>CM019168.2:27160906-27185934 GCA_009739505.2 Apolygus lucorum | reverse complement strand
TTCCAACGGTCTATCAATTTTGTTTATTATTTTCAATAATAAGCCTTTGGAATCGAGCAAGAAAAAAAAAAATTTTAACCCCCCTCAAAATTTGATGTTTTACGTTTCAAGGTACGTAGAATACGAAAATCGAATAAAAAAATTTTCCGTCCGTCCGCCGTACGCCGTACGCCGTACGCCGTCCGCCGTCCGCCGTCCGCCGTCCGCCGTACGCGGCACTTTTCTTAGCAACACTGGACCGATTTGGTTCAAATTTGGTATATGGGCTCCATTTGGGGTCTAGTTGTGCCGCGAAGCTTTTGGTTGATGTAGGTCACTTCTAAGGGGTGAAAATTAAGGGTTGAAATTTTCAAGAGTGCCCTAGCTCGAAAACTCTCGAAATAAAGGTATCGTTTTTTCACCAATTTTAAATAGTATTGAATTTTTAAAAATTTTTGAGACCACCCGGAGCTCTGTAGGACAAACCGTTCGGTCCCTACGAGTACTTGAAGGTTTTCCTTCGATAAAACAGAATCATGAGTGTGAATCGCAAAAGAGGTCTAATCTCCATTCAAATTTTATCGGACTAAAACGCGATCGCTGTTCATTTCTTCGATTTGTATACAGTTTTGGCTTCTGCGTAACCAGTAATCAAATTTCCATAAGAAGCAATCTATTTTCCAATCGAGTGTGAAGCGTTTAGTTCTTTCTAATAAACTTGATTGTGAAGGTGTGAAGCCAGTATGGTGTGGTAGGTAGTACCTAGCTGGTAGGTAAAAAAAAGTTGGTAGGTAAAAAAAAATGTTGGTGGGTAAAAACGCTGCAAATTATTGCTCAAAGGCTTCTTCACTCTTCAGATCACTGATCAGCTGAGTGAGCTCCGAAGCCATTTTCAATCCTTGAATGGAAGTGCTCTTCCAGGCGTCTCCAGCATTCGAGGAGATCTTCTTCACTCCTCAGATCACTGATCAGCTGAGTGAGCTCCGAAGCCATTTTCAATCCTATTGAATGGAAGTGCTCTTCCAGGCGTCTCCAGCATTCGAGGAGATCTTCTTCACTCCTCAGATCACTGATCAGCTGAGTGAGCTCCAAAACCATTTTTACTCCTATTGAATGGAAGTGCTCTTCCAGGCGTCTCCAGCATTCGAGGAGATCTTCTTCACTCCTCAGATCACTGATCAGCTGAGTGAGCTCCAAAACCATTTTTACTCCTATTGAATGGAAGTGCTCTTCCAGGCGTCTCCAGCATTCGAGGAGATCTTCTTCACTCTTCAGATCCCTGATCAGCTGAGTGAGCTCCAAAGCCATTTTTAATCCTATTGAATGGAAGTGCTCTTCTAGGCGTCACCAGCAATCGAGAAGATCTTCTTCACTCTTCAGATCACTGATCAGCTGAGTGAGCTCCAAAAACCCATTTTTACTCCTATTGAATGGAAGTGCTCTTCCAGGCGTCTCCAGCATTCGAGGAGATCTTCTTCACTCCTCAGATCACTGATACAGCTGAGTGAGCTCCAAACCATTTTTACTCCTATTGAATGGAAGTGCTCTTCCAGGCGTCTCCAGCATTCGAGGAGATCTTCTTCCTCTTCCAGATCCCTGATCAGCTGAGTGAGCTCCAAAGCCATTTTTACTCCTATTGAATGGAAGTGCTCTTCTAGGCGTCACCAGCAATCGAGAAGATCTTCTTCACTCTTCAGATCACTGATCATGAGTGAGCTCCAAAACCATTTTTTACTCCTATTGAATGGAAGTGCTCTTCCAGGCGTCTCCAGCATTCGAGGAGATCTTCTTCGCCCTTCAGATCACTGATCAGCTGAGTGAGCTCCGAAGCCCATTTTCAATCCTACTGAAACGCAGGAAAGCTGAAATTTGAGAGGGAAGGTCAAGGGAGAATACAAATGGTGGTAGGTGCTATTGATGGAGAACCAGTGATCTATACAGAAGGGTGATCTATACAGAAAATAATAAACCTTTGAGCAATGATTTGCAGCGTTTTTTCTTATTAACATTAAAATTGGAAGAGTAAATGGAGTTTGAATTTCGAAAAACGTGTGTTTTTAAGCGGTTCAATGGTCCCCCTCGATCTCAAGATGGCTTGACGATTTTGGTATCATTTTCTCTATGTAACTTTTTACGCTGAATTCAATGGTGATACTTCCGAATGATTCCGACTGCTAGAAAGTGGATTTTTCGAAGAAAAACCTTCGTTGTAGATTTTTCGAAGAAAACCTACATAAAATACGCATTATTCGTAGATATGGTAGTGAGCATAAAGTAACACTTTTCCTACTCAATAAAAACAGCAAATTTCTAGCTGATTGAAGTTTTTGTTGAGTAGAAAGGTGTTACTTTATGCTCACTACCATATCTACCAATAATGCGTATTTTATGTACATAAAACGAAGGTTTTCTTCGCAAAATCCACTTTCTGGCAGTCGGAATCATTCGGAAAGTATCACCATTGAATTCAGCGTAGAAAATTACATAGAAAATGATACCAAAATCGTCAAGCCATCTTGAGATCGAGGGGGACCATAAACCGCTTTTTGTAAAACACACGTTTTTTGACATTCAAACTACATTTACTCTTCCAATTTTAATGTTGAAAAGAAAAATTGATAAACCGTTGGAAAGCTGACTATTCGAGCATGTTTTCCCCTAAAGAGCGCCCATCAAAATGGGTAGAGATTTAGAGTGAAAAACTTGGTCAAAGAAAGTCAAGTTTCAAAAAAATTTTAAAGTTTGCTTTTTGACTTGATTTTTTGAAAACTATTTTATTGCTGAAGATTTTGATTTGCACTAGGTAGCTTAGGAATATAACTTTCTTTTCTAACGTTGTAGTCAGATTTGAATTTTGAGGAGAAATAAGATAGTTATGACCATATCAGTGCCGTAAGGTCAAAAACCCGGAAAAAACTTTAAAGTGAAAAAAAAAAAGGAATTTTGAGTGGGTTAGAAGAAAATTGCTGGGAGACATTTTTTGTTGGAAATACCTTGTAGAAATCGAGAACGTGAAGTTACGCCCATCTTAAGTGTAGACACCCTGAATAGAGAAAACAAAAAGGTTTCGGGCGTTAGGTTTGAGGTTAATGGGTTAGGTTTGAAAGCCACTCAGAGGACAGAAGTGTTGCTTACCACAATATAAGTAATAATTACATATTCACTCCACCTGACTCTATGAAATTTATAGATTGGAAACTCCCGTGTCGTAGAGACCACGAATCGCTTTTTCCATTGAATCTAGTGCCAATCAAGCGGCGAGAGTAACTAAAAACTTGAATTGAAACGAGCGCTGGAGGCACTTTTTCACTTGGCCTCTCTAGCTCAGTTTATTCGCAGCGAATCTAGCTGTTCATCTACCCCTTCCATAACCCGATAATTTGCTCGGAGCGAGGCGAGAGCTGTATCACCCGTCGGCCCCTATATCATAACCGCTACGAAGTGCACTACTACTTCGCGATATCGACTGTCAGCAACGCACTACTACAAGAACGTGAAACCACCACACTATCGGGTCCTCTAAACTATATTGTTCCCTAAACTGCGCCCGATCTGTCTTTGTTCGGAGAGATATAAAGCTCGAGGCAGCAGGTGGTAAATCGCTATACTTGGGAAGATGTTTTGTCGCCATTATATTCATCCCTGTGATGTACTTTCGATAAACCATATTTAGTGTATAAGAATATTTAGGATTAATTGGGAATTTGCCTAAATTTTAGATTCTGGAATTTCAAGTCAAATTCTATAATAGAGCCTTGAAATAACGTTTTACACAATGTTAAAACCCAAAGAAAAACGCTGCAAAATCATTGCTCAAAGGTTTATTATTTTTCTGTGTAGATCACCCTTCTGTATAGATCACTGGTTCTCCATCAATAGCACCTACCACTGTATTCTCCCTTGACGTTCCCTCTCAAATTTCAGCTCCTGCGTTCAATAGGATTGAAAATGGCTTCGGAGCTCACTCAGCTGATCAGTGATCAGAAGAGTGAAGAAGATCTCCTCGAATGCTGGAGACGCCTGAAAGAGCACTTCCATTCAATAGGATTGAAAATGGCTTTGGAGCTCACTCAGCTGATCAGTGATCTGAGGAGTGAAGAAGATCTCCTCGAATGCTGGAGACGCCTGGAAGAGCACCTCCATTCAATAGGATTGAATATGGCTTTGGAGCTCACTCAGCTGATCAGTGATGTGAGGAGTGAAGAAGATATCCTCGAATGCTGGAGACGCCTGGAAGAGCACTTCCATTCAATAGCATTGAAAATGGCTTCGGAGCTCACTCAGCTGATCAGTGATCTGATCAGTGAGCAATGATTCGCAGCGTTTTTTTACCTACAAACATTGTTTTTACCTACCAATTTTTTTTTACCTACCAACTATTGGTAGGTACTACCTACCACACTATAATGGCTTCACACCTTCACAACCAAGTTTATTAGAAAGAACTAAACGCTTCACACTCGATTCGAAAAATAGAAAGCTTGATATGGAAATTTGATTACTGGTTACGCAGAAGGCAAAACTGCATACAAATCGAAGAAATGAACAGCGATCGCATTTTAGTAAGATAAAATTTGAACGGCGATTAGACCTCTTTTGCGATTCACACTCATGATTCTGTTTTATCGAAGGAAAACCTTCAAGTACTCGTAGGGACCGAACGGTTTGTCCTACAGAGCTCCGGGTGGTCTCAAAAATTTTTAAAAATTCTGTACTATTTAAAATTGGTGAAAAAACGATACCTTTATTTCGAGAGTTTTCGAGCTAGGGCACTCTTGAAAATTTCAACCCTTAATTTTCACCCCTTAGAAGTGACCTACATCAACCAAAAGCTTTGCGGCACAACTAGACCCCAAATGGAGCCCGTATACCAAATTTGAACCAAATCGGTCCAGTGTTGCTAAGAAAAGTGCCGCGTACGGCGGACAGACGGAAATTTTTTTATTCGATTTTCGTATTCTACGTACCTTGAAACGTAAAACATCAAATTTTGAGGGGGGGTTAAAATTTTTTTTTTCTTGCTCGATTCCAAAGGCTTATTATTGAAAATAATAAACCAAAAATTACCACAGAACAAATGCCTGACAAGTGAAGCCTCTGTCAAGAAACGCTGCAAATTATTACACAATGGTTTATTATTTTTCTATGTAGATCACTCGTCTGCAAAGCCACCAGCCATCCAACATGAAGAAAAACATCGATCGCATTTCGGTCAGCTAAAATTTGAACGGAGATTAGGCCTCTTTTGCGATTCACACTCGTGTTTCCGATTTATCGTACGTAAAACCCTTAAATTCTCGTAGGGAGCGAACGGTTTGCCTACAGAGCTCCGCGTGGTATCAAAAAATTCTAAAAATTGTATAGAATCTTAAATTGAAAGAAAAACAATACCTTTATATCAACATTAAATGTTGATAAAATTGAAAGAATCTTAAATTGAAAGAAAAACAATACCTTTATATCAACATTAAATGTTGATAAAAATTTTTTTGAGTTAGGGCGTTTTCAAAATTTCAAAATTTATTTTTGAACCCTTAGAAGTGACCTACATCAACAAAAATCTTCGGGACACAACTAGACCCCAAATGGAGTCTACATACCAAATTTCATCAAAATCGGTCAATGCTAAGTGGGAAAGTGCCGCGTACAGCATACGGCGGACGGAAGGCCAAATTTTTATTCAATTTTTGGATTCTACGTACCTTGAAACGTAAACCATCGAATTTTGAGGAGGTGTTAAGATTTTGGTCGACTCCAAAGGTTCAATATTGAAAATAATAAACCAGAATTTGGCCGTCCGTCCGCCGTCCGTCGTATGCTGTACGCGGCACTTTCCCCACTTAGCATTGACCGATTTTGATGAAATTTGGTATGTAGGCTCCATTTGGGGTCTAGGTGTGCCCAGAAGCTTGTGGTTGATGTACCCTTAGTGTTTCTAAGGGTAGAAAAATACATTTTGAAATTTTGAAAACGCTCTAACTCAAAAAATTTTGATGTAAAGGCATTGTTTTTCCTTCAATTTAAGATTCTATAGAATTTTTAGACTTTTTTTAGACCACGCGGAGCTCTGTAGGACAAACCATTCGCTCCCTACGAGAATTTAAGGGTTTTACGTACGATAAATCGGGAACACGAATGTGAATCGCAAAAGAGGACGAATATCCGTTCAAATGTTAGCTGATCGTAATGCGATCGATGTTTTTCTTCAAATTGGTTGGTGCTAACAATGGCAAAGCCGTGTTCTTTGCAGACGAGTGATCTATATAGACAAATTATAAATCTTTGTATAATAATTTGTAACGTTTTCATTCGATTTTCGGATTCTACGTACTATAAAAGCCAAAATTTTTTGAGGGGGGTTACATTTTTTTCCTGGTCGATTCCGAAGGTTCATTAATGAAAATAATAAACCAAAATGGAGAAAAGTAGTTGCTCATGGGTTACTAAAGACTTCTAGTAGAAAGTACTTACTTGTTGCAGCTACTTAACGAGTATTTAGTAGTTGAAATTGTAGTTAATTAGTTGCACAGCTGTACTGCTTGTCGCCAACCCAATTTTATTCACATTCAGCCCTCAGGATTTCATACGCCTCGCCCGATCGATCCCGCAATTATAAAACCCACCCGAACCCCGCGCTCTGGGTGGTCGATTAACAAAATTACTGAAAGCTCACGTCGAGGCAAATCGGAGGGTGACGGTCGGTTTATAGCCCTAATTAATAGAACCGGATAATGAAGATCGCTGCTCTCCTTCGCCTCCTAATGAAAAAGTCAACCCTCAGAGCGCCCATTAACGCTGTACCGCCCAGTCTAGGAGGGAACGGGGACTGGAGGTCAGGGGAGACCGGAGAGACGTGCAAAATTCATCGTTCGGCCTTTTCCGACCTTCTCTCCGTTGAAATGTCGGACTTTCGACGGGTGAATTTCCGTTATTTTGCAGAGGGAACGAGAGGACGTGAAATGTGGACGTTTCAAGTGGCCCCCTTAATCAGGTTAATTAGCGGGCGATTGTGGGAAAAGTGGCCGATACGACAGGAATCGATCTGAACTGTATGACTGGGAAACGAGTCTAGCCTGTCAAGCAGTTGAGTAGGGGTAATCCAAGGTGGTACTCTGGCAGCTATTTTCTTTTTAATATTTATAAATCAATTAAGCTCTTTGAATCTTTTTGGTACCATGTACATGTATGCTGATGATACATCGATTTTATGCGAGGGGGATGATTGGGAGGAGGTGTTTAGGGATGCAAATTCTGACATCAACAAAGTCTTTGAGTGGATGTGCACTAACTCCTTGAGTTTAAACGTTAAAAAGCTGCAAATCATTGCTCAAAGGTTTATTATTTTCTGTACAGATCACCCTTCTGTATAGATCACTGGTTCTCCATCAATAGCACCTACCACCATCTGTATTCTCCCTTGACCTTCCCTCTCAAATTTCAGCTTCCTGCGTTCAATAGGATTGAAATGGCTTCGGAGCTCACTCAGCTGATCAGTGATCTAAAGAGTAAAGAAGATCTCCTCGAATGCTGGAGACGCCTGGAAGAGCACTTCCATTCAATAGGATTGAAAATGGCTTCGGAGCTCACTCAGCTGAACAGTGATCTGAGGAGTGAAGAAGATCTCCTCGAATGCTGGAGACGCCTGGAAGAGCACTTCCATTCAATAGGATTAAAAATGGCTTCGGAGATCACTCAGCTGAGCAGTGATCTGAAGCGTGAAGAAGCCTTTGAGCAATGATTTGCAGCGTTTTTTACCCACCAACATTTTTTACCTACCAACTTTTTTTACCTACTAGCTAGGTACTACCTACCACACCATACTGGCTTCACACCTTCACGATCAAGTTTATTAGAAAGAACTAAACGCTTCACACTCGATTGGACAGATAGAAAGCTTTATATGGAAATTTGATTACTGGTTACGCAGAAGGCAAAACTGTATACAAATCGAAGAAATGAACAGCGATCGCATTTTAGTCCGATAAAATTTGAATGGAGATTAGACCTCTTTTGCGATTCACACTCATGATTCTGTTTTATCGAAGGAAAACCTTCAAGTACTCGTAGGGACCGAACGGTTTGTCCTACAGAGCTCCGGGTGGTCTAAAAAAAATTTTAAAATTCAATACTATTTAAAATTGCTGAAAAAACGATACCTTTATTTCGAGAGTTTTCGAGCTAGGGCACTCTTGAAAATTTCAACCCTTAATTTTCACCCCTTAGAAGTGACCAACATCAACCAAAAGCTTCGCGGCACAACTAGACCCCCAATGGAGCCCATATACCAAATTTGAACCAAATCGGTCCAGTGTTGCTAAGAAAAGTGCCGCGTACGGCGTACGGCGTATGGCGTACGGCGGACGGACGGAAATTTTTTTATTCGATTTTCGTATTCTACGTACTTCGAAACGTAAAACATCAAATTTTGAGGGGGGGTTTAAAATTTTTTTTTTTCTTGCTCGATTCCAAAGGCTTATTATTGAAAATAATAAACCAAAAACCAAGTTCTTGGTTTTTTCCAAGTCCGCATCCAAACATAAGTTGGAGCAGCACGGTATCATGATACATACATGTGGAAATGACTAAATGAAGTGTGCGTGTGACGGGCGATTGTCCACAATTAGAATGGGTTTTATTCTACAAAGTACTTATGAATTACTATAGACGAAGACTTAAGGTGGGAGTATCATATTAGCTCTATGGTTCAGAAACTCCGTAAATTTATTCATATTTTTCATAGATTGAGGGGATGTTTTGATAAGAAAAATTCAATCACTATAATATAGTAATATTTAGTATATATTATATTACTAAATAATACAATATATAATAATATATAAGTAATATTTAGTATATATTAGTATATAGTAATATAATATATTATCATATATAATATTATTGTAATATAGTAATATTTAATTACTTTATATATTATATGAAGCTCTTGTGCAAAGTGTCATTAGCTTCGGTATTTTAGCTTGGGGGCGGCGCTTCAGCGTCTATCCTAAATCCGCTTTGTATTGTCCAAAAATCAATCCTAAAAGTAATCGCTAGGAAACCACACCTCTGACCTATTCAAAGCTGTCCAGGTATCCTCAGTTCAACAACTGTATGTCAAAATAGCTAAGGTAAAAGCACCAATTGTTGACACTATTAGAAAGAAAAATCATTGAATTCTGCGTTCCACAAAAGGGTTCAAGAAAATGAAAGTTTTAAGTAGTTATTATGAATTATGAGTTCCTTGTGAACAGTTTGCACGTATTGGACTTACCAAAATATTTTTTTATATTATCATAAACGAATTTTTTCTAACATGGTTTTTTGCCCCCAATGTTGACACATTTGTTCTCGAAAATTCCATTTGTTGACATCTGCAGTTCCTAATGTTGACACCAATTTGAATATTGACCCATCGCTTTCCTGAAGTTACTGCTCAAGGTAAATGAACAAAAGAGATTCGAAATAGGTTACAATATATTTCAAGAAGATACCTAACTAAGAAGATACCTAAGGGAACACAAATTTATCGGGATTGGCCCCATAAGATTTGGGCTTGGGCAAATTGTATTTGACGTTATTGACCGGTAGGAGATGATTCCCGTCGCACGAACGCTTAAAAACCGTCCTCAGTCTGCTGCAGGAAAGAAGTGGTGTTACTCCCGCAGCATCTTCAGAATCAACGTTGACAACTAGGCAAACGCATTCCGTCTCACGTTTTTTGTTAGGCAACACAGCCACAACCATGTATCATTCATTTATTCGTCCAAATTCTTCCTCGACATGGCACAACGTCCTACTTCTTCCACGGTGGTGGTTTTCTCAGCAACACAGCGTTGTGGACTTAGTTTTGCCTGGTCGACTTCACTGTTTGAAGGTCCACTTTGTTTGCTGGCGCCTGCTGGTAAGGATATCGGCTCATCGTCTTTCAGCGATTCCTCCACTGGCTCCACTTCATTTGACAATACCTCTTCCCTTCCTCCAATTACGGTATTCTGCTGGGCATCATCGCTGTCTTCATCCATGTCCCTAAAAATCTCAAATACATCTATATCGTCCTCGGTGGAAATAGATGGGGCCCACTCCTCTGATTCACTTGAACTCTCTGATAGTGACGAGGAACCTACGTTCCTTCTACTTTTCTTGATCGGTCGCGACTTTCAGCTCTCCTTTCTTCTTCTTCTTCATTTCTTCTTTCTGGCGTTTCATGTCTTCTTTTGATGTATTTAATAAAATATAGTTTTCTTTGCAAGTAGAAAAAAAGTTGATGTCAACATTAGGAACTGAATGTCAACATTGGGATCAGACGGTGTCAACTTAAGGTTCCGCCACGTTAAATTGAAAAAGTCGATAGTCGTGATACACTACACTATTATTCAAATCCAAATATCACCTTAGCAACCAAATCAACAGTTTCCCCTAATGTTGACACAGGTGTCAACATTAGGACACAAACTATTTCATGAGACCCTAATGATGACACCGAATTTAACCATGTTTTCCTATTGAAATTTGGGGGTTTTAATGCTTACACATTCTTCCTTATGTTATTCATGAAGCAGACGATGTGAAATTTACTCACAAAATTTTACTTCAAAAGACTAAATTTGTTGACCTACCTCACTAACTTGCGGCAGAAGGATGGCGTCGCTGGAGTAACTGATACAGCTGTCATCAGCTTCAATTTCAGCCAGCCGAGTTATATCGGATATTATAACTAGTGGAGCCGGCCAACCTCAATAACTACATTCTTATCAACAGAATGACGCCAATTTCGAGTACCTACAGTGACCCAATAGCTTATTTTTACATTTTAAAATTGAAGTGTCAACATTAGGAATAGTGTCAACAATTGGTGCTTTTACCCTATTACTTTTTTTCACAAACACCCCGATTACTTCGTGTGTCCTAGCCATAGCATATACCCAGCTCGCCTCACTTCTAAGGCGGTAATACCAGCTCCCCAATCTCGTTTATGGTGTACCTCAAGGCATATATTTTTCAGTATGCCTAATATATTGCGGTCTCTCCCAGCCGACATGACCATACCTGGACATTTTTCGCGTGCCGTTTATAAAACTAGAATTTTCACATGGTTGATAACCCAAGGTCCTATAAACTGTTCCAATTTACTGACTAGTGTTCATGTGTCATGATTTTGTCTGCTTTTTTGCTTCTATGGTGTTTATATTTACCTATTAATGATTGTATTCTAAGCAAATTCGTTTGGAATTGTCACATGGGTTCATATAAATTTATTCTAATTTTTGTATCCTTTTATTCCTCATCTGATCACTTTTGGGTCGTTCTTGTAAAAATGGTGTAATAGGTAATATTTCTTGTTTACCTCAACTCCCCCGAACCGCACAGGGTCGTACCCTATGGTTCCTGGGGTATATTCCATTGCATTAATATACTATAATTTTTCCTTTGTGTTGCTGTACTAATTTACAGTTATGATATTTTTTTTTGTAATTTCTTTATTTGTTTTTTTTTTTTTTTTTTTTGGAATAAACTTTCTTTCATTCATTCATTCTTTCATTCAGTGGACAATAATTTTTGACACTCTAGCCAGTCATGCAGAAGAGTAAACAATTTTTTACAAATATTTCCAGCACATTCCTTTAAGGGAACCCAGCAGCTAGTACTAAAGTGGGTCGGCAGACCCATTTTTGTGCCCCTAGATCTTGAACACGGTTCAGTCTATTGAAATGAAATTTTTTTCCAGTGGTAGTACATATAGTCGTCTTCACTTTAGTCAGATGGATTTTGAAAATTTCAATTTATAGCTTAGGTATGATTTTTCAAAAATTCCGTTTTTTTTATCTGCATTTTTTCAACTTCAAAAAATTTTTTTTACACCTTATAATTGGAATTTTGAGAAACCATCCGATTTAAGTGGAGTACAATAGTAGCAGTTTCGAGGAAAAATTGGGGGAACACGATAACTTAAACCATTGCAGAGAAACAGGGGCAAGAAGGTCCAAAAACGTGATTTTAGGAGAGCACTTTTTCTGAAAACCTCGCAAAACGCATCTAAAACAAAGTAAAACGTAACTCCTAATGACAACAATCACTTCAAACATGCAAAAAATGATAGAAAGTGAAGAAGAATAAGAAAGAAGGTTATTTTCAATCAGGTTTGTTATCGTTTTTCGCCATTTTTGTTATTGTTAGTTGGTTTTTTTCTCCCAAGTTTCGTGTATTCAACGTATTAAATCCGCGCCGGCTAACACCTACTTTCCCAACTTTGGACTAATTTTTCTACCAGTTCTAATTGTGCAACATTCAAAAATAATACACCATTTTGTCCGCATTTAAATAAAGAATTTGTTAATGTAAAAAACCGAAAATCGATTTTTTTTTCATTTTTTCCCTGCTGGGTTCCCTTAAGCCAAGTAACTCTCCTGGCAGAAAGAGCTGTGAAATTAACTCAAGACTTTAACGGACTACTGAATGCTATCGAAGACCAAAAACTGTTCTCAATTCAGGTCTGGGCATATCGGCAATTTATTGTTTCCTGGAAGTAAGACAAAGACTAAGAGACGGAATACAGTTAAGATTTTTTTTTAGTATTTTTATTTTCATTTAATGTACATGTTTGTTACAAGGTTTTGTAATATTGGAAAATTATTCCCCTGTGTGCCCGAGTTAGGGAGAAGAGTTCCATTGAAATCAATAATATATGTAATGATAAAAAACATAGTCATGTCGAAATAAAAGTAATGATAACTGTTTCCTAAATATGTGACTGAATGTATTAAAATTAGGTGCTTAGCTTAATTACTTCTGAATCTCATCTATATCTTTAACTTATCTATCTAAATTTACATAATATGACTTTAGTATCCTATTTGAGTATTTTGGATTCTCCAGCAATCTGAGTTTGAGCCCATCCGGTAAAAGGTTGAACATTTTGGCTCCAAAAAAAACGACAACTGTTCAAACCTGCGGTTGTTGTGACCCGCGGTAAAACCATAAAACCATAAATTTGGAAACGAGTAGGCGGGTCGTGCTGCGGTAGTGAAAAAGACTTCTCTATCAGAACCTACCGTATTGCTGACAATTTTTTTGAGATCATTAATGCTCAAAATGTTTGTTTTTGGTTTATTATTTTCAATAATAAGCCTTTGGAATCGAGCAAGAAAAAAAAATTTTAACCCCCCCCTCAAAATTTGATGTTTTACGTTTCAAGGTACGTAGAATACGAAAATCGAATAGAAAAATTTCCGTCCGTCCGCCGTACGCGGCACTTTTCTTAGCAACACTGGACCGATTTGGTTCAAATTTGGTATATGGGCTCCATTTGGGTCTAGTTGTGCCGCGAAGCTTTTGGTTGATGTAGGTCACTTCTAAGGGGTGAAAATTAAGGGTTGAAATCTTCAAGAGTGCCCTAGCTCGAAAACTCTCGAAATAAAGGTATCGTTTTTTCACTAATTTTAAATAGTACTGAATTTTAAAAAATTTTTGAGACCACCCGGAGCTCTGTAGGGCAAACCGTTCAGTACCTACGAGTACTTGAAGGTTTTCCTTCGATAAAACAGAATCATGAGTGTGAATCGCAAAAGAGGTCTAATCTCCGTTGAAATTTTTTCTGACTAAAATGCGATATACAGTTTTGCCTTCTGCGTAACCAGTAATCAAATTTCCATAATCAAAAGTCAATGGAGAATACTGAAGGCGCCTGAGTGGTCACTGATCAGCTGAGTGAGCTCCAAGGCCATTTCCTCTCCTGTTGAACGCAGGAACCTGAAATTTTAGAGGGCGGGTCAATTGAGAATGCTGAAGGTGCCTGAGTGGTCACTGATCAGCTGAGTGAGCTCCAAGGCCATTTCCTCTCCTGTTGAACGCAGGAAGCTGAAATTTTAGAGGGCGGGTCAATGGAGATTGTTGAGGGTGCCTGAAAGGTCACTGATCAGCTGAGTGAGCTCCAAGGCCATTTTCTCTCCTGTTGAACGCAGGAACCTGAAATTTGAGAGGCAGGGTCAATGGAGATTGCTGAAGGCGCCTGAGTGGTAACTGATCAGCTGAGTGAGCTCCAAGGCCATTTCCTCTCCTGTTGAACGCAGGAACCTGAAGTTTGAGAGGGCGGGTCAATGGAGAATACTGAAGGCGCCTGAGTGGTAACTGATCAGCTGAGTGAGCTCCAAGGCCATTTCCTCTCCTGTTGAACGCAGGAACCTGAAATTTGAGAGGGCGGGTCAATGAAGAATGCTGAAGGCGCATGAGTGGTCACTGATCAGCTGAGTGAGCTCCAAGGCCATTTTCTCTTCTGTTGAACGCAGGAAGCTGAAATTTGAGAGGGCGGGTCAATGGAGAATACAGATGGTGGTAGGTGCTATTGATGGAGAACCAGTGATCTATACAGAAGGGTGATCTATACAGAAAATAATAAACCTTTGAGCAATGATTTGCAGCGTTTTTATGATACTAATTAAAATTGTCACTTTCCTTTTGGAATTCGTGGATATAGATGTGTCTCATTTCAAAGTAATAGTTATACTATTTCCTTCCCACTTTTCAATTCTAGATCATAAAAATATTGTTTCCACAGTTCTCAGTGAAGGTTTGACGTTTGTGCGGACCCAAACGGCGACGTAAACTTCCCTGATGACTCATAATCCGCTCGCGAGGTCTGGAAAATTGCCTTCCTCGACCACTCGAGCTCGATGCAACACCACCGCAGATATTATTGCTGCTGAGTGGACGGGAGAGGGGGTAATTGAGGTGAGGGAAAGCAGTTGAGGTGCACTCAGGTGCGGAGGAGAGGCGGCGAGGGGCAGCATCTCGTGCTGCAAGGAAGGCTGACGGGGGGGCTGCCTTTTAATTAAGACTCCCACCGCAACTCTCCCCACCAGGGTTCCATGACCACACAATTAAGGCTCGACTCGACTCAACCCCAGTATTTTTTTTACTTTAACTTTCCCCGTGGACTGAAAAAATGTATGCCCCTACGGTTTGTTGAGTTTTTCCGACATTTTCGCTTCAAAACTTTCCCCGTTTCCACTCACGGGTTGGTTCCCTAAGAATGGGCGTTTCAGTCAAACAAGAGGGTTTCAACCATTCATGGACTCCTGATTGCTTGAGTTTTTCTATTTAACACCGAATTCAAATCCCAAAAACAAAAGGAAGCTTTTTTTTAAATCTTTTATTCAGTTCCATCTGTCCCGTTGATTATTGTATTCACGCACCATGAGTATGATTAAAGTGATAATCACGGGGAATGTGTAGTTAATCACAAGAATAACACAATTGTTATCTACGTGCCGTATTGGAGAATCCGTCGTGACCAGCAAGTCGAGTTCAGGAGGAAATCATCTTCAGGCCGTCGAGAGAGTACTAAAGTATGTCAGTCCGTCGTTCTATTTATTACTTGCTGAAAAGCCTGCTAAACGCAGACAAAAACTAATCGTAGATAATAGGTTTGTTCCAAGCGAGCTGAACTCATGAACCAGTTCGGCGTAGAGGCCACGAGCAGGGATGGGGGCAGGTGAAATGTGTTCCAAGCGTTTGAGTTCATGAACCTTTTACTTTCTACTCGGACTGTACACTGAACCGTGTTCCAAGCCCGAAGGTTCATGAAATTTCTGCACCGAGTTCACGAAAATTCCGAACTATCTGAGGAGGAGGTGCAGCTTTGGGTTCGGGTGCAGAAATAAACAGCCATTTTGGTTTATTATTTTCAATAATAAGCCTTTGGAATCGAGCAAGAAAAAAAATTTTTACCCCCTCAAAATTTGATGTTTTACGTTTCAAGGTACGTAGAATACGAAAATCGAATAAAAAATTTCCGTCCGTCCGCCGTACGCCGTACGCGGCACTTTTCTTAGCAACACTGGACCGATTTGGTTCAAATTTGGTATATGGGCTCCATTTGGGGTCTAGTTGTGCCGCGAAGCTTTTGGTTGATGTCAGTCACTTCTAAGGGGTGAAAATTAAGGGTTGAAATTTTCTAGAGTGCCCTAGGTCTAAAACTCTCGAAATAAAGGTATCGTTTTTTCATCAATTTTAAATAGTATTGAATTTTTACAAATTTTTGAGACCACCCGGAGCTCTGTAGGACAAACCGTACGGTCCCTACGAGTACTTGAAGGTTTTCCTTCGATAAAACAGAATCATGAGTGTGAATCGCAAAAGACGTCTAATATCCGTTGAAATTTTATCGGACTAAATGCGATCGCTGTTCATTTCTTCAATTTGTATACCGTTTTGCCTTCTGCGTAACCAGTAATCAAATTTCCATATGAAGGTTTCTATTTTTCGAATCGAGGTGTGAAGCGTTTAGTTCTTTCTAATAAACTTGATTGTGAAGGTGTGAAGCAGTATGGTGTGGTAGGTAGTACCTACCAATAGTTGGTAGGTAAAAAACGTTGCAAATCATTGCTCAAAGGTTTATTATTTTCTGTATAGATCACCCTTCTCTATAGATCACTGGTTCTCCATCAATAGCACCTACCACCATCTGTATTCTCCCTTGACCTTCCCTCACAAATTTCAGCTCCTGCGTTCAATAGGATTGTAAATGGCTTCGGAGCTCACTCAGCTGATCAGTGCTCCTCCAGGCGTCTCCAGCATTCGAGAAGATCTTCTTCACTCTTCATATCCACTAATCAGCTGAGTGAGCTCCGAAGCCATTTTCAATCCTATTGAATGGAAGTGCTCTTCCAAGCGTCTCCAGCATTCGAGGAGATCTTCTTCACTCTTCAGATCACTGATCAGCTGAGTGAGCTCCGAAGCCATTTTCAATCCTATTGAACGCAGGAAGCTGAAATTTGAGAGGGAAGGTCAAGGGAGAATACAGATGGTGGTAGGTGCTATTGATGGAGAACCAGTGATCTATACAGAAAATAATAAACCTTTGAGCAATGATTTGCAGCGTTTTTAAGTCTCTCTTAAGAAATTGAGAATTTTAAACTAAACTACGTTCTGAATAGAGAAAACGCTTTATTACACAAAGGTTTTTTTATTTTTCTATGTAGATCACTCGTCTGCAATGAATACGGCATTGCCATTGTTACCACCAACAAACTTACAAACTAGCTTACAAGCCTACCAAAAGCAGGTAAAACGTTTCCTCCCCCGCGACCCACTCCCACCGACTCCTCCCGCCCCCTACTCCCTGCCGCCTCCGATTCCTCTGACTATCCTCGCCTCCCAATCCCTCCGACTCCTCCCCCCCACAGTACTGTGAGTTTATAGGTCAAGTGATCAAAAATCAATTTGTGGAGAGTTCTGTTAGAGAAAGTTGCTCTGATCATAGATTTCATACTACTTCATATTTCAAGGAAAGAAAATTTCACAATAAATAATATTAGAAGAAGTTCATGAAAAAAATTGAAATTTTAAATTCAAAACGAAAAGAAACATTTCACCAATTTCACAAAAGTTTACGTACCGAAACATAGGTAATAATTAGATTGTCTTTGCATTACACTGAATGATGAATCTAAATCGTCACTGTCATTTGCTCTCTGATGCTGGAGAAGGCGCTTCCACAACTCAGTTCCATAGCGTTAGATGTGCTTGGTACAGCAATTAGTATCAGTTTTGTGGAGGGTGGTCGATGTCAATAAGTATCCCTAATCAGATACTGGTTGATGACTTCATAATCTTGTTCCTGTTCTATTCTGTTTGATGTGGGGAAAAATGCTGAGGATGTGGTTTTTTTTCCTCTCCACACGTTCCTGCGATCTCTTACTTTTTTCAAAAGCCTTTCTATTAGGATTGAAAAATTTCATAGAAAAAAGAAGGAAAAATAGACCCGGGCCCGTAAAAAACGCTTTGCATACGAGTCTGCAACACATTGAAACTTTTCATGCCCCCCCCCCCCCCCCCGAATTTTCGCCTCAGCTGATCTGAGGAGCTCCGAATTTTCGTCCCCTCAGCTGATCTGGGAGCCTCGATTTTCGACTCATGCTGAATCTGGGAGCTTCGGATTTTCGACTCAGCTGATCTGGGAGCTCGATTTTTCGACTCTCAGCTGATCTGTGAGCTCGATTTTCGACTCAGCTGATCTGGGAGCTCGATTTTCGATTCAGCTGATCTGGGAGCTCGATTTTCGACTCAGCTGATCTGGGAGCTCGATTTTCGACTCAGCTGATCTGGGAGCTCGATTTTCGACTCAGCTGATCTGGGAGCTCGATTTTCGACTCAGCTGATCTGGGAGCTCGATTTTTGACTCAGCTGATCTGGGAGCTCGATTTCGACTCAGCTGATCTGGTATATCAAACTGTAAAGTACCTACCTGTAAAGTACCTAACAACTTCACTTCTGATGGTCATAATCATCATTGTGGCGACTTGGGACAAATTTTCGTCGCAAACAAATTTCGTTTAGCAAATTCGTTAGCAATTTTCGTCGCAACAAATTTCGTTAGCAAATTTCGTTAGCAAATTTCGTTAGCAAATTTCGTCGCAACAAATTTCGTGACGATTTTTTTATTGCCATATGAAAGACATGAAAATGTCAAAAAAAAGTCGCGGCTAGTCGCGGCAAATTCAACGGGATTAAGTCAAGGATAGTGCCAGAAAACATTCAGCAAATGCTCTAATTCCTCATTACTCCTCTTTTGAGAAATTCACTATTTAATAATAAGTTTAAGAAGAAAAATAGGAAATTACTATTGTGCGAATTTTAACCGAGTGCTTAGGGGAAAGATCATACTTACTTCACAAAATTATTAAAACATGAATTAATGTCATGAAGAGCAATAAGACCCAACTTGTTGAAATGACGGTATCCGCACTCATAATGAGCTGGTAGTTCATCGTTAGCGTTTTGGGGTGAAATGAGTTATTAACATAAATGATAGCAGAACTTGCCTTTTGGTGATCCGTAGGAGGCTTGTGAGGTCAGGAAACCTATTTAAACGTGCTCAAAGATTATCTGGGGATAGGTTCTTAGTTATTATTCTTAGCCTTACCGTATGTTGACGAAATGTTCCTGTTGTGTCTGTTGTACCTACACCCCCCTGGGCAGAGTTAGTGTGGAAGTTGTTCTGTCGCGGCTCCACACACGGGAGTACGATAATGGAAGCGAGGAAAACTACAGCAACCGGAGGAGAGAGGGAGGATAAAAGATGGAGGCCGAGGGGATGAAAAAAGACGGCCGCCCGCTTATCTATAAAAACCCACGTGGGTTTCCCACGTGCTCCATAACTGTTTATAAATAGTCACGTCGCCCTCATGAATCATAGATAAAACGTACGGACGTGAGTGGGGAACCCACTTCAGATTAGGAGGGCGAACCTGCCGGGTCCTGCCGGCCTCATCCTCGCCTCCTCCCGGCCGAGAGTGAAAGGCTCGTGAAACATTGATAAGAAGAGCCGAGAGAACGGAGGACCATCAGGAGGGCCTGAAGAACGGGAGGACGAAGGAGGGGAAAACACCGCCGTCTACCGCCCACAACACTGGAGGCCGAAATTCCAGCCTGTCATGCAGCATTGATAACCGAGCGAATTCTCACACCCGCGATGCACAATGAAGGAAACTTACTAAATTTTGATTACTGCTCAGATTACCTTCAAATCCACGGATATAAATTAAAACCATAAATTCCTAGTTGATACCTACAAATCACCAATAAAGTATTCTGTAATAACAACCCTGCAAATAATTACAAAAAGGGTATATCTTTCCGTATAGATCACTCGTCTACAAAGAACACACTACCAGCCTAAGACTTACCTTCTTCACAATCAAGTTATTATTGGAAGAAATAAACGCTTCCCACTCGCCTCGAAGAAATAGGGAGTTGTGTCGCTAGGAAGTTAGATTAGTGGTTGCTGTAGGACTCAAACAGAGTACAAGCGAACAGCGATCACATTTTGGTCAGATAAAATTTCAACGATTAGGCCTCTCTTGCGATTCACACTTATGTTTCTGATTTATCGTAAGCCCATCCCTTGAGTCCTCGTAGGGAGCGAACGGTTGTCCTACAGGGCTTCCCGTTGTCTTGAAAAATTCTAAAAATTCGATACTATCTTAAATTAGAGAAAAAATACCTGTGTTTCGAGAGTTTCCGAGATAGAGCGTTTTCAAAAATTACACCCCCTTTTCTAAAAAATTCTATAGAATCTTAAATTGAAGGAAAAACAATACCTTACATGGAAATTTTTGAGTTAGGGCGTTTTCAAAATTTCAAAATTGATTTTGGAACCCTTAGAAGTGACCTATAGAAACCAAAAAGCTTCGGGGCACAACTAGACCCCCATATACAGGGTGTCCACAAAACAGGTCTCATTACTTCGTGGGATCGATTCTACAACTAGTTTGCAACACAAAATGTCTCAGAGAGCAATTTTCGTTTTTTAAACCCTTCTTTTCCGAGTTATTTTAATTTAAAGTTTTTTTCTCGTGATTTTGCCCTTATGTCATTAAATTGGTATAACTCCATTAACTTGCTGTAATAATAAAATTTGAGGATACCGTTGGAAAGATCGTTAAATTTCCTATCTTCCTGAAACCAAATACATTTTTTTCAGTTGAATTTTACGGGGAATAAAGCATCCTAAAAAGTGAACTTAGAAACTTGTTTGAAAACTTTTCGTTTTTTAATGCCCATAATTTCCAAATAATCCCAAATAATAAACTTTGGCCGGAAAACCTAAAAACTGCGCCAGCGTCTCATGTTTCCAACGGTGTAATCAAAAAATATTTTACGATCGTATTTGAGGGAGAAATTTCTGTTTGAACGCTGAAAAACGCACGTTTTTCCGCGTTCAAACAGGAATTTCTCCTCAAATTCGATTGTAAAATATTTTTGATTACACCGTTGGAAAGCGATGAAATTTCGGCGTTGACAAACGAAAAGGTTTTCGGAAAGTTACTAAGTTTACTTTTTGGGAGGCTTTATTCCCCGTAAATTTCAACTGAAAAACATTTATTTGGTATCCGGGAGATAGGAAATTCAATGTTCTTCCCAACGGTATTCTCAAATTGTAATAATTACAATAGGTACTTTAATAATACACATTGTAATAAATACATTACTGTAATATTATCATTACGGTTTAATGAATGCAGTTATATTAATTAAATGACATGAAGTCAAAATCACGAAAAAAAACTTTAAAATTAATATAACTCGGAAAATAAGGGTTTAAACGAAATTGCTCTATGAGAGATTATTGTTGCAAATTAGTTGTAGAATCGATCCCTTGAAGGAATGAGACCTGTTTTGTGGACACCTTGTATACCAAATTCCATCAAAATCGTGCCATAAATTATGGCAAGAAGAATTTTCTTCGTACCTTGAAACGTAAATCAACAAAATTTGTCAATAAATAGTAAAATCAACAAAAATTTAATTTTGGGGGTGGGGGGATTGAATTTTTTTTTGGTCAATTCTTAAGGTTATTATTGAAAGAACAAACAAAAATTGATTTTCTTCCGAGTCTACCAATGTAGATGAGCCTTTGTTTTCATTTTTCAAGGATGAAAAACATCAAAATTTCCACTCGCGTTTTAAGGTTAAGGCCATCCTGAAAATTTGGTTTTCCTGTCTGCATGAAATCCTTGTAACGGGCAAAACTATACGAAGCTCCTTTCTTTTGTTATTACGAACAATTTGGCACACATTTCGATTCTTAAGATGCTACCAGCTCTAATTCTTCAAAATATATTCAAGAAATGCTTCGGAGTTAATCAACGGAGTTGATTAAGTATCGCTTCCGCTTTTCAAGGTTGAAAAAAAATTTCTCCAAAATCAAAAATTTGGAGCTTCCTGAACAATTTTGGTTCCGTGTCTGTCATGAAATCCTTGTAACAGGCAAACTATACAAAGTTATTCTCCGATAGACGAAATTTCCAGGGATTGTGCGGGCTGGTGTGTTTCAATCATATCGCTTTCTTTAAAAAAAAATCAAAAAAGTCCAAATCAAAATTTTGAGTCCGAATTTTTGTGATAAATTCGCTAAAAAGAGTTAACCCTGCAATGGAATCGTCACCCGATGTGTGCATAATGGAAACGTCAGGTGTAACTTTTACACCTGAGCGAGGGGAATTTTTACACGAGGGGATTCTGAGCCAATCCTTTTTACTTTTCTATTTCCACTTGGTTTCAATTCCTTTCCTGGACTCAATGTCCAATTTCAATAGCTCTAAGGTAATTTCAATTGCAAAAGTGTCGTATAATTAGAACAGATCCCACGTTATTTCCCTCAGGGGTACTACCAGGTGTTACTAATAGTCCAATAAATAGTTTTTTCATCAATAAATACATTCTCCTTCTTGTATGATCTTCGCTACATTATACCTAAGAGAACTGGGAAAATAACTCACTTATAAGTATTGCATTTCTACTATGGGAATCAAAAACTTCAGGCAGGAATCAGCTAAAGCAACACCCAAAATCAAACAGTGAATGGAAAGAGGGTCTAATGGAGTCCACTCTCAAAAATTGCAATGGCGTATATGGTTGTTTCAGAGAATTGGCTTTCCTGCGATAAATTCAAAATAGTGTGATTGAAGAGAAAAACCAGGAGATCGACAGATTTCAATCTCAATTTTACGCATGAATCAACTTAGGTTCTTTGAGTCACAAATCGAAGCACCTTGTGCCTCATGAAATTTCGATGAGCTCTAGCAAAAAAAAAAAAAGAAACAACGGATTGAAGAATATTGTTATTTAAACAAATTTATGGCTATTTTGGGCGTTGGAACCTTGTGAAACAAAAGTTCTGAAAGTCACCGAAACGCCTATTGGTAAACCCAAATTTGTGGACTATACAGTGGAGCAGGTGAACAGGTTAAACTAACAACACAAATTTAGACGAATCAGGTAAGTATTCCAATTGAAGCCGCTATGAATTGAAACTGATATGAATAAGACGCTACAGTATAGTTACTGAACAGAAATAAAGAGTCAGTTGTCATGGGTAGGCGATAGAAACGTGGTGTCAAAATGCACACAGGCAGGGCACTTTTTGCTTGTGGGCTGGGTGACCGTTTCAAGGCCTCCTGTTGTAAAATTTACGTGACGATTCCATTTCAGGGTTAAGAGGTTCAGTGACTATAACCGTGGGATTTCCAAAAACTGTATAATCCTTTGTATTGATAGCTGATGATTTTGGAAAGTGTTTGATTGGGTTTGGAACTGTTGAAATAGGAAGGAATGTGAACATTCACTCAGATTTTCATTAGACAGACTTAGGCGTAATGAATTCAATTTTGTGTAGCAAGCAGTGTGAGGCGACGATGGAGTTCGAACCTAATTTGAATTATAGTTGGATGCGGCACATCATCTCCCTCCTCCCCCCACTTCTCGTTAATTGGAATTTTCAACGACGAAGAATATGTCCCTCCCAGCTCGGGGAAACAGAAAGGTGACCCTAATCAAATTCCTGAATAATAATGGAAGTTTGACCATTGGGAGAATGAAAAGGGGGAGGAAGGCTATCTCGCCCTCTGGCGTTCTTGATGGTAATTACTTCTTGAAGAGGATCGAACAGGGGAGTAGGAATTTGTTCCGTTCCTATCTGGACGGCCTCTCATCGTCAACCCCGAACAGAGCGGTTATCCGACGGATAGTTAACCGGAGGTTCCGATTACCAGGTGTTAACAGAAGGTTATCTCGTCGAGGTTGAACGAGGCAGCCGCACATGGCTTAGGCAGATACTTGGAGGTAGTAACTTCGACTTGGCCCAATGTCAACTAACCCCGTCCCTGATCCTCGGGGGCTTCTCCCCTTCGAATGAGAACTTGGAACAATCGGATTAGGGAAGGAACCATGATTGCTTCCCACCCCTTCCCGACAACGTTGCTTTTACAGAATAACTCAATCAGACTGCCCCAGCATTTATTAAAACCTGATATTAGGAAGGAACCCCTTTTCAATCCAGTTCAAATTCATGTTACACTTTATACTTCAGTATGTGTAAGCCTGCTTAATACGTCAGATAATTACATGCTCTCTCCATACTCAGGTAGTACCTTGTTCATCCGCTATAATACACCGACTAATGAGCAACCCGTTTTGAGAGGTTTGCTGGGTGAAGTATAATTTAATTCTCCTTGCTCATCCAAGTGGTTTAGCATTGTTGCGTAATTTTTGTAGCCCCCGTGATATTGGTCTTGAGCGATTGTAGCCTCTGCTATGAACCAGTTAAGGCGCGATTACACGAGGCCAATGGACAGTCCTGCTGACAGGCGCCAGCGAACTGGGGGGCACCTGAGTTGGTTTATTATTTTCAATAAAAAACAAAATACAAAAACAAAAAAAAATAAAAAACAAAAAAAAATGAAAAAAAAAAATAAAAAAATTAAAAACAAAATACATGGCTATAGGAATAAATATGAAAGTCCGCCCTTAGTATCTCGTAATTTGTTGCTCATAGCCGTATTAGCCGTCGAAGTGTTCTTGTAACCCGTTGGAAAAAGTATATAGCTTATCGGTACTTGGGGACTATGGTTGAGAAGGTTTAGTATGAACAAACCATATTGGCCTTAGTACAATCAACATACCGTATGGTATTGTGGCATGGGATGGCACCTTTTCAAGTCACTTAGAGAAAATTGTGTCTTACAGAGGAGTGTTATAAAGATTTTTATGAGGAGGGGGCGCCTATATAGGCGTATTCTAGTGAAAACAAGACAATTGGTTTTGAGATCGCCTCTCATTCAGTATCATAAAACCCCATCCATGGTTCAAATAAACCAGCATCATGAGTATGATACCCGATTTACATCATTGGGAAATGTGGCTTGTGCCCCTAGACCCGCACTCTCTCTCATTACCAGAAGTCCCAGTTATATTACTTTTTATTGTTCATCGAGCTCTGGATTCCTCTTTGTGAAAACACCACTGTTACATAATCGAATATCTTCAAGAAAAAAATCGTTGAATGGATACATAGATTAGGAGAGAAGTTGCAGAGAAAACATAATTCTGAGCGCGTATACATAATGTTATTTATGATATTTGGAAATATTGAACTGAAGTGGTGTAATTGTAAATATAAATAAGGAGGCAACGAAGGTATTTAGCTACAATGATTTGGTTTACAGTTGGAATAGGTTTCGTGTTTCTCTCATTTTAATTTTTATTTTTTTTTT
>CM019168.2:27112959-27160806 GCA_009739505.2 Apolygus lucorum | reverse complement strand
AAAATGATGAAAAAACATGTGCCACATAAGGGTTCTCCAAAACCTAATTTTTGCGCAATGGGGTATTTCGGTGGGTCGGAAATTCAGGTTTTTGACCTCAAATTGGATTCAGCACCCTTGAAAACCTACATACTACAACTTTAAGCCCAATGATACTATAACATGTGGTAGAAAAATTAATTAAAGAGATCACACGTTTGAAAAAGGCGGGCCGCTATAAATGCACACACACTAGGCAAGGACTACGCCGCGGACAGCCCCGCGCGTGTGTGTGTGAGTAGAATGTTGTAGTATCCAAGAGGGGTTTCTGTACATGGATACTTTTTCAAAGACAGTTGGCTAGCTACGTCACGATTGGCTAGCTACGTCACACCATTCAAATCTTCAACTTTCTTAGCTTCTCTGATTTTTTAAAAACATTTTCTCGACGAACAGACCCGATTACCGTTATTCCTGAGCTATACTCTTTTGAAAAAATAAAAATAAAAAAAATTGACCGAAATACCCCATTGTGGAGTTGCGCAACTTAGAGCGTTCAGAAAGCCAGGTTGCGCGCAATACAAAAATCGATTCGGGTATGAATTTTTCATGAAATTTGACGTAGAATCCGAATCTGTAATAAAAAAGGGGGGTTCTATTTGAAAAAATGAAGTTAGTGTCAATTGCGCACGACTGCGCGCAACTTTTTTGCGCAAAAGTATTTTTCCTGAGATCCTCACAAAAAATCATGAAGAATTGCGTTGGTCGGATTTTTTACGCTGTATTTTGCGAAAATGAAGGGGGTGTAACCTTTTCGTGAAACACCCTGTAGATACTCCACACAATACTTAATTTATTTAGAGGACCACTTATCCTAAAAATACATAGGTACCTGATTATACATGATCAATAGGAGCATTGTAAATTGGCTATTTTGACACGGAACAAGACAAAGTGATTCATAAACAAAATAAACGTACTTCTCTTGATTTGAGCCAACTCAATATTTCCACGACCGGCATTTTCAAACCAAGCTGCTTTCGTGCAAGGAATCACTACTTGGTGCTCACTCGCTTTTATGTTTCCCCGTTGCAAGTTAGTGAGGATTGTAGGCTACAACAGCGTTAGAATGCTTTATAATATTTACATCCTAAACAATGGTAAGTATGTAAAAAAAAAATGATTTGACTTACTTTGTAGGGATGGAAAGCACTGCGTCGCGAACCATCCTCCCATGCAGATGATGGCCAGGCAAAACACAGTTAATAGGAGTACTTTTTATCCCTTTCAACGCAATATCATCAGGAGGTCTTTGTAATTGGTTGAGGCTGTTCCTTCTTTATATCAACACCTCCCCCAACACACATCTGGAAAACCATTATTAACAATGAATATAAGCGTGAATGTTATCGATAGCTTATGTAAATAACTAGTGTATTATAACAATGATACATAATCAATAACTTCGTTACACTCTAACTGTAATAATACAAAACGGGAATTGGGAACATTTGGGTCCATGGTCAGAGTCCAGAGCAAGAGGGTTAACTAAAAAAAAGGAATTTTTGAGTTTGTTGCATGAATCATCTCCAAATTCCGTCCACTTTCACTGTGCAAGACCGCTTCATCTAAACTAAGTGGATCACTACTAGATTGCGCGCAGGGTGGCAGGATATCTCAGAGTTTTGGAGTGGGGTTGGTGCAAGAGGAGGATGTGTTAGGGCGTATTAGGTTCCACTGTTACCACTCTCTGTTACCACTCAGGTAATAGGTTCCAATAACCTGTTATTTATTAATAGGTTATCTCAGGGACCTTCTCACCAGCTCATTCCGACATACCATTCAAAGGTATCATTTTTCTTTGCTTTCTACTTTTCTTCCCCTTTCGGTTTATTATTTTCAATAATGAACCTTTGGAATCGACCAAGAAAACAAAAGTTTAACACCCCTAAAATTTGATGGTTTACGTTTCAAGGTACGTAGAATCCAAAAATCGAATAAAAATTTGGCCGTCTGTCCGCCATACAGCGGCACTTTTGCCACTTAGCATTGACCGATTTTGATGAAATTTGGTATGGTAGGCTCCATTTGGGGTCTAGTTGTGCCTCGAAGATTTTGATTGGAGTAGCTCACTTCTAAGGGTTCCAAAATCAATTTGAAATTTTGAAAACGCCCGAACTCAAAAAATTTTGATATAAAGGTATTGTTTTTTCCTTCAATTTAATATTCCTATAGAATTTTTAGAATTTTTGAGACCACCCCGGAGCTCTGTAGGACAAACCGTTAGCTCACTACGAGAATTTAAATTTCGGAACGGTACGATAAATCAGAAACACGAGTGTGAATAGCAAAAGAGGCCTAATCTCCGTTCAAATTGAAGCTGACCGAAATGCGATCGATGTTTTCTTCATGTTGGTTGGTGGCTTTGCAGACGAGTGATCAATATAGAAAAATAAAAAATAATAACCATTGTGTAACAATTTGCAGCGTTTTGTTTATCATGATATACTATTATTCCATTCCAAAGTATCATTCCGTTGATCTCTAGTTTTCATTTCCAACCTAAGTTGGGGTTTCTATCAAGTTATTTCTGACATAATTACGTGTTAGTGTATTTTCACTCTATTTCGATTGAAAAAACCCCTACCTGTTTGTTCTGGCTCCACATATTTTAGAGCCTTCCCTGAAACGTTATTTAATAACAGGGTTATTTTGGTAATAGGTTATTTTTGACTGTTACCTTAAACACCGCCCATCTCTAGTTGATCCGCGTTTGTCCTGAGGTGAAGTGCTAAAGGTAATAAAAACGGAGTTGAGTAGAACTTTTGTGATCAGCGACCTCTTCGCATTTCTGTCCATTTGCTTCCTTAGCTCAGAGGTAACGAGCTAACTACCGACTGCGCCACAATGTTGAATCATCAAAAATTAACTTCCCTCGACCGGGGATCGATCTCCTATCGTCCGACTAAACTATATTTACACTTCTGAGTCGGAGCTCGTTACCACTGAGCTAAGGAAGCGAAGATTTCGCTGATCACAACAGAACGTTGTCTATTTCCACGAAAATAATGAGTCGCGGAAATAGACAACGTTCTTTTCAACTCCGTTTTATTAAAATGGTTTTCCACAATCTCATCGCGAGTGATTTAATTCGTGCCGAAGGTAAGTGCAATATTGAGATATTATGTGATACAGCAACAAAATAACTTGTTACAGAGTCTAGATCGTTAGTGCAAAACTGAGCTACTATGTGATGGCGCTGTTTAGAACAATAGTACTGCCGTGTGAAGGAAGAACGACTCAACTCGAAAATGGTCGAAAATGGGGTTTTTACGTATCCCTTCTAATTTTCCCCCCACCTTTCCGATGAACGAGTCAAAATTTCGAAATTCACCCCGGAAGGGGTTGAAATCGTTAGGGGTGTAATTTGAAAATTGCCTAATTTTAAGCAAAAACGTCTCAACTCCTCGATTAAAACACCCTAACTAGCTAGATTTGCTATTTATTTGAGGAGAAAAAAAGACTCAACTCGCTGTTGAGTTGTTTTTGTTGGCTTCAATATCGGGTTGAAGCGTCTCGTATGGTTGTCGATATTTGACTCAAATGACACGAATCGATTGAAGGTACGTGTGTGAAGAGGAATAATTGTAATAGTCGATTGAGTTGAACAACATAAGAGCTCTGAAAAAAATATGGGGTCATGGGAGTGATCTGGAGTGAATTTATGGCGAGTTTTCCAGAAAAACTTGGAATCTGATTTCTGGGATTTCGAAAATTTTGAGTTGAGTCGTTCTTCCTTCACACGGCAGAGTAATTGATCTGTTTCTGGGTACATCTTCCATGCAAAACTGAGATAACTGTATGATGGCGCTGTTTATCACGATAAAATTAGAGGACTATTCTGTACAATCCGTGCAAGAGAGGAATAACTTGCATTTTCCCAATTATTGGTTCATTGGTAAAGATCTGGCTGTAAGGAGGTGTAAACCCCACTGGCGTCTGATAGAAGGGTTCTTTGGGATGATCCCCTCAAATTTTCAACTTGATTGAATTACCCGGGAAGTGGGTTTCATATAAAAAGAAGAAAGCAGAAACTTTAAACGGCTCTCCTGAAAATTTGGGGTTTTTGAGATAACTCTATTGCTCTAGTCCATCGATATGATCATTTTGAGTGGTTTAGCCGAAATATCGTAGTGACTACTAACAGTGAATAAACTACACTTCAAATAGAATACTGAAGCTTTTTAGGAAGGTAATTTATAATAGAATCGTCAGCCAGGCAACGACAATACCCTTTGAGGCCCTAGATTTAAAAAATCATATCCACCGCTTAAGGAACACCCAGTATACTACCATAGATCTGTAGAATATACTAACTAACAAAAAAAATACTAACCTCGCTTCCAATTATTGTAAAGGCATTTCTCTCTTGAAGAGTTTCCATTATAGGGATCACGTCGGAGTAGACAGGGCTTATTTCAGGATTTATTCAAATTTATCTAGACATCGGAGCATTCCACAAATATGTAGACGCTGTTTCCTGGCGAAACATAGCCTCTCGACTCAATAATCCAGTCTAAAAAATAACAAATCTCAATCAATTTTTTAAATGTTTATGCATTTATACCAGGACCTTTTCCGTTATTGTTCAGCCAGGCCCGTCGGCCTCATCTCGTGCCGTTATCGTTTGGCCAGTTCTACAAATGATACTCTTTCCTTCATTGATTTTTTTTTTCAAATCGATATATTTTATTAAAATATCAATATCATAACAACTGAGCATTTGTGCCCATCAAGCTAATTTCTATGCATACAATATTTACACTTTTTAGAGTTAGCAGCCCAATGGCTATGCATGTGTGTATTGATGATATCAGAGGTCATGTTTGTGATGTTTTTTTCCTCTATTGACGTCATAGGTCATTTCCATGTTGCCTATTGATATCGGAGGTCAGTTGTGTTTCAGTTCGTGTTTCACTGATTTCGTAGCCGTCTGTTCCCGTTAAAAATGAATTTCTTGTCTTCCTCAACATTGGATTTTCGGAGGCATCTGCCGAGAAACGAAAAAGTGTTTCACAAACATGACCTCTGATATCATCAATGAAGGAAAGAGTATCATTTGTAGAACTGGCCGAACGATAACGGAAAAGGTCCTTATACCAAATATGCACCTGAGAGATTATCCCATATTAATATCAAAAGCAAATACATTTTAATACACGAACTCCCTTAACGTATACGGTTTTCCAAAGACGAATATAGTACCTAAGGCAAAATTGAATCGCTTATTTCAGAAACCCCCAGAAGAAATTTACTTTATTACACTTTGGAGTTCTTTAGGGGTAGCCTCATCGTTTAAAATAGGTAGAAACCATAGAGTACTGGAGACAAGTAGAAACCCACCAACAACCAGCTCTCCTTGCCGGTTTTTAGTGGCTTTGAAATTTGCTGCTACTGTAGAACAAAGCGACAGCACATAGTTTTCTCGATTATCTCGAAATGCAAAATAGTGAACTTGGGGGTTTTCTGAAATAAGCGATCCAATTATTCTGGAAGTAGGCTACTTCGTGCTTCAGTGTTACGAGAAAAAGTCAATTATCTTATCCAATAGGTACTAACTAATAGCAACTAGCTCGTAGTTGGAAGAGGGTACCTACTACTAGAAAGCCCGACGTTCTGCCAGCTATCTGATAGCTGCTGATAAAAATTTTAATCAATTGCCAAAAACAAATAGGGCCCATTCCTTTCACCTACCTAGTAAAGCTACTCTTCCCTCCGGCAATCGATCAGTCACTGATTGGAGTTCTTGCGGATTCATGTATCTGGAGAGCAATTCCATGGCTTACTCGTTTCAACAACCATCGACGATTCCATTTCCTACTGTCAATCAATAATTACGGTAACGAAGGTAATTATGGTTTCCTAGACGCTAGAACTACAGTGAGTAAACATCTTACACATCTGACATCTAAAATGTAAACATTAAATAATATACTGATAACATCTGACCTACAGATAGAGCATCCACGGATGGATGTCCATTGGCCGGAAAAAGATCTACCGGCTTGAACTAATCCACCAGATGTCGCATGGGGCATTCACACTTCTTTTCGTTCCTGTGAACTAATCGAAAGTTCAACCATCTGAGGTCATATGCAGAATATTTTTCATAATTCCAGTAGCAAAAACGAAATTTAAAATCACGTATTTTTGGGATACTGATCTAATTAAGGACAGTGAAAGAGCGACAACTTTACTCAAGTTGTCCCATGCGATGTCTGGTGGTAGCAAAGAGTACTGGAGACTAGGGATGTCCCAAAATTATCGATACTTAAAAGTATCGATACTTTTTTTCAAAAAGTATCGATACATATCGATACTTTTTTTCTCTGATATATATCGTTTATCGATACTTTTTTTCCAGTATCGGAGGCGATACTTTTTTTCTCTCACATTTTATCTGTTTCAACAACTACGACATGAAGGTACCTACTTGACAGTACCTCTATCTCTACGTAGATTGTTGGGAGACCAACCACTTCAACAAATTAAACAAAGATGATGAACCACCACCTCCAGCTCTCTATGATAACCTGCCATCCTCCATGATCTAGAAAGGACCACCAAAATGTTAACCCAACCAAGTGCAATACAAAAACTAGTGCCTAGACAAAAAACAAAAAAAAAAGATAAAAAATGGAGAGATGTCACACTGATGGAGAGAAACTTAAACGACATTTTCACCTATTTTTTTTAAGTATTCGTTTTATCCTCGAGACTCAATAATCGATTATTTTCGATATCAAACATAACCTTCTCAACATAATCTTCTCTGACCCGATCAGCTGGTCGTGAAGGGGCGCCATTTGCGCTCCTATCCAGCAAGGTTATTCTGTTTACATACCAAGTTTCTTGGTATGTAAACAGAACGATGGTGATAATATTCTTTAAAAGCAATTATGTAATCGTTATTATTATGTCTCCCTTGTGGGTTAGGTGTCTGACAAGAAATTCCATACTCAGTATGTGTCTTAAGATACGTCTCTGCGGTGGTTTAGACCCCTTTGAGCAGAGTGTTGTTGAGTTTGACGACGATTTTCCTGACATAACTCGCGAAGATCTTGTGGAGTATCTTGTATTGAAGACGGATTTCATATCCCTGAAGCAACTGAAGTGCTGCAAATCTTTGGATCCGCACAACTTCGTTAATTCAGGGCATGTGAAATCCGTCTCATGCAAGGTACTCCCAGGTGACAAGGTGGTGGTGTTTGGAAATGTAAGTAATTCAAATGTTATCCAATTATTATTAGGTTAATTGAAATAATAACGATGTATGCCATGTTTTGGGCAGGTAGTAGATTCAACAACGGTCGTTTGATGAAAATAATGTTATGATAGCATCCCCTGCCCATTGCTAAGTCAACATTGTTATGAAACTTTGAAAAATCATGTTAAAAGATCTACTCATGATAGAAGAATCCAGTTGATACCAAAACTCTCAGTGAGGGCTCTACTTTCAATTAAAAATTATAATAAACCACTTTCCCGAATCTAGCACGCACCCTATTTCGAGCCATGAAGCAGTACCTATTGTATGAGCAATTTGTCAAAATTAGGTTCCATACATGTATATATTGACCTAAACGCTTACTCCGTTTTATGGTTCGAAAATGGATAGATTAACATGCAATGGAGTCATTACTTGAATTTTGAAATTCAGGAGATGAAGTGCATATTTACATTGATCATTTACTAATTGAACTTCAAAACAATCACGCAAATTGGTTCGAAATTATCTTCCTGGGAACTTCGTACAAATCAAAACACTTGGACACAAACAAAAACATTTCGTGAAGCCCGTCCAATGAGGGTAGGTATTCTATTATTACTACCTAACTACTGATGACTGAAGTAACGTAAGCACATTAAAATGTGATGTATTTTTATTCTTACCAGTGATGAAATGCCGAGAACAAACTAGTATTTGTTTGGAGTTTAGTTGTCGCCCTCTCAAATTGCGATTGATTCGAGCGAGCCACCTTGCTCTTCTTTTTTCTTATAGGTCTTTTGTGTTTTCACATTGGCTTCTAATGACTTTTGGTAAACCATACAATACCATACGTGACGGGAAGAGCAGCCTAACACCGGACAAATCGGCATGTCTAATGAAAAAATCTTTGTTTACAAGATGGGAATTCATTCAGTTCATCGAACATGGTTGTCAGGAACGCTGGGAATCAGCGACGCCAAAAGGCTGATATTCTCATTTTTTTTTTGGAAAGTTCTCTTGTCTTTCCACACTGTTTCTAATCACTTTTGGCAAACCAAAAAATTAAATACCACTTCCGGGACGAGAAGAGCAACTAATAACCGCATAAATTGGCATAATGAAAAACCGTCCATACAATCTTTGTTTACAACGGAGTCAACATGGCCGCCTTTCAGCGAGATTCGAATAACCGTTCGATTAGTCGAAAAATCGATACATCCATTCTGTGTGACGTCACACGGATAAAAGTAATCGGAAAGTATCGATACTTCAAAATATCGATACTTTTTAAAAGTATTGTATCGATACTTTTTGATACTTTCTAGATGTATCGATACGATATTATATCGATACTTTTGAAGTATCGGACATCCCTACTGGAGACAAGTGGTAGATACCGCTTGGTTGGACATCCATGACACATCGATCAAGATTGATCGATATCGAACATCGCAACCGGTGTTCGATGTTTTACAATCGATGTTGAAAGGTTCGATACTATCGTGTATCGATGTTTTATGTAAAGTACAGTATAGTTTTCGCAACGAATGAATACCACTGGGAGATGTTTGACCGTTCTCAACACATCAACGCGACTGCGATCCCTGTAATCCCTTATTGCAGACGGCCCATTGTGGCGACTAGGGACGGCACGATACCACCGATATATCGGAGTATCGACACTTTTTTGGTATCGATACCTATATTTGTATCGATACTTTTCATAAAACACTCAAACCGATATATTGGTATCGATACTTATGCCAGAAATATCGGAGGTATCGATACTTTCTTGACGATATTATCGATATTTTTGCCGAAGTGGAATAGTAAAAACAAAATACCAAATATCAAGTACTTAGATACCATACTATATCTGCCACTGAATAATACTCAGAATAGAATCGATCGAAACGATATATCGCTTCTAATATCCTTCATCGATATTCAAAAACTTTCCACAGTAACCTTGTAACCTCGCATTTTTTTTGTCGATGGGTTTTAATTTCTCTGGGTTTCTTAGACAGTTCGAGTTCCTTGTGACCTTTGTTTTACTTTCCGGTTCACAACAATTTTTTTGATTTACTTTTTTTTAAATTCGAGTCAAAATTCACTTCACGCCAAATTTTTGTTTTCATGATTTGATAATAAATATTATTAATTTGTAATGTAACTGATTTATAACTTGGTCCTTTCCGTTTGTAGTGGATGAAAAAATAATTTCATTGAACGGAGAATTCTCGGGAATAAGAATTGGAATAAATATTAAATGAAATGATCATTCATTTCTATTAAATTTTAAATTATTGACTTTCATAACATTTTAAATTACCACTGGCTTCAACTACATTTTAAATTATTGACATTTAATAATATATTTATAATGTTAATATTTATAATTCTTGATTGATGGAGTTTTTATTTAGTTTGCGAAATCATTTGTGGGTTAATTTGAAGTATCGATAGTATCGATACTTTGAGCCGATATTATCGAAGTATCGATATCTAATAATATCGGTATTGAAAAAATATCGAGTATCGATACTTCCTGAGAAATATCGTATCGAAAGAAGTATCGATACTTTGGAGTATCGAGCCGTCCCTAGTGGCGACCCAACGACAGTAGTCCGAGTTCTGAATGAGTTTAAAAATGGATACCTACTTTGGTTTCTAGTGAATGAACCTCCCGTTAAATCCTACTTCTTGCGACTTTTAGAAGAAAAAATAAGCTATTGAGATGCTCCTAAAATAAGTTGGTGGGTCGGGGACCGCCACCCCTCCAAAATGAATTTTTATCAATATGGGAAAGTGGGGTGTTATTTTCCAAGTATTGTTTTTCACGCTGAGTAGATTGCAACTGGTCACAAATCCTTAAAACGTGTTCCTAGGAAACGATTCACACTGAGCACTTTTTTGGGAGATTAAATAAATTTCATAAGTTGTTAGTTATCTTATATTTCAGTACAATACCTTTAAATAAAATACAGTAACTTTTAGCATCAACCTATTTCTAAAATTTCAAGTCAAATAGCAAACTTCAATTTTTTTCGAAATATGACTCTTTCTTTAAATTGAAGTTTTCATTTAGAATCCCTGGCTATTTCGATGGGCGCTCTTCAGAAAAAAAAACATGTTCAAATTGTCAGTTTTCCAATGGTCTATCAATTTTTCTTTTTAAAATTCAAATTGGAAGAGTAAATCAAATTTGAATTCCAAAAAACGTGTGTTTTACAAGACAATCAAGCGGTTTATGGCCACACTCGATCTCAAGATGACTTGACGAGTTTGGTGTCATTTCCCACGTATTTTTTTTACCCTGAATCCAATGGTGATACTTCCGAATAATTCTGACTACTAGAAAGTGGATTTTTCGAAACAAAACCTTCGTTTTTCGTAAATAACATACGCATTACTCGTAGAAACGGTAGTGAGCACAATGCGCCATTGAAATAGCCAGGGATTCAGAGTGAAAACTTCGATTTCGAAAAAAATTTGAAGTTTGCTTTTTGACTCGATTTTTGTAGAAATGGTTTATTACTAAAAGGTTTTGGTTCTATACTAGGTAGCTTGGAAATTCAACGCTTTTTCTAACGATATCCTCAAATTTGAATTTACCTGCTAGATAAATAATAGGCGTTATGACAGTTTTAATGACGTAAGATCGAAAACGCGAAAAAAAACTTCGAAGTGAAAAAAAGTCATTTTCAGTGGATTAAGAAAAATTGCTGTGACGTTTTTTGTTGGAAATAGGTACCTCGTAGAATCGAATCCTGAAGTTATGTCCATCTTAAATATAAGTAATCTTAAGTAACCCTGTACACCCTTTCGGGCGTACCCCCTGGCAGGGTTCGATTCTACTACTAATTGGCAACAAAAAATGTCTCGTGGAAATTTTTCTGGAGGCTTGTTTGTCCAGTTATTTCACTTTTAAGATTTTTTCGTGTTTTCAATCTTCTCTCAGTAGAACAGCCACAACTCTTCTAATTTTCATGAAAAATTTAATGTGATTACACCGTTGGAAAAAGCACAAAATGTTGTATCTCCTTGATGGAAAAAAAACATATTTTTAAATTGGAAAAATGGGTGAAAATGGGACCTGAAACGAAAAATTGGTCAAAACTTGGAAATCTCATCTTTTTTCAAATGCTCATAGGTTCTGTAATCCGACATGTTAATTTTTACCTGAAGGTGTAAAGATGCGCAAGAACCTCAGCTTTCCAACGGTATAGTCATTTCTATTTTGGAAGTGGGGCTTATCACAGAAATTTGTGTTTGAAAGCAGAAAAACTTTAATTTTTTCAACGGAATCAACGCTCCTGCAAAGACTATCAGAGGGATTGGACCATGGGAGGGGGGTGGCAGCGTTGGGCAAAATCCTACTCATGAGTATGATTAAGATTTGTAATGACAAAAATACGTTTTTCTATGGCTAAAAATATGATTAAATTTACGTACGTGAATACGTTCAATTGAGAGGGGGTAGCAAGTTCTAGTTACCCGTCCAAAGAAGCTTCCTCTTGCACGCCTTCGTTGGTCCAAAACTCGTGTTCTAGTTTTACGATGTGATCGTTGAAGGATTTCCAGTGCGAATGGATGACGGAATTCATCGCTTCGTGGGTGAGTTCTTGGAGGCGCTTTATCGATAGATCTACAGTAGTATTCCGATCTCTGATGTAACGTTTCATCTGAACGCCAACAACAATAACAACCAACTCAATAATTGACCCCCAATTATTGGGCTCAGTTCGCACTGGTACGGCGGAAGCCTCTCACAAATACCTTTTCAGCAGGTGTATGGGCAGCAATGATGTCGAACAGATCGGTCTTTCTCATAGTTGACTCAAAGTGGATCTTTTTTTTTTTGGAGCCAACTCATCATAGACAATTTGGTGGCATATTTTGTAGGAGGTTTGTCAACATCCGCCACACTGGCAGGTTTTAAATTGGGTACGACTTTTTCAATGACCCACTTCTCAAAATTTGTACTATTCATTTGGCCGCGATAGTCTCCTAATGTTGTCCCTGATATCATGGTTGCTCCTGGGACGAATCCCTCAACAGAACCGAACTCGGCGACTCGAAGAGCTTGGGTTCAACAAAATACCGCGGACACCTTCAATACTTGGTATGGGCTGGTACCCTCTAAGGGGAAGGGTTCCATTCATATTTATCCCACCTACTAGTGCCTCGTCAGACTCGACACCTATTAAGCAAACTGTCGGCGCATCCTATTATTTAATGAACTTATTAAATAGAGATTACCTTTTTGGGATCCAACAAAGGACGAACAACTCTTCAATTCAACAATAGGTATAATAACTATTTAAACCATACAGACGGTAAAAATTAGAGTTGAAACGAAAGAATATACTACGCATTACAAGTACAAAAATATGAAGTGAAGCTCAAAGGTGGGAAGCCGCTATGGACTCTCCGAGAGGGGTTGGCACCACCCCTATGACAGTGTTGTCGTAGTCGTCGAGGCAGTTGAATCCTTTTCACTCCCTCCCAACTGCTTCGCCGAGTAGGTTGGTGCCATTAAATCTTGTCTCCAAATTCTTCTCATTATAAAAGCGTCAATATGAGGATCTAAGTCCCATCATTCAGATATATAAACTGTGTCAAACAAATTAGTAAAATCTTCATGTTGAAAATTATGACAGTCTATCTGGAATTGAGCAGAGATACAGAAATTAACATTCTTTTATATAAATATCAAACAATATCATGTTGCGAATTTTAATAAACTTGGCTTTAGAAAGTGCCTTGGTGAATGTATCCGCAATTTGATTTTCAGTTTCTATCCACTTAATTTTGACATTTCCCCGTTTCACTTCTTCTCGCACGTACAAGTAAGACAATCTAACTAAATGTTTGAGAGTAGATGACTCGTCAATTTCAGCTAGTCTGATAGCTGGTTTGCAATCTTCAAACACAACGGGTGTTAATTCCAGCTCCAAAATATTTTGGCACATGACTCTCAAGCTCGCCAGGTCCCTGCAGGCTGTGCTCATCGCTACAAATTCGCTCTCAGATGACGATAGCGCAATATGGTTTTGTTTTTTTGTGCGCCAAATCACAGGGTCTCCGAACAAAGTAATGATGTACCCAGTGGTGGAGAAGCCACCCTCTGCTGATAAACCTAGTGATGCGTCTACAAAACAATTTACGTCGTCAGAGCCACCAGAGAACTTGAGACTTAGCTTTTTAGTTCCTCTTAGATATCGAATGATTCGGATTACTGAATCCCAATCTCTTAGGGTAAAATTAGCCTGACGTCTGCTAAGAATATTGGTAGCAAATGAAATGTCAGGTCTGGTGCCATTTTGGAGGTACAGCAAGGATCCAATGGCCTGTCTGAATGGAATTTCTCCAAGGTTTTCAGAGCCCACTGTTTCATCCCTTACCAGACCTGATTCAGCTATCATTGGGGTTGTAACCGTCTTATCACTATTAGGATCGAATTTTTTCAATATTATATCAATGTGCCGTTCTTGGTGTAACCAAATAGTTTTATTTGCCCGATCTCTAACTATTTCTAAACCAAGGAATTTTTTCGGTTCCCCAAGATCTGTGATGGAAAACTCTTGCTGAAGAGTCATTTTTATTTCTATAACCTTCTGCACAGAGTTGGAAGTCAACAAGATGTCATCTACATATAGAAGCATAATGGCAAAGTCTGACTTATTCCTCCAAAGGAATAGACAAGGCTGAAACTCATAGGGTTTCATTCCTAATTTCTCAATTACCTCTGAAAATCTAGCGAACCATCGTCTTGGGGAAACCTTCAATCCATAAAGAGCCTTGTGTACTTCACACACTGAGTTGTTTTTAACGCTATCTCCTAACCCTGAATATTCACTAAAACCTTCAGGTATTTCTATATACACCAATTTCTCCAATGTTCCATTAAGAAAAGCCGTTTTGACGTCAAACTGTATCAATTTTAGGTCAAATTTGGCAGCTACTATCAATATAAACCTTACGTCAGGTAGCCGTGCAACAGGAGCATACATCTCTGACAATTCATAAGAATTGCTATCTCCAAATCCCTTAACTACCAATCTGCTTCTATACCGAATTTCACCATTCGCTTCCAATTTCCTCTTATGCACCCAGCGTGTTTTCATAACTTTAGTGGATTTGGGAACTTGGTGTCTTGGGATTAACTTCCATGTGTTACATTTATCAAGAGCACCAAATTCCTGATTGATTGCTTCTCTCCACTTGTCACTCTCCACGCTATTGATAGCTTCCAAGTAAGAACTAGGATCTGAAGTAAATTCCTCGAAGATTCCCTCAGTCAGAAATACTAGGGAGTTGATTTCCTTTTCCTCATAGAAATCGTAATCGTTACTCCCTCCTATCCATTCACCAGGCTCGCTAGTCGACGCACTAACATTCTCTCCAATCTGTTTGTTCCCCAGCTCACTTGATTCTGACTCATTAGTTAGAGCTGGAAAATTTGTTGCGTTAAGATTGTCTGAACCTATTTCTAGATCTACAAGGTTTTCAATAATAGGAGTAGCAGATCTATTAGGAAGATCTTTCAAATAATCAGCATACACTCTGCTCTCCACAAAGTCAACATGCTTAGACCTGATCACTGTTTTATTCACCACATCAAATAAAGTATACCCAGTTTCTCCACATTCCAGCAAGAAACTCAATTTGGCTCTGGGAGCAAATTTGGACTTAATCTTAGCCTGATTATCGAATACATAGGCCTCACATCCAAATCTCCTAAGATATTTTAGGGTTGACTGATAGCCTGCAACGATTTCAAAGGGTGTTTTAAAATTATTGGATGCATTGGGGGTACGATTATGAACGTGAATCACGTGCCTAAGTGCAAATGCCCAAAAATGAGTGGGGAGTCCAGATGAAATTAAGACAACCCTGATCTTTTCCTCCAGTTCTAAATTTAACCTCTCAGCACAAGCGTTGTGTTGTGGAGTGTAAGGAGCACATACAGTTACAGAAATATTTTCTCTGGCTAAAATGGATTTCATTTCAGTTGTTTTGTATTCCAATCCCCCATCTATTCTAATCTCGCTAATTTTTGTATTTGGACCTGAAATTCTCCTAATTTCCTCAAGGCAAGTCAACAGAGCTAGATTAACCTTAGTTTTGTCCGATATTTCATAGGCTAGAACATATCTACTAGCATCATCGGTAAACGTTACAATGTATTTGCATTGAGAACGATATGCAACTGGTTTGACTGGACCTAACAAATCGCTGTAAAGCCTATGGAATACAATGTCTGATCTATGTCTATTTTCGATACACGGTTTTCTCTTAGCTTTGGCTAGTTTGCAATCTGAACAGTCTAAAATGTCACTCTCGAATTTGACTCCTTTTAATTCCGGACAATGCTTTCCCATTAACTCAAGGTATCTTTTTGAGGCATGATTAAGTCGGAAATGCCATTTCAACCCTAAATTATCTCTCAGATTCATTGAATTTTCTGTAGATTTGGACCTTTTTATAGTACCACTCCCTCCTAAATCAGTAACGGTGGATCTTTTCAGAACACGCTCGTTTGCAACTTGAGACCTAGAGGTAGATGGCATACTATCCTCAGAAACAGAATCGCTTGTCCCTTTTTCATCTGTTACAAAATTAGCGGGCATAAAAATTTGATTTACACTTGATATGATTTTTTTACGTTCATCAGGTGAAGCCTTTGCCAAAGGAAGAGTGAATGACAGCCACCAAAAACGGCCATCAAATCTCCCTGATTTAACCGTATCACCTTTTTCTTTATCAAAAATTGTTATCGAAGTGTTATCAAACTCAGCTACCAATCCATTTTTCATTTGCTTGCGAAGAGAGAATAGATTTTCCACTATTTCAGGGGCGTACAAAACGTTCTGAAGACAGCCATAAGAATTTGTTTCTTCATTAAAAAAGATTATGTCACCTACTTTTCGAATTATGAGATCTGCATCTGAACTATTATTTGCACAAGAAATGATTTTAGGCTTTATCAAATTTCTAATGTTAACTAGTACATTTTCATTATTCACAATATGTTCTGTAGCTCCAGTATCAGCAATGAAGTGAATTTCTGATGCAACTTTATACTTACCATCCACCAAGGCCATTGCAGACCCCCTTGCGTATGATGTTTCCAAAGTACTATGCTCAAAACGTTCGGTAGCAATGTTGGCTGTGACTTGGTCAGTGACATCTTCCTCAGACGTATTCATGGAGTCCACGAAGCACATTTGCTCTTCAAGTGGTAAATCTTCGGTGTCAGAGTCAATGCTAATCGCAAGTTTCGCTTTTCCTCTTGCTTGACGAAGTGCCTGGGTGAGAGGCATCCTCATTCCCATCTTCTTGTTTTCTGATTTTTGTTTATTGATTCGAGTCTTAGCTGGTGTTGCTTTATTTCCTGGGAAGGCGCGTGGCCTAAAATCTCTTCTTAATGGGGGAAAATTCCCATGGCCATATTGCTGCCTAAATTTCTTGGTTCTATCTGTGGGAGAATTGGGACAATTACCTGAAAGGTGACCATCGAAGCTCCCACAATTATAACACATTTTTCCAGATTTGGAACAGTCAGAGGCAACGTGACCTTGAAGACCACACTTGAAACAGGTCACTTTAGCTTGTTTTACTAGCTCACTGTTCCTGTCGGTCCAATTATTGAGGGCTCTCTTTGGAGCCTTTTGGTAAACTTTGCCAACCATAGCTCTTCCACCTGAACCCTGATCTCGACGTACTCCTTCTTCGACCATACTGAACTCCTCTAGCATTGCCTCCCTTATATCTTGCACGTTCATGTTTCTTCCTTTGTCCAAGGCATTATTCTTGATTGTTGGGCAACTCTCACTTATTGCAGCAATAAGGTTTCTTTTCACTGCAGCATCAGACAAATCAGAATCTGGACATCTTCTGATTTTATCAACTAGATCATCAAAACGTGTAATGAAGTCGAGAACAGTTTCCTTAGCAGGATCAAATTTCGTGTTGACAAATTGTTCAAATAATGCAAATTCCATTACGGATGTAGTTGGTTCCATTATTTTGTCCAAGGTTCTCATCATTTCTTTTGGGTCCTTCGACTTTCTAACCATTCGCTGTTTTTGTTCTGGAAGGTTGGACATTATATAAGCCATTACAGTATTCTTCATTCTCAAAACTTCATTGTCCGTATACAATTCTGAAGACACTTCCCCATGATCTAACACAAACATGCAATCATTTGCTTTGAGTTCAAGAATCACCCTATCTCTCCATAGAGAATAATCTGTATCTGGACCAAGCTTGTTATCTCCACAACGAAATCTCAGTCGAAGTTCACCCCTCTTCTTATCATTATCTTTGATCTTATCTTCTATATTCATCAAGCTAGCATTGTGAAGATTTGGATGATGCTCACTAGCAGCTTCTTCTTCAACGTCAACTAAATTGTTCCAAGCTCCCTCCATATTAGCTGAAGAGCCAAGAACGTGACTGGATCCAAGACCTACATCCTCGGGAACTGTAGCTCTACCGGTAGTCTTATAGTTATCAATGTATTTGAGATATTTACTGGATAAAGCATCCATACGAAGACAGAACTCACTTGCTATGGCGTTGACTTCGTCTTTCATCTGCTGAGCTTCAGTAATGAATGAGATCGACAAACCTCTTTTGAAACGTTTTTCTCTACGCACAACTTCCTCAAAAATCTGTCTTTCATTAATGTTTTCCATTGTTGTCCTACAAGGAAAAGAATCAGAATTACTAATGGATAAATGAATGATGATAACAAATACATCCTGAAAGAATGGAAGATTAACGTTGGAACATAGTGAAATGAACATTGAGAACAACTTGGAAGATTGGAAGGTACCTATCTACTCAACCTAATTTAAATAATAGTTTATTTCTTTAATAATGATACCTCTACTTCCTTTCAAGAAGACTCTGAAATTTCATTTCAATAACCTAATTTAAAAGAATTAAAACTTTACATTAGTGTAACAAATGCATATATAAAATGTTAATGAAGTCATTATTATTTGCTATTATATAATGTCATTTTCATTTTTTTAAGTTTTTTTTTTTTGTTAATAATTAAATACAAAACATCGTATGCGCTCGATATGAGATGGAATCAGAGGAACTATTATGTTTACCCATTAACATTGGTCAAAGTGCTGAAACCATTTTCGGAGGTGTAGGAGTTGGTATGTTAGGGCTTTCCCTGAGTTAGGTACTGGGTGTCCTTCCCCCACCCTAACATTGACTCCTACTAATGATTCACAATGCACCAGTAAACACGCCAACTTAATGAACGGTGTTTACCAGGACCTGGGCATTATATTGGATACTCACACTCCATAGTAAGTACTCCTTAATACTCCGTAATGCTCCGTAATTCTCCGTAATACTCCGTAATTCTCCGTGATACTCCGTAATTCTCCGTGATGCTCCGTAATTCTCCGTGATACTCCGTAATTCTCCGTAATACTCCGTAATTCTCCGTGATACTCCGTAATTCTCCGTGATGCTCCGTAATTCTCCGTGATACTCCGTAATTCTCCGTAATACTCCGTAATACTCCGTAATTAGTTCTCTGATTCCATTTCAAGACGCCTGCCCTTTTATGTTGAATTGCATTTGCCTAACTATTGAAGCAAACCTCCATCAGTAACTTATAATTACTTTACCCTGTTGGAAAATAAAATTAGAATAACTCAAGCCTGGAAATAATCAGGGTTACCTCACTATCCACAGACCTCAAAAAAAACGGATAACCTATTTTAAACAATTAGTAGGCTAATTTCTGAACAAGAATAAACTAGAAGCTGTCCATTTAAGAAAACCAACTCACAAGGAAACACAGAAATATTCCAAAACTCGGACACTTCAAGTTCCAAACCATTCCAACTAAAATCGAGAAGAATCATAGATTGAATCGAGAGGGTACCAAAGTTCGAGATAATCGAAACATCGACGATTTGTGTCACCAATAAACTAATCAGATGCAACAGAAATACCAAAACAAAAAGTAAATTAAATGATTAGGCAGCTGGATTTAGAAAACTTGGATGTGACTATCTAATTTGCTCATAAATTGTTTATTATTTCATAACAACAATGATCGATAGGCAGACATCGGTGATTGTAATCGATATCAACATCGATAGGTAGACACCAATGTTTCAACCCCTGATCAGGCTAATCTCAGGTCTCAGTAGGTAGTTGATGGAACAAGTGAAATTACTATCTTATTATATAAAGATGATTATGACACCTGTTTGGCAGAGAATCGAATCATTTATGGTAAACGATCGTCATCAACCATCCATAATCCATACGAATACATGACATTCCTCATCAACAACACGTGGTTTTTCCTTACTCTCCTCCATCTATCCATATTACTCCGTACCATCCTGAGACAAGACTCCGTACCAATACTTCATAAAATAGTCAACTACTTCAAAAGTCATGCCTCATTATCAGGCAAGATATCATAGAATCATGAAAATCGTCGAGTGATGTTCCTTGGAGAGAACCAAAGTGGGTACTTTGCAAGGTTATCAACAGTCATGAAAAACATCGAGACATTCCTGTAACAATGCTCAACATAGGAATCCTGAAATGTTATTTTAGATATTCTACGGTGGCGAGGTGAACCTCAGAGTGCAGAATCATACAAAGTTGTTAGGCAAAGAAACAATGGTTCAACATGACCCCTCCGAGGGTCGGGCTGAATTCATGTCGGCGCATCCTATTATTTAATGAACTTATTAAATAGAGATTACCTTTTTGGGATCCAACAAAGGACGAACAACTCTTCAATTCAACAATAGGTATAATAACTATTTAAACCATACAGACGGTAAAAATTAGAGTTGAAACGAAAGAATATACTACGCATTACAAGTACAAGAATATGAAGTGAAGCTCAAAGGTGGGAAGCCGCTCAACTCCCCGAGAGGGGTTGGCACCACCCCTATGACAGTGTTGTCGTAGTCGTCGAGGCAGTTGAATCCTTTTCAAAATATATTGTAGTAGCTGCTCTATTATGTTATATTATTCACTGACGATTTTAGTGTAGAAGTTAGTCTGTACAAATATGCATTAAATTTAAGGAATACCAACTAGTAGTTGGAAAAAGCATTCAACAATTTGAACATTAAAATAGGAAAATATTCCAGCGTTTTATTCAAGTTCCAATGAACTAAATATAGTTATTTCAAACTTAACTTTAACTTCGAATCAAGAGAGGTAAAGTCACAAAACTTTTAAAAAAGGCACATTTGTGTATTTGTCGAAAAAAATATACAGAATATCTCAAAACATTATTGATTTGTGATAGGTACTGTACCTATCATTAACTGTAACAGTCATTTAATAAATAGATATCAGTCAGGTCCGTTACTCAGTTACACAATAATTGATACCTACAGAATAATATTGTAAACGACCATTAGGAATAGGGCAGCACCCTACGAAGGAGACGTATCTTCAGTTGAACATGGTAATCACAAGTCAGTAGTTACCGAAATTATTGGCGCTCAATTTTTAAAAGTTGTACTTAAATTTGAAACTTTTAAGGACTTTTGGAATTCATCAGTGCAGCAGTCTAGGGAATTAAAAAACTGAAATATTGCCGCTGGAATCATCAAAATCGTACAATTGCCAGCGAAAAATGGAAAAAAACTTAACTGAATAAACAGTTTTTCCCAGGCAATTATTGTTCGATTTTGATGATTCCAGCAGCAATATTTCAGTTTTTCAATTCCCTAGACTGCTGCACTGATAAATTTAGAAAATCCTTGAAAATTTCAAATTTAAGTACTACCTACCTACAACTTTTAAAAGTTTGAGCGCGGGTAATTTCAGGAAATACTGACCTGGAACGCTTGAGACCCCTTAATACCATCGAGGACCCAAAAATAACGGTTATTGTTACGCCAAAACATAATTTAAATGTTACTAAGGTTAATTTTTAGTGTATACCTATATTTTTTTTCAACAAATCTATGTAGAATCATTAGGTAATTTTTGAATTTTATGCCTTCCCATCAATTTTGGCCACTGAAGTCTGGAGAGTCGATCAACATAGTTTCCTTGTTCAGTGGCCAAAATACGCAGCCACCATACCGGTATCAAGCTCTCTGGCCCACTTTGACCTTTTTATTGCGCACTGTCCAACCATCCTGCAGTTCCTTTTTGCGAAATTTACTATTCGAAAGGTTCTTGTTTTTAATTGAGATGAGACATATTTTGAATGATACTAGTTCTTAAAAAAAAAAAAAAAAAATGAAAACTAACTTTAATAAGTTACATAGGTGCATATTACACTAGATTACAAAATTTAGGGGTGGTCTGGCTGCCTTGTTCTTTCACCACTTTTCTTATGGTATTTGGTGCGCTGAATCCGAATCTGACGTCAGTTTTTTTTTTCCACGTCGGATTTTCAAGATATAGCTAGTTTTACGATTTTTCTAGTTCTCAATTTTCTTCATTTTTTAGTGAGCACTCATCTTGCTCAAATCTCCTCAAAAAGTACTCAGACTTATAGGAAATTTTATGTAGAATCCGAATATGTACTTAGTTTTTAAGTAAAGTTGTGTTAAACCCCCTATTTTCCACAAAACGTATCAAAAAACACCGGTTCTTAACGTTATTTCTTCGGGTTTTCCCTTACATTTTGCCACTTGAAAAAAAAGTTAAGGCTAAAAAAAATGTTCTCGGGCCTTTACTTTGTAGGGGGGGACACCCCAGAGGAGAATGAGACCAATCGCAGCCTCCTAAACCCATTAATATCGAAGGAATGAGCTTTTTTTTCATGGCACTGAGATGAAAATTCACAAAAACCGTTAATTAATTTTTCGAGATAAGTATGTGCGTTCCTAAATCTGTTTTCCTCAAATGGATTTTTCTTTCTTCTACATTTTTTATACTTGTCACCTAATAAGAGTAAGATCGAAAATAGGTACTCATAGGGGGAGTAAATCATAATTGGGAAACTCTTGTGATTTTAATTAAGTTTTACAACACAATTAACTGCAGAAAAGTTAACGGTGTAAATCTGTTGCATGAAGGCTCAGATGAATCAATAGTTGGTACAATGTTTGGTTATTCCTCCACCTCAGAGGTTTCACCAAGATATGAAAACCATGGAAGAACGGTACAAAGGGTATTGGGACGTTCACATGATGGCGGACTATTGTTGGACCTTAAAAAGAGATTTACCTCAGGCGGCGAAGTTTTCTCTACATAGATGCCGGCGATGAAACCTCTGAGGTGGAGGAATAACCAAACATTGTACCAACTATTGATTCATCTGAGCCTTCATGCAACAGATTTACACCGTTAACTTTTCTGCAGTTAATTGTGTTGTAAAACTGAATTAAAATCACAAGAGTTTCCCAATTATGATTTACTCCCCCTATGAGTACCTATTTTCGATCTTACTCTTATTAGGTGACAAGTATAAAAAATGTAGAAGAAAGAAAAATCCATTTGAGGAAAACAGATTTAGGAACGCACATACTTATCTCGAAAAATTAATTAACGGTTTTTGTGAATTTTCATCTCAGTGCCATGAAAAAAAGCTCATTCCTTCGATATTAATGGGTTTAGGAGGCTGCGATTGGTCTCATTCTCCTCTGGGGTGTCCCCCCTACAAAGTAAAAGCCCGAGAACATTTTTTTTAGCCTTAATTTTTTTTTCAAGTGGCAAAGTGTAAGGGAAAACCCGAAGAAAAACGTTGAGAACCGGTGTTTTTTGAAACGTTTTGTGGAAAATAGGGGGTTTAACACAACTTTACTTAAAAACTAAGTACATATTCGGATTCTACATAAAATTTCCTATAAGTCTGAGTACTTTTTGAGGAGATTTGAGCAAGATGAGTTTTCACTAAAAAATGAAGAAAATTGAGAACTAGAAAAATCGTAAAACTAGCTATATCTTGAAAATCCGACGTGGAAAAAAAAACTGACGTCAGATTCGGATTCAGCGCACCAAATACCATAAGAAAAGTGGTGAAAGAACAAGGCAGCCAGACCACCCCTAAATTTTGTAATCTAGTGTTATTACCCTAGCATCCTCCCACCTGCTTTCGTCTCACCAACTATGTAAGAAATCAATTATTTATGTTCTTACTTTGTAGTTTTTCAAGATTAAATTATCATTAAATTAATTTGTTGATATAGATGGGTCCAGCATTACGTATTTTCTGAAAAAAGGTTATTCAGTGTGGCGCAGATAACTTGACCACATTTGTTTTTTGCTGCCATAAGCTTAATTTTGGAGGTAAAAAGAAAGAAGAGAAGTCACTGAGGTAAGGAATGGAATATTTTTTATTCATAATCAAAAATTCAATAAGGAATTTCACCATGTCGGAATTTTCTATTTTTGACCCCAAAATCGGATTCAGCACCTCAAAAAAACCCCTATGCCAAACTTTTAGCCCGTACTTCCTAATTTACGAATGAACAAAACAGTGTAGAAAATAGGAACGTTTAAAAAAACCGGTAGGATGACGTCATCCTGGAATAGTTCATTTATGGCTGCTTGAAGCGCTGAGATCGAGAAATCTATAGTTCTCAGATGCAACATTTCACAGGACCAGTAAAGTTCAAAATCGAAAAACTGAAGAAAAGAGCTTTCTAATGAGTGGTGAACGATTTTTGTGGTGTGGAAAATGAGGAAGTTAGTTTCTGCGTTCAACAGGAGAGGAAATGGCCTTGGAGCTCACTCAGTTGATCAGTGATCATCAACTTTGATGATGTATAGAAGTATGTATCGATTGACCCTGCCTCTCAAATTTCAGCTTCCTACGTTCAACAGCATAAAAAAACACAAATGGTGGATACAGCTTTCGTACAAGTACGCAACCACGAGAGACATTTTATGTCTTATGCTTAATAAATTGAGAGCTTTCCAATGAGTGGTGAACGATTTTTGTGTAATGAGCCGCCACTCAGGTCGACGGCTCTTACAGCATCCACCCACTCCCTGGATAAATCAGCTGACGAATCCGACACATCGGCCGATAAGCCGAAAAAGGGGCTTCCATACAAACCACGGAGCATGGAGGAGGAGGAGACCAGGGGCCGAGTAGGTGGCAGCACCGGACGGAAGGGGACAGGACAGTAGTGGAGTGGGGGGAACGGATGGGGAGGGGCAAACGACCGTTGCGACGCCACCCCACGGCGTCAGTCGTGTCTTGATCGAGCACTCACCAACAACCTTTGCAAAATTAGAGCCCACACACCCCATGATACTGTGATCCGAAGCTGTGTCGGAACAGTGATTGAGAACAAAGTGATAGAAATTGTGAAAGAGAACTTTGCTGTGAACATTAGAGCCCACCTTTACGAACATTTGATAACCCCGGCACTCGACCCCGTTATACTGAGGCAATTGGATCACGATACGCCCTACCAGTTGAGCTCAGAACGACGGACTCGAGGACTTCGGCATTCCAACGGACCACCATACGACGCCACGCTTCTACCCCGTCTATACCGGTAAAGATTGTAAATCTTTAATTCTTTCTTTAGTAGAATCACATTGTATATATATAAACTCCTCCTAGGTATTGTTCCTTTTCTAGTTATTAATAGTTGTGAAAACTGCAAATATAAATTCTTCTTTATTGACGCCATTGTTTGGAGGCACCCCGTCTGGGCCCTCGGCAGTAAAGGGTATCTTATTCCCTCATCCTTTCGTTATATGCACAGATCTCTTAGGAGTAGAAATAACATACTCATTTCGACATTTTATTAACCCTTCACTGGTAGACCCCGGAGCGCGGCGCTCCTTTAGCCCATTTTTCGAATACTGTGGTTCACAGTGGCTATACTGAGGGCTGTGATTCACAGTTCCCTCCTAGAAACCACCTCTACGCAGGACCGTACCCTCCTCTCTGTCCCCAAAACCGCTCAGGGTTAGTGAGAATCGGTTTCTTGCACTAAAACGTGAATGTGTCAGATCGCTCTTAAGTCTGAGCGCTCTTCTGATCCCAAGAAATGGCTTCAGTGGTCTGAGCAAGATTCTGACGATATGGCAGAACGTACATCTGACTGAAACGGCTTTGATTAGTTAAATTTTGATTGCTCAGTTATTTGTATTTCAGAGTTGAGCAAAACCTATTTTTACCAATACGTATTTCTCTGAGTTCAATAAAAAAACTTTTTTGCCAATATGTTTTTCATTGAAAATTTTTAGACACACCAGGAGATGAGTTGAGTATCTCACTCTGACCAAAAACAATAAAAAAATATGATAAATATTGATTTTTTCGGGAGGAAGTACCGAAAGAGCGCCGCGCTCCTGGGTCTACCTTTTGCGAGATGAGATTAGGTCTACCACTGGAGGGTTAAGAGTTTTATTGTACGAAGTACACTTTTATTTGCGAAATACTTTACCATGTGTCTACACTAAAAATAGACAATTCTCGTTCGGTAATTTAAACCTTGTAGTTTATATTCTGACTTACCTGATCAATTTCCTGGTGCTTGGTAAAACAAAGGCAGATATAACTAGGAAAATAGAATCATCTTACCTTATTCGAGTCTTGCTGAACTGCGTAGATCCATCAAGGGTTATTCTAGGGATAGTTTACTTACCTGAAGAAGTCCAATTCTCGAAGAGTACCTGAAAACAAAAGACAAATAGTTAACATTGAAAGAAAGCAATAATTAAGTTCAATAATTCACAAACTAAGGGGAACATACTTACCTCACGAAGGTCTAGGTGAAACGGGAGACCATTTTTCGGTGATTCCAAGGAACACCTAGTCAACGACTCCGACGCCACACCCAGCCGACGAGAACCATAGATCTTCACCACGGTAAGTGGATCCAACTATCCTAGTCATAAAGCGCAGGGACAAGTAATCGTTAGATTTTCATAAAATTCCAATCCATCGGCCACGTAGGAAAATCTGACTATTACATTTGTGGGGTGGAAAATGAGGAAGTTAGTTTTCCCTAGGAACGATTGGTTGTACGTGAAAATCATCAGAAATTTCCGCGTAACGCTCCCCTCGTGACGATTTTTCATTTATGTGCCATAGTAAAGACATAAAATGTCAAAAAATAGAAAAAGCAAGATGGGGAAAATTAGGTTTCCCCTGTTTTTGTTTGATAACTTTCCTCTTAGATAACACGATTTTGTCGTACCAACAGGCAACACTGGGAGGAGACGTCGATCCGAACAGCCAATCAGCTAGTGTTCCCGCTTCACGTTGAAGAGGTCCGTTTTCCCGGATTTTTTGAAATCATAAGTTTTGATTGTCTCCCAAAAATAACAGGAGACTTATTTTCCGAAACCAACATGATTTTCATCTATCTCACACCAATAACAATTCAGGAAGAATGCAAACAGAATTTGGTGAAATTCCTCATTGATATTTCGATTTTTTCCTTTTGAATGACGTTCAATTCATGGTTTAATTCAGAGTGAATATTTATACTATTTCATCAGTTAAATTTGAAAAAATGGCAATACCCACTTTTTGGGCCAGAAAAAATGTTTTTTCGTCTACAATCTTTTTTATACAAACACCCATTACTATAAGCTAGGAGCTCTTTTATATGAGCTATTCTATTCGTCCGCCATCTCTACCTCCAGGTAGAGATTGTTGTAGGTACAGCTGAAGGGGGTCTGAGTCGGCCGAGCTTATGGGTCAGTATTTCCCGAAATTACCAGCGCTCAAACTTTAAAAGTTGTACTTAAATATGAAATTTTCAAGGATTTTCTAAATTTATTAGTGCAGCAGTCTAGGGAATTGAAAAACTGAAATATTGGTGTTATGTTTGCATGTCGTCGAGTGAAGGAGATTAAAGGATTTCCAATTACAAGTAAGAAATAAATTAAAACTTGAAAGAACTCGGATTCCAAAACCAGAATGAATTTTTATTGAACGTCGCTATGGCAACCAAAACACAACTTAATAATAATCTACTCAAGTGAGATCCTACACCTCTCCCCCCTCAGGGCTCAGCGTAAGGTTCACAGGCCCCCTAGGTTGAATGTCGTCCACAGCTCCTTCTCTTGCTCTAAGCTGATCTGCGTGTTTTCGTTTGGTTTCTCCTCCCACCATTACTCGATATGAATGTTCTGCCGTCCTTTCTTCAATAACCCCCGGCTTCCATCCAGTTCCTCGTTCATTTCTCACCCATACTCCTTGGTTTGACTGGAATACCCTGGGTTTTGCTCGTTGGTCATGATATTCTTGTTGCCTCCAGACCCGATTTTCTATTTGTTCTCGGATATCAGGTCGAAGCCTATCGAGAGCTGTAGGCAACCGTCTTCCAAGAAACAGGACGGCAGGAGGACACCCAGTTGTCTTTTGTGGAGCGTTTCGGTATGCCAAAAGGATTTGTTGAAGAGCCAGATCTGCGGGAAGTCCTTCTTGTTTACAGGCGTTGTACCGGATTTTGAATGTTCTGATTAGCCTTTCCACTAGGCCATTAGATTTTGGGTGGTAGGGAGCTCCTGTTACGTGTCTTATGTTGTTATTTTTGCAAAATTCTTTGAATTCTTCCGACGTGTATTGAGGCCCATTGTCAGATACTATTTGCTTGGGCAGTCCATACCTCGCAAACCATTGCCTCAACCTTCCAATCAAAGCTTTTGTCGTAATGCGGTCCATCACTTCCACCTCAGCCCACTTTGAATATGCATCTATTCCTACCAGCCAGTACTTTCCTCCTCCCGGTTCAGCAAAATCTAGGTGTAGGCGTTCCCAGGGACCATTTGGGACATTCCATGGATACAGGGGAACCTCACATTCATTAGGTCTCGTAGATTGACATGGTCCGCATCGGCGTACATAGGATTCCACATCGTTGTCCAAATTAGGAACGCTCGCATAGATGCAATTCCTGGGTGACCTGCGTGTAAGAGTTTGAGAACCGGGCTCCTCATTGAAGGTGGTACTATCACTCGGCCCAATCTCATCATCACTCCCTCTTCCCATGTGATTTCATTCCGCTTGTCCCAGTAAGGCTTTACTTCAACAGGTACTATCATTGGATCTCGAGGCCATCCATAGTCTATGTAATCCCGAAGAGTTTTGAACACTGGATCTTCTTTCACTGCTTTAGTTAATTCCTCTCCTCCACAAACGAAAGCAACTTTCTCCTGAACCACGGCTCATGCATTGTCTTCCTCTTGGTCAATCATTTCTAAACGATTAATAGGAAGTCGAGACAAGAAATCTGGTACGCAATTCTCAGCTCCTTTGCAGTATTGGACTTCATACTCATATTCCAACAACAGGAGAGCCCAACGAATCAGCCGGCTATTGGCTACTTTTGATAGGTCCCTACGGTTCCCGAATATCCTCTGGAGCGGCTTTGAGTCGGTACGAAGAATAAATTTTCTTCCCCAGATGTACTGCCGAAACTTCTTCACTCCAAAAACTAACCCAAGAGCCTCCCTATCAATCGGTGCATACCTTTTCTCAGCAACTGATAATGTGCGAGAAGCATAGGCTATGGGCCGTTCGGAACCGTCTGGCATCTCATGCAAAAGAACTGCTCCAAGTCCTGTCTCCGAAGCATCACAAGCTAAAATCACAGTTCTCGATAGATCATATGGTACCAAAGTATCTTGGGTCGACAATAATCGTTTGACTTTGTCAAAAATGCTCTGCTCTTCCCTTGACCATTTCCATCTTGTCTTACTCCCAGTCAGCGTATGTAACTTTGAACATATTGAATGTAAGTGCGGAATAAACTTCTCGTAGTAATTTATAGCTCCTAGGAAAGCCCTGAGCTCTTTCACATTCCTTGGGCTTGGGGCCTCCCTTATCGCTTCTACCTTCTCTTTGGTTGGATGAATACCATTACTATCGATCTGGTGCCCCAAATATCGAACAGTTGTCTGCATGAACTTACATTTACTCATCTTAGCACGTACACCTGCTTGCTGAAATCGTCTCAGTACTGCTCGAAGTTTTTCTAAATGAGTTTGCTTATCTTTTCCTGCCACAATGACATCATCCAACAGTATGCCAACGTCTAATCCCTCCAGCAGTCCTTCCATGTACCTCTGGAACTTTGCTGGGCTCGACGACAATCCAAATGGAAGCCTTTTGTACCTAAAGTATCCTAGATGTGTCGAAATGTTCAAGTATCGTTGGGATTCTTTTTCCACTCGCATCTGCAGATAGGCATCTCTTAAATCGATCACCGAAAAAATCTTGGCCCCCGTCAGCTTGGCTGTGAGGTCTTCAAACGTCGGTAATAAATGATTCTCTGCAACTGTACTTGGATTTAATGTGACCCGGAAATCTCCGCAAATTCGAACTGCCCCTCCCCCTTTTTCTACAATCACAGTGGGAGTGCACCATTCAATAGGAGTTGTAGCAGGGTCGATCGGCTCCAATATATCCGCCTTTACCAGTCTGGTCAGCTCTTGTTCTACAGCTTTTCTCATTGGGAATGGTACTCTCCGTGCATTGTAAGCTACTGGTATGGAATTTGGTTTTATATGTATCACTGCTTCAACCCCATTAAGTGTCCCTAACTCGTCTCTGAACACCTCTGCAAACTCTTGGATTATGACTTTCACCTCTCCCGGAATTTCTTGCACTTCTTTCTTTCGCTCTTCTCCCGATGTGTCCTTTTTAACAGCCCTCACAGTAACTCCTGCTGCTTTCGTCTTCTCATTATCCTCTGTCGCCAATAAAGGATTTCCAATTACAAGTAAGAAATAAATTAAAACTTGAAAGAACTCGGATTCCAAAACCAGAATGAATTTTTATTGAACGTCGCTATGGCAACCAAACACAACTTAATAATAATCTACTCAAGTGAGATCCTACAGAGATGACCTTCTCAATGGGGCGTTTGTGTTTTCTTTAACCCCTACTCAACAAAGAGAGAAAAGTCCCTATCCTAACATGCAGTAGCCTACTGTCGCATCGGCGGCTCATAGAACCAGACTGGCATGCGGAGTACTGGGAGGTGCAGGCTAGCCTATCAGCCCCGGCGTTTAATAGAAACCTACTGGCGGGAAATTTTTCCTAGTGAGCCTAATACTTCGAGTAGATCCTTATTCGAGAAGGTAGAGAGCGAAATGAATAAGTCGGTTGACTGAACTAGATTGGCATGAGGGAGCATTCCTGAGTGGGCTTATATACTCAACTAGTTACCTTGGGGGATAGAGAGGTGGTAAGGTGATGTCATGTTAGTGTGTCCCGCGTACCTCGTCTCCCCCAGTGGGTGATGACTAACTCAGGGATCCTCCTGTTTGCTTCTTTATTTAAGAACCAACTGTTAATTGATATGTGGGTCATAACAATTGGAAATCATCATAATCGAACTGTAATTGCCAGAGAAAAATTGTTTATTAATTTAAGCTTTTCCCATTTTTCGCCCATTTCGCCTTGGACCTAAGTAACATTGCTGGTCCAATTTGAAATTATGTTTGCGTTTTACGAATAGAGGACATAATTTCCTTAAAAAAACACAGTAATTAAGTAATTACAGTAATTTAATTTCTCGATTTAAAAAATGAAATGGTAACTATTCAATTACAAATTTGTTATTCAACTGTATTCAATACAGTTGGTTATATACACCTACAAGTATTCTCAAAATACAAAATAAGCATTCAACGTAAAAACAAAAACTTCATGTAAAAAAATATAACAAGAGAACAAAAAAATAAATGAATAATATATGGTCCATTCAGAAATAAGAAGTCTTTCAGGAGTGAAATTAATTGTCGTCCAGGAAGTAAAAGAATGAATGTTTGCTGTTCAGAATATTAGGAAAATAAGGCTATAACTCCCTTCCACGAAAATATAAGGATATAAGCAACTTCCCAAAACTACGAATTAGGAAAATTTTCTTTTGCATCGTAACGATATTGACATGTGAATTTATGAAACCATCAAACAGTAAAAATTGTTGTCTCTGCATCCAACAAACACTCGTGAACCGATAACGATGGGGGATGAAAACACATCACCAGGGAACTTGTACGTGTTTAGTAACACACCAGAGTCGTCTAGAAGGTGTAACGATCCGTCGATGGTGATGACTACGAGGCGGGCACCAACAGTGAAAGGAGTGGAGACGATTCTTTCGTGGAACTCGTAGGTCCATATTGTCTTGAGAAACTGAAGGCAGTGAATTGTTCTACCAGAAGCGATAATCGTCAGTTGATCGCTCACGACGGGTGACGAGAATTTCGACCCTTGGATGACCAATTCTTCCACCTGTAAAAGATGAAATTCTGCTAGCAAACTAAAATTATTACAAAATAGTATTCGACAAAAATACGCTTTCTCACCTGGGTTAAAGTTTCGGCAGTACACCACAGCATTGGTCCATCCACAGGTGCCATTAGAACACAACGCCGGTGTCCTCGATAAGTCGTCAAGATCAAATTTGAAAACAATGGAAAAGAGATTTCAATTTTGGATAAAACGCTGCCATCTTTTGTACTTAGTCTCAAAACCTTATTGGTTAATGTTCCCACAATTATGCTCGACTGGAAAGGTAAAACTGGAATGGTGACTGGTCCGACATGTTGCTTCCAAAATAAGTCGCCGCCCTGAAAAATGGAATTAAAACGGAAGTTGGAGATGAGTGTGAATCAATGAATATAAACATTACAGCCTCAGCGCTCATACAGTTGCTCAAGAGGTGGTAAATATTTTCCAGATGCCTCGAAAAAGCTTCTTTGAATTCGAACTTCTTAAGAGGAGAGCTTACTAAGATGAGCAAATCAATCGATGTCAGTCCTCAAAGAGTCAAATTTCCGCTTAGTAAGACTGAAGATGCAGTTCCTGGTCTACGTGAGGGACAGTTATGAAAGCAAATGAACATTCTTGCTTCACAGCAACCAGAGCTAAAATCCACACGAGGATTTTGAAGCTGGAACGTTAAGAGGAAGAAATGTGGGGTCCAAGTATTCATTAAAGTTTTCGAGGTATACTTTTCCACCCCTCTATAGCATAGCTTTGGAAAAGAGTTTGCTCTAATGTTCTCGTCCACCATTTTGTCCCAGAAAAAAAACTGGAAGGAAACCATTGGAAGGTTTTCCAACGATTACCATAATTTTTGGTGGTCAAACCAGGAGAACTGCTGAGCGTCTGTTCATCTGACCCCAATCTCTGGTAAGTACGACCAAATTGAGAAATGATGCATTTTGTCCAGTACAAATTTAAGTTAATACATGGTAAAAATGCTGATCCTTTGGGCATGGATTCAACACCATTTGGAACAACAAATGTGTTAAGTCAGCAAGTTGTCGATGGCTTCTTATTTCTATTGGTCGCTACTCAACAAGGATGCAGGAGATTTATCATATACTGGCTTCTCGGCGCATTACTGCCTACTGAGAGAAGGAGTGTATAAAAGTTTACTCTAGCCATGGACCTCGGCGTGAATATTGCAGACCTGCCAGAGGCGGCACATTTACCTAGAGACTAGTTGGAGCAGACAACTCCTAGGTAAGATGGGAGCAGAGGCTGACGCCCTGATGGCTACCGATGTTTCTGAGGAACTTGGGCTTGTAGATGAGACAAAGGAGAGAGAAATTATCAAGTCGAATTCTAGAAGTCAACTGCATGAAGAGCAGCCCTAAGTCTCCCTTTCATATTACAGGTAACAAGGTAAAGGGAGAGTAGAAGAGGGTGACGTCAGTCTGACGTGTTTACCCCATACTCTCTCTACCCACCGTTTGATTACTCTCTCAGGGGTTCCCTTTGTGTCTGTTTATTGGATAACTAAAATAGGTAAGTAAATGGATCATTACAAATGTTTAATTAGCAAATCTTTGTATGCACTTAGTTTTAGAAATATTTCACATTTTGTGGTTTTTGTAACGTTTTCCTAGAGAAAATATTTTCTTCATTGCTAGAATGAGCTCCACTTGGAGTTTTCTACAGTTTTTTTCATCAAATTATTCCACTTCAGTTGCTAGTTTCAACCCCAAAAAAGAGGAAACAATCGCTCGTTTGATAATATCAAACCATATTATGGCCTGAAGGAAGGCCATGTTATCATCAATACAATTACTTTACAGAGTTTTGGATGACCTATAACCTACTCGGGTACCTACTTGCTAAAAATGTGTCGGTCAGGAGTGAACCAATCAGATACAGCTTCAGACTGAAGTGATCTGAAGATCTTCAGACTGAACATACAAAGACGTTCTATTCCAAATCACGGGTATCCATATCTCGTGTCCAATCTCCTTATCATTGCTTCCATTATATCCAATTTTTCATCATCCTACTTTTGAAATAATGCATTAATCGCTTTTTTGGTGCTCATTTAGTAATTAGTGAATCGATTAGTCAGGCTGAACAAATAGTTTATTCAATTAATCATTATTTTTCTATCAATACCGACCCCCACTGCAGATAGAGCAAAGAAGGTATGAGTCGAATACACCGATTTCCATAACATATTATACAATAGGATACTTACTTCAGAAAGAGCATAGATGTGTTCATCGTAGGAACCAACAAAAATTTTTTCAAGGTGGAGAACGCAGGTGCTTTTCACTTGATCTTCAGTTTTGAAGGACCAAACGATTTTGCCGTCAGCGATGCAGATACGGTAAATATTACCGTCATAACAACCTGAAAGGAACAATAAGGTGATGAAATATCTCGAGAGGGCGCCTCTATCAAAGAAGGTACCTATGTCTGATATAGATTACTACAGTACTTGGTTTCTTCCCTTTTGTTCTCCACGTATATAAGAAAAGTGTTTTTGAAACGTGAAAACCTTGACTTTACATGGTGTTGGCATGAATCCCTGAATAAATACCGTAAGACTCATGTTTTGAACTGGTTAAAAGCATCTAAAAGGGTTATGGGTCCAGAGATCGGTTTGCTAGATAATTGTCACAGATATTAGTTAATTCTGAAACTGGCAGTCGGGAATAAATGTTCACTAGATAGATGTCGAGACTGCATACTCGAATGGAGATTTGAAAGAAGTCATCGACACGGAATAGCCTGAAGGTATTTCTTATGATGATTCGGAAGGTAACCATCATGATAACCTTCTGGAAAGTATGTCTCTCCGACATTCGGGCAAAGCATGGTACGAAACATTGGAGAAAAAGCTGCATAATGGAGGTATGATCACAAGTAAAACTGCTCCATGCAAAGGAAAGGAAGAAAAGGAGGCCAGAGGCTATACATAAGCTTCCTATCATCTCTACGAGCAGGATGCTGACAATTCAAGAGAGACAATGGGGTATTTTGGTGGGTCGGAAATACAGGTTTTTGACCTCAAATTTGGATTCAGCACCCTTGAAAACCTATATACTCCAACTTTAAGCCCAATGATACTATAACATGTGTTGACTAATTTTACCTACTACTTATTTGTCATTTTATTCTTTTATGAACTTGACATTACCTGTGGTGTACACCTGTAGTCATATAGGGAGCAGGTGTGTTTGTGATTTGAAAATTTAAAAAAAAAATCTTTAACATGTGGTAAAAAAAAGAGTAGTATTTTGTAGTATCCAAGAGATTCTCCAAGGGTTTCATCTCTTCTCTGTGCATGGATACTTTTTCAAAGAGTTTTGTTTAGCTACGTCACGATTGGCTAGCTACGTCACACCATTCAAATCTTCAACTTTCCTTAGCTTCTCTGATTTTTTAAAAAAATTTTCTCGACAAACAGACCCGATTACCGTTATTCCTGAGCCATACTCTTTTGGAAAAAAAAAATTATTGAAATACCCCATAATTAGAACAAAGTCTGCTGTCAGAAATTCACCTACAGCCCGGCTGGGACAATTATCAGGACCTGCGATCCCCCCCCCCCCCCCAAGCGGTCACCAATTCAGATAATCTCCCAAGCCGACTGGCCTTAACTTTGGTGATCACACGGGAACTGGTTTATTAAATATTTATAGGTATAGATCATAAATAGATATAGGCTGTTGATAAATGCACAATATAGTAAGGAATGAAAGCATAAAAGGGCAATGTCATTTACCGATATAATAGAAAGAATGGTCGCTTGATAGACAAGCAGAAGCTTCTACTCGGTCAGGAAGTTGGGTCTGAGAGATGATTTCACCAGTTTCACATTTCAACACGACAACCAAACCTGAATGCGATCCAACAATGACAAAACTATCTTCGCTGCAACAGTAAAAATTACAAAAAACTGTACATATTTGGTATAAACAAGAATTTTTGCAAATTGGTGTCGAAATTTATGAGGTAGGTAATCTTTTTGCTGGGCTCATACAGGCTCATACTCAAATGGTGTTTGGGGCGGCGGAGCAGCAGAAGGGCCACCCAGTAGGTAAAACCTCTTCGACCAACCCAAGAGTCTGCCAGAACGCTCATTTCGTTTGAAAAATCTCAGATTTTTCGCATTCAAACACCATTTTTCCCTAAAATAATGGAGTACAGTTGAAAAGCTTATAAGTTGAAGCTTTATTCTATTGAGGTCCTCTAGTGTTCTGGAAGAAAAAAATCACCAAAATGTTTGGAAAAAAACAGAAAATGACAACTTTAACAAGTTTGAGGGTAGAAAAACTATTCTATTGTACATTTTTTCTGGAAAGCCAAGAGCCCATCATTAGAGAAATTGAATGCTCTTTTCAACGGCGTAATCCGATTTGAATTTGCATGGGAAATGAGGGAGTTATGACCATTTTAGAGCCACAAGGTCGAAAAATCGGTGAAAAACAGTGAAAAAAGGTGGCATTTTGAAAGCTAGGAGCGAAACGTAGTTGCGAATTAGTTGTAGAATCGATTCCTGAAGTATTGTTCATTGGTCCTGGGACACCTTGTATAGCGATACTTGGAAAGGGTCCTGTACTGTAAGATGGTGCATGAGCGCGCTCGTCAACAAGCAGCAGTGGCTAGAGCAGGCAACTGAACTCAACATGAAGTAATGTGATCAATAGTTCCAGGCTAAGTTCCAGCAGATGGAAGGAGGGGAGGTTTTAGTGCGGTTTGGATTTGGAGGTGCGGTCCCCTTCTGATATCGTACCTAGGTACATCAATAACAACTAAGATTTCCTCGCCTACCTGCTAGAAGGAAGAGATGGAGCCATTTTAATTGGAGTGGCTCCAGCAGTCTCTACCGAATTAGAAGACTGCAAATCCTTAGGATCTTGACCCTGATCTTGAGATCAAATTTCGAATAGAAGCTGCCAAATCAAGCTTCAGGAAGATGAGTGCACTCCGATGCAACAAAAAGTTGAACCCTAAACTGCGGTAGTGGATGGTGAAACGCAATATCTGGTCCTTGCTTCTTTATGGAGTCGAGAGCTGGACATTCAAAATTAGTTCAGCCTTCAGGCTTTCTAATGTGGACCAATCGTCGAATGCTTCAGATTCCTTGGACTGATGACGAATGAGGGGGCGCTCACCCCTGGCGCTTTGCAGCGTGCCAGGGGTGAGCATCAACTTCTGACTGTCGTCAAGTGCCTAAAGATATCGAATCTTGGCCACGTCATTCGAGGAGAGAAATATCGGCTCCAGCAGCTTATAATGAAGGGAGAAATCGAGGGAAGGCGTGGGATCGTACGGTGACAGGTGACTTCGAAACATCCGGGAATGGACTGGAATTCATCGAGCAGGGAACCTTTTCCCGCATAGTGGAAGACAGAGATGCTTTTTATTTAGCAATCGCCAACGTTTGAGGAACTGAGCAAGGCACTTAAAGAAGAAGAAATTCTTCTCAGTCTCGCATTAGAATTACCACCAAAGCTATTATTAAATTTGTAAATTAAATTGTAAATCAGAAAACACAAGGCTTAAAATATAACCAAGTACTAGCTTTCAATTACTTACCAGTTATTGTTCATCACACCCAAAGGAGATGCATCGATACACTTCTGTAAGTCTACTGACCAGGATTTGAGTATACTGCGGCACTTGGAGGCCCAAACTTCATCGAAAAACGGTGAATCTCTGGGCCAAACTCGACCCTTTAATGCCATTGAAGGCATAGGCAACACAGGCACTTCATGACACGTCCTCGACTCAATTGATGATTTTGAGCAGCTGGGTTTGGGTTCAGCAACAGCTTTTGAGCCTGTACTGAATATGGATCTATCTGAAAAATGTTTTTGAAAAATAAATTTTCTAGAACAAAATCACAAGAAAGTATCTGTTGTAGAGGTCCCAACTCCCGCTAGGGGCGCTGGTGGTAAAGTAGTTTCTCATACGTTCAAGAGAGTGATGTGATTAATATTACCTTGGAGAGATCGTCAGCTTTCTACGAGTGCCAATATTTTAAATTTTCTTCTGTTGGTGGGCGAAACAACACTGGGATTTTTTGGGTCCTTTTTGTGATAAAAAAGGGGTCTTTTCAACATTATCTCATATCACACAGAAGACCTAAATTAAGCATTCCTACTCAACAACATATTAAATGTTGAAAGTTATCAATCACACTGTAGGGTACAGGGTGGCTCAATGAACGAGGGTGGATTTTAAAACATCACAACAGAGTAATTTTTTTAGGTAGACACTTTTTAATTACCTTTAAACAATCGTGAAGAGTGGAAAATTTGTTTGTCACTTGTAATTTGAGCATAACTTCAGCATCTATGCAACATCAATGCATTTCAGAAGTGTCAGAAGCTCACGCTAACAAAGTCTCATGTTTCTCCCTGGGAAACTGAATCGTTGCAACTCGACTCTGGAAAAGGTAAATCGACGGCTCCCAGGGAAAAAAATTCGTAAGGCCCACGTCGCCAAAAAACACGGCACGTGGAGTCCCCTCCACGGTAAAATTTACTGCGGCCTGATTAGCGGAAATCTATCCCCGCTTTTGATAATCAGCCGGTAAATCGACGCCCAGGAAAAACTCCTCATCCAACCAGCAGGGAGAGGTGGAAGGACTGGAAGAAAAATCACCAAAAATATTTGACCCCCCATATGCCAGAAGATACGCCCCCAGCTGTTGAACAAAACTGTTACGCGCTGCCGAAATCGGGGTCGTGCATCAGCATCTGGAACCTAGTGCACCCAAATCTGCTGCCTTCCGCTGTGTGACAAGAGAGCGGTATCACCGCAGTCTACTTGGTCCGAGAGTACCTGCCGCCTCCAGGGAGGAAGAGGATCGCTGCTGCTTCAAAAGGCCCTGGGACAAAATCTCCGAGATTACCTCGATGAGAAAGGATCATCAGGTCAGTCCGAACACCAAATCACAACTTACTCCGAACCTCAGGCGGCAGGTACTCTCGGACCAAGTAGACTGTGGTGATACCGCTCTCTTGTCACACAGCGGAAGGCAGCAGATTTGGGTGCATCTCGGATCGAAGGGCACAAGGTTCCAGATGCTGATGCACGACCCTGATTTTGGCAGCGCATAACAGTTTTGTTCATCAGCTGGGTGCGTACCTTCTGGCATATGGGCGGTCGAATATTTTTGATGATTTTTCTTCCAGTCCTTCCACCTCTCGCCACTGGTTGGATGAGGAGCTTTTCTTGGGCATCGATTTACTGGCTGATTATCGAAAGCGGGGATAGATTTCCGCTAATCAGTCCGCAATAAATTTTACCGTGGAGGGGACTCCACGTGCCGTGTTTTTTGGCGACGTGGACCTCACGAATTGTTTTCCCTGGGAGCTGTCGATTTACCTTTTCCGGAGTAGAATTGCAACGATTCGGTTTCCCAGGGAGAAACATGAGACTTTGTCAGCATGAGCGTCTGACAAGAAGCCTCTCCCAATGACCTCATGACCTCGCAATGTGTGCCGTGATATGTCCTGAACTTTTGTGGTGACGGCTTCTTTCAGTTGGTCCAGAGTTCGTCATTTCTATTTATGAACCGTTTCCTTAAGATATCCCCATAGAAAAAAGTCACCATAGGGGGGATGTCACCTCGTCAAGGAATCAAGCGGCCCAGAAATTTTTAGTGAAGCGCGTCTAAAACTGCGATTGCGGTATGGCACGTTGCTCCATCTTGCTGAAACCACACAAGACCTCTTTGGACACCACGACGTTGAAGTTCAGGGAAGAAAAATTCGTTCAGCACGGCCAGCAGTTCAGGGGCCAGAGCGGTTTGGGCTCAGAGGCCAGGGACCCAGACTCTCTCAACATTTTCTGGCATGCGCGCTGTTCTGTTCCCACCCTTTATTTCACAAAACGTTGCCCGTTTCTTTGAAGTTAGTAACCCACCGAAGGATTTTGTTGCGATTGGGGATCGCTCCGTGAGGTGGTATAGCGAAACGTGCACGAAAATCACGCTGAGTCTGAAGGATTGACTCGTTATTCTGTAAAAAGTGAGTGACCACGTAAACACGCTTCTCCGTTGTCCAAACCATCTTTTCAACAAACCCAACAAAACTCCCGCTTGTTGGGATCAAAATGAGACCAACCCCCACCCTGTGGAAGGGGGAGGAGCCTAGTAGTGCTACTTAGAAATCCACCCACCCTGTATTACCCGCTGTGGTGAGTCATTCATCAGAGCACTCCATTGGACGTACTAGAAACTACTTTTACCACCAGTGCGCCCAGCGGCAGTTGAGGCCTCCTCGACAGATACCATCTAGTAACAAAATCATTTTCAACATATTGCTCATTATACCTTCTACATGCAGTAATTACATACCTGGGATAGCTTGAGATGGTGTCACAGTCGAATCTTTCATGCGTTCCTGGCGCACCAGTGTGGCCTCATTCACACTAGTAGACGCCATATTGGTGTCAATAACATATCCGTTCGTCTGTGATTGACTGTTTTTGTCATTGTTCGACTGAGTAGGAGACATCTTATTTTCTCTTTCGTCTTTCGCGTTGTTTTTTCTCTTCTTACTTCGAGCTGAAGAGATTTCATTGTTATTCTCACAATCAATTAGGATCAGCAACAGGCACAGGCTATTTATTGTATAAACATAACGAATTTCGTATGCTACTTGAATTTCTTTTTAATTGTTTTTAGAGGTCAGAGAATGGCAAAAAACACAGAAAACCAGCGCTTCCTGATTTTTACTATGGGATCTGCTTACCTTTCTTTTTAGGAGAAACCATCGACCAACATTTGTCCCAAGGTTCATTTTTTATTAGTGCCAACAATAAATCAGGATTATCTGGAAATCCGGCGTCTTTTAAATTATTGATCATGAGAACCGCCGTGAAAGAATTTCCTCCTGACGCTACAAATCCTTTGCAGGGCTTCGTCTCGGTTGGAATTCCATTCGAAAAAAGATTCCAAAATTCTAAGAACGTTTCCAAAGAATACTTTGACTTCTGAGGGGCGTTAGATTCGAGAGCGATTCTGTCGAGTTTTCCTGTAAATAAATGGCATTTTTCCCCTTCTCAATCAGTTTGAAAGAAGCATTAATTTCGACAAAAATTTGAATAAATTGTAAGTAGAGGGTGTAAGCCAAACAGGTCTGCCATAATACAGGAGTCGATTCTGCAACTAAATTTCGAATGTCGCTAAGCAATTTTTTAACTGCGTCGGAAAGAGCACCTTTTTCTTGAGTCTTGGTTTGGGGCATGAAAGAGCCCTCTTAAAAAAATGTTTACGTAATTTGGGAAACCTCGAGTTTTTTCAATCGGAAATCAAACCATGAGAACCAACATCTTTTGACCGACTTCAACAGCGCCGAAGACGCGCGATGGAGGAGGTTCTCTTTTTGGTGTGTCGTGGGACGAAGAATTTTTTTTTGTATGTCTGAATACCTCGCATTTTTTTTATTCTGGTACCGATTTGCCTGATTCTTTTTGAAATGTGTTCTACCAGTATCCGTGGTGGATTCATTTTGCTTTTCCAAGATCCAAGAACGGAAGAAACTGCGCCAAAATCTCAGCTTTTTCAAAGGATTCGACGCTCTGGCTAGACGCTCTGTGGTGTTTCGGGAGGCCTCGCTGTCTACTAAGCCGCCCACCCCTTCCATTGTCTGAGTCAAAACGCTGATTCTGTTGAAAAAAACTCACGTTTTTCTGCGTTCAAAGACAAATTTTTGTGATAAGTCCCAGTTCAAAAATAAAAATTACTGGACCGTTGGAAAGCTGAGTTTTTGGCTCAATTTTTACCGTTCTTGCATCTTGAAAAAAATATTGGTTCTCAACGTTTGACTTCCGATTGAAAAAGCTCGAGGTTTCCCAAATTCGGTAGAATTTTCTTTTCAGCGGGCATTGTCATGCATCAAACCAAAGAGAAGGTCAGGCATCTAGCCGATAAGAAATTTAATGCTCTTTCCAACGGTATCCTAAAATTTGAATTTACACAGGGCATTAACAGAGTTATGACCAATTCAGTAACGTGTGTCAAAATCACGAAAAAATCTTAAAATTGAAAACCAAAACTTGGAAAAACAAGGGGTTAAAAAAATTGCTAAGAGTCTGTGTTCAGAGCACGGGTAAAACTAAGATAAAGAAGTCGTAGATGAACATTAACGATGACTGTATTGAAGAAAACTAAAACTACTACTTACACGAAAATTATGAAAGTTTAAATGAAGATTTGAATAAAGGCAGTGGACCGTGAGGTTTAAACACTTAAGTCGAAGTGAGCCTAGAAATCAAAATGCACCTCCAAAGTTCTGTTGGTACATGGCAAGAAGGGGTATCATAGTGAATGGAGGGGTAAAGGCTAGGGGGAAACCCCTGGTGGGAAAAATAATCTGGCTGGTATGAGGAGTTGAAAGAGCGAATTGACAAAAATGACATGAATTGTGAATCTACTGTTATGTGGATTCAGTAAAAGTTAAAACTGGAATGCATAGGAAAGAGTTGAGAGGATTACTGAGCTGAAGTAAAAAGTGATTGGCACCTGAACGTACATTGACAGCTACAGGTAGTTGCGGGGAATCCCCAAGAACTAGCTGTTCCTGAAGATATTTGTAGTGTTCGGCGTGTTGGCGAGTGAAGGAGCTGACCTTCTCGCTGCGGCGTTTGTCGTTGCTTTAACACCTACTCAACCTAAGAGAGACTTTCCCTAGCCTAACATTCAGTACTGTCGCATCGGCGGGTCAGACCCATACCGGCATGCGGAGTACTGTGAAAATTAGGGCTAGCCCGACAACCCCGGCGTTTCAGAGAAACTCACCGGCGGGAAGGCGGGATATTTACTTGGTTGAGCCTACGACTTCGAAGTGATACCTTGATGAAGGAGAAGTTGGAGAGCGAAATGAACAAGACGAGTACTTGACTAGATTGGCATGAGGGATCATCCCTGAGTGAGCTTATATACTCATGTGAACAGTTCGGGAGAGAGAGAGGTGGAAGGGTGACGTCATGTTGGCGGAACCCCCGTACCTCGTCTCCTCTGGCAGGTGCTGACTCACTCTGGGATCCTCCCGGTAGCTTCTTTATTTAAGAACTAATAACTGATTTTATGTGGGTCATAACATAGGTCCCCCTAGTTCTTAACATATAGAAGGTTGTTACAGCGAGAGTATAAAAATTTGTTTGTAAAATGTACAAATTTTGAATTTGGAGAATGCAGAACACAAATGTTACTAAAAAATAATGAAAAATGGTTGTATAAAAGTGAGGTTGACATGTTCTTTTCCGAATCGTTGTGCCGAGTAGATGTATAGGCTGCAGATGTTGTCGGCTTGAATCTGGACGGCGATGATGATGACTACCGTCGTTGGCTGTCCGGGGTGCGATCGGCGTGAATTCCGCCCCCGACGTCTAAGGGCCTGTTGCCGTACACCCTCGTTGGAGGGTGTGAGTGAGATGAATAAAAGCTGCCCGGACCGAAGTTTGGAATACAATGCCCGGTCTCTACGACCTCTACGTCGGCGAGACTTCGGCCCGGGTCTTTGAGGAATGGAAATAGGAGCAGGATAAATGAGGGAGTGTACGGTAGCTGCGACGATGTCGGATAGAGAAGCGTGGATGTCCCGCTGTTGTGGGTCGATGCAGTTCGGGACGTAAGGTTCAAACTGCCTTGCGTTTCGGGCGTGGTAGAAACGGGCTACCACGTCAGCCCTTTTCTTGAAGTGTGGGACATCAATTGGGACCACTTTCCATGTTAGCGGGTGTGTGTCCCTTGGAGATGTATGCGTGATCCGTTCGCAGCGTGCCGTGGTGGTTGACGAGAGGACGCGGCTTCTGTCCGCTTTGCGCCTTATCGGGAGTCGAGGTAGAGGAGCCCTGTCCGGCGGTAACTGCTGCATATGTCCTCTTTTGTGGTCGGTGCAGGACGGCTGCTTCGCCGGCTTCCTGCTGTTTTCGCTGGGCGGCAAAACTTGTTGGCTGTGAGCTCTCGAAGGCGGCCGCGGGCGGAGTGGTGCGGCTGGCTTCTTCGTATTGAATATCTCCTGTAGTTCTCGGCGAGTAAAGAGGAGATTTATTGCGGACGTCGGGTGTCTGCTCTGAAGAGGGCTTGTTGAGACGGAGGTCCGATGAGTTTGAGAGCTGAGTGTTGAATGATAACTCTGTAACCGCCGCGGTGGGTATATCTTCTACCCTTGGAGTGGGGGTAGACCCGTGGGCTGGCCTACATCTGTGGAGGGAGACGGTGAGCTGTCTCCCCTCCATCTGAATAGTGGCGGTTTTGTTATCTTGTCGGATGACGTCATATGGACCTGAATAAAGGGGTTTTAACCCTTTTTTCATTCCCTCCTCTCTGAGATAAATTTTCGACATTTGTTGATATGAGGTAGGGAAGGAGCGGTTTAATTTTTCGGGCTGGACGGTTGTAGGTCTTTCATTAATTTCCGTAGGTGGAGGTTGAAAGATGTCGGCTGGTAGACGTAGGGGTGCGCGGAAGATTCTTTCGGCTGCGCTATACCCGTCGGAATATCGAATCGTTGTCCTTAAGCCGAGTAAAATGGTCGGTAGGTCCTTTGACCATGACGGAGATGTTGCGGCCGTGCGTAAAGCATTTTTCAGATCGCGATGCCACCTTTCGATTTTCCCGTTGGCTTCGGGATGATACGCCGTCGTCCGGATTCGCTGTATACCGAATTTTTTAAGAAATTCTGTAAATTCGGAACTTTCGAACTGTCTTCCTTGGTCAGTAGTAAGAAGGAGAGGACAGCCGTATCGCGCGATCCAATTCTTGGTGATGTTATCAATGACGGCTTTCGTAGTGATTGATCGAAGTGGTACACATTCGGGCCAACTGGTGTTTCGGTCGATCATGGTAAGAAGGTATTTGTACCCTTCTGATTGTTCCAGAGGACCTACGATGTCTACGTGTAAATGAGCTAGGGCCGGCGCAAATTCGAATTGTTGTGGCGTAGTTTTCGGATGCCGAAACTCTTTATATTTTGCGCAGCGTTCGCACGCTAGTACCCAATTGCGTAGGTCGGTATTCATCCTAGGCCAAAATGTTCTAGCTCGAATTATGTCACGAGTGGCTCTTATTCCAGGGTGGCTGAGAGCGTGGTAATGTTCAAAAATTGCGCGGCGCAATTTGTTTGGAATGAACGGGCGAGGACATTCGCCTGATACGTCGCACCATAGTTTTGTGTTGCTGGATGGGACGGTTGTTTCTTCTAATCGTTTATTAGTGATTAGATTTCGGAATTCCGCTGATGTGTCGTTCCGTTGTTCTTGGGCAATGGAGGCGCCTGTCGGAAATGAAGTCAATTCGTTGAGTTCCGGGTGAGATGGCCGTGAAAGGGCGTCGGCCACTACATTGGACGTTCCCGGAGTGAAGCGAATATCGGTCGTAAATTGACTTATAAATTCCATTTGACGTAGGCGTCGAGGTGAAGCTGTTTTCCTATCCTGATGCAGCGAGGTTGTTAAAGGTTTGTGGTCGGTGACAACATGAAATTCACGTCCCTCGATAAAGTCTCTGAAGTGCTTGATCCCTTCGAAAATAGCTAGTAACTCTCTGTCGAAGGTCGAGTACTTTATTTGAGCGGGCGTGAGCGTTTTCGAGAAGAATCCTAGTGGAGAGGATTTTCCGTTGACAGTTTGTTGTAGAACTGCTCCGATCCCGATTTCTGACGCATCTGTTGTGAGAGATAGGTGTCCAGTGGGTGCTGGATGAGCTAACATTGCCGCTTGTTGTAAATCGGTTTTGCATTGTTGGAAAGCTTTTTTACGTTTTCTCCGTCCATTCAATTGGTCTTTTGTCCTTCTTTTTTGAAGGTTGAGGGATGGCCTCGATTAGTGGCTGTTGATGGACGGCTGCATTTGGGATGTGACGGCGATAGAAATTAAGCATCCCTAAAAACCGTCTTAAATCCGTTACTGTTGTTGGAAGCGGAAATGTAGTAAGATTGTCCACTTTTTTCGGAAGTGGTTTTATTCCGTTTGCATTGACGAGGTGACCGAGACAGATTACCTCTTGTTTTGCCAGCACACACTTTTCTTTGTTGACTGTGAGTCCTTCGTTAGCGAAAATCGTTAGGACTTGTTGTACATGTTGCTGGTGTTCGACTGTCGATTTGGATGCAATTAGGATATCATCGAGGAAGCAGAATACGAAATCAAGACCCCTAAGGATCTGGTCCATATATCTTTGCCAGGACTGTGCCGCATTTTGAGCCCGAAATTCATTTTTTTATATTCATAGAGGCCAAAAGGTGTTATAATTGCGGTTTTTGGTATATCTGCCGGGTTGACATCGATGTGATGGAATGCTCGTGAAATATCCAGAGTCGAAAACACTGTGCAGTCATGTAGGTGCGAGGAAAAGTCGCGTAAGTGCGGAACTGCGTATCGGTCGCCGACTGTTCGCTCATTTAATCTCCTATAGTCTCCGCAGAAGCGCCATGTACCATTTGGTTTAGGAACGGCGTGTAAGGGACTGGCCCACGGGGATTTAGATGGTCTAATAATTCCATCTTTGAGAAGTTTGTCAAAACTTTCCTTTGTTTGGCGGAGTTGTTCAGGGTGTAGTCGGCGACTTTTTGCTGTGACGGGCGGTCCTTTCGTCTCGATGAAGTGTTTTACTGACGAGAGAAGTGATGCTTTCCTTTGTGCCGGTTTATATTCAGCCAGCATTTTGGTAAAGGCCGGAGGGGTTGCCTCCGTTGAAACCCCGGTGTTGACCGTATTCACATAGCCTTTAATCGGGCGTTGTGCGTGAGGGTTGTAGAGGTGCCTGTTCTTGAGGTCGACATGTAGGCCGAAATAGCTCAAGAAATCTGCTCCGATGATCGGACGTTTCACATCGGCGACGATAAAGGCCCATTCGTACACTTCGTTCTCGAGTATGACTTTTGTTCGATATTGACCGTATGTTGATATTGCTGTGCCGTTTGCTGCGAAGAGAAGCTGGTCGTTGGTTTCTTTTTCCATTTGAGCAAGGTGTTTGGTATAATGGAAATGCTAGCTCCGGTGTCGATAAGGAAGGGGATGTTGTTCTTCCTGCATTTTACGAAGAGTCGGTTGGAAACGTCTGTATAAGGGGTGCCCGCCTTGTAAACAGGCGGGCTTCCTAGTTTTCCGACCAGGACACTTTTTTAAAGGAGCAAGGTTGGTTGCATTTTAACGCCTTCTTTCGGAAGGTAAAATGATACCAACATAGACCACCTCGTCGTGCTGGCGATGTTGAGCGGCTGCGAGGACGTTGATCCGTTGGCCTTTGGTTGCGAGGTGGCGGCTTCTTCTCGACAACCTCTGTGTGAGGTTGTGGGTCTATTTGATGCAGTGATGCGGATCCCCGAATTTCATAGGCTGCGTCGGCGATAGGTGCGAGAAATTCGGCGTCCTTCGTCATCCATGGTGCGAGGATCGTTTGTATGCAAGCGGTAGGGCTTTAATCCAGAAGGTCTTCGAGAGATCCTGTGGCATAAGGTCCCCCAGCTGGTGTCGTATTTGCGTAGGAGCTGTGAAGGCTTCTGGTCCCCCAGGTGTTGTTGTTGGGTGAGGGCCGCGATCCGTTGATGACGAGAGGGCTCGAAGATTTCGATGAGCCTTGCCTTGAGGTCGTCGTAAGGCGTGACGAGTTGAGCCGCTGTGAGGTCTGCCGTTTGTACTGCGACGTCGTAGGGAAGCAGAGGGAGTGTCCGAGTGAATTCTGGCCCGTGTGTGTTGATATGCGCGCTGGTGTAGGCCGCATCGAGTTGCAGGAACCAGAGGCGAGGGTCCTCCCTGTAGAACGGCGGTAGTGTCAAGGGAATTGACACCTTGGCGGCTTCGGCGAAGTCAGGCATCGGTGGTGGATCGGGGATGCCGTTGTCGTCCATCTCTCTGCGTCGAATAGGTAGTTAAAAACGTGCGGGGTCACCACTGTAGTGTTCGGCGTGTTGGCGAGTGAAGGAGCTGACCTTCTCGCTGCGGCGTTTGTCGTTGCTTTAACACCTACTCAACCTAAGAGAGACTTTCCCTAGCCTAACATTCAGTACTGTCGCATCGGCGGGTCAGACCCATACCGGCATGCGGAGTACTGTGAAAATTAGGGCTAGCCCGACAACCCCGGCGTTTCAGAGAAAACTCACCGGCGGGAAGGCGGGATATTTACTTGGTTGAGCCTACGACTTCGAAGTGATACCTTGATGAAGGAGAAGTTGGAGAGCGAAATGAACAAGACGAGTACTTGACTAGATTGGCATGAGGGATCATCCCTGAGTGAGCTTATATACTCATGTGAACAGTTCGGGAGAGAGAGAGGTGGAAGGGTGACGTCATGTTGGCGGAACCCCCGTACCTCGTCTCCTCTGGCAGGTGCTGACTCACTCTGGGATCCTCCCGGTAGCTTCTTTATTTAAGAACTAATAACTGATTTTATGTGGGTCATAACAATATT
>CM019168.2:27033040-27112859 GCA_009739505.2 Apolygus lucorum | reverse complement strand
TTCCGTATCGATATTGGCATGTAGCACGATTTTTACGCCAATAAAAAGTTCGTCAGCGCCGAAATAAGTGAGGTAAGTTGACACTTTTATAGAAAGTAAAAGGTCAGTTGTTTTCTTAACTGTAGTACATCATCGAAATGGTTGCAGTAGCTCATTTATTGGAAGTTTCATCGTAGTGTCATTATCCTGTACAACGTAGTACTGTTGGAGTGTTTGTAAATTGTTAAATAAAAGGATGTTGGTTATGTCCAACTTGAAAGAATCTAGCAAAGTTGCGAGGTTGTGGCTCGAGTATCACCAGAACACCGAGTTTCTTCACAACCACGTATAGTTTCAGTTACAGTGGAGGGAATGCCAGTAGGAAACGAAATCTTAGATGCAACATGTTCCGATTGCGCTGCTAGCAAAATTCATTATGAAAGCACCACAAAGTGTGAGTGATTCTCCAATTTTATTGCCACAAACGAACGTAAACAAACAGAGGGTAGCTATCAAAGGACCCCCCCGGGCAAAGGATCCCTCCGGCACAGTACCCCCTGTCGATAACCTTGCGTCAGGGTAACAGTGGTGTAGGGGTCTTTTGGCCCCCTTCACACCCGTGACGTAGCCCCCACCCCGCAGCGTCCAAGCCGTGTGTAGGTTTTCCCGCCTGAATCCGAGAATCCCGTTCTTTGAAAAAATCTCTAAATTTTTAGGAAGCGTTTCTGGGAGTTTTATTTGCAGATAGAGATTCTCTACACAGAAAAAATACAAAAAAATATCATGCAACTACCCCATTGGAACTTTGGAATTCAACAGATGGCGATCTGCTGTTGAATCAAACTAAGAAGAAATACAAAAATAGGTATTCAAGTTTTGCCAAGTTCCAATCAATACGACATTATTTTTGAGTCATTTTACATCCAAATCGTACTAGCAAGAATAAGAACCCTCCTACGTCACATTCATGACAACCTCTGCTACAGCTAGATGGATAGATAAATAAATAAACAATTTATAACTAAACTGAGTAATTTTACAATAAATTCTTAACATATTATACTAATAAACATGTTAATAAGACAAAACTGTCATTCTGACTACAATAATCCACAAAAAGGACATCTTTAGAACTATAATTGAATTATAATAATAATTGAAATATACGGGGTGTCCCATATATTATCCACCAAACTTTGGGAGTCAATTCTACAACTAATTTGCAACAAAAAATGTCTCCTAGCAATTTTTTTTAACCCCCTTAAAATCCGACTTTTTTTACTTTCAAGATTTTGCTTCCGAGTCTACCAAGGTAGCGGAAGCTTTGTTTTCACTTTTCAAGGACGAAAAAAAAAAGTTCTCCAAAATCAAAATTTCCACTCGCGTTTTGCGTTTTAGACCTTTCTGAACAATTTTGGTTCCGTGTCTGTCTGTCTGTCTGTCTGTCTGTCTGTCTGTCTGTGTGTCTGTGTGTCTGTCACGAATTCCTTGTAACGCGCATAACTATACGAAGTTATTGTCCGATTTCTATGAAATTTTCAGGGATTGTGCGGGTCGGTGTGTAGACGGTCCCCTATGAAAATCATCATCCCCGGACTGATAGAAGCGACTGCGCATGCGCAAACGTGAATTCCTTGTAACGGCCATAACTTCTACATTTTCCATTCGATTTGAATGAAATTTTCAGGGATGTTACAAACTAGTATTTAGATGGTCCCCTATGAAAATCATCACCTTCGGACTGATAGTAGCCACTGCGCATGCGCAAACGTGAATTTCCTTGTAACGGCCATAACTTCCACATTTTCTACCCGATTTCAATGAAATTTTCAGGGATTATGTGGATTAGGTTGTAGATTGTCCCCTATGAAAATCATCATCCCCGGACGGATAGAAGCGACTGCGCATGCGCAAACGTGAATTCCTTGTAACAGCCGTAACTTAAACAGTCCCCCAGGGGTCGCGGGTTCGAATCCCAGCCGAGGCTAAGTATTTTTTTGATCCAATCCCATACATCTACTCACTTATTTTTCATCCGAATTTGATGAAATTTTCTAGGATTGTCCAGATTAGCGCGTAGATGGTCCCCTATGAGGGTAGTGGAAGGTACTTAGAGATTGATGTTTTGAGATTAACAACTATGCATCTGATCATCTATATAATCGGGTTATGGATACGAGGAAGCTATGTGCCACACCCACTTGGCAGACGTTTTTTCGTGTTTTCGACCTTACACCTTTAAAACGGTCGTAACTCCCTTAAATTACACTCAAAAATTAAAAATAAGGATACCGTTGGAAAGAGCGTGAAATTTCGCAATTGATGAGCCGTTGACATTTTGAGAAAAACTGAACGCTAGAGTAGTTTTTTTTACCTCAAACTTTAGAATTAGTCAATTTCTGTTTTTTCCAACAATTTTTGATGATTTTTCCCCATGAAAACAAGGTATTTGCCAGAGAGGCTCAAAAGCTTAAAAACGTCTCCATTCCATCAGCTTTTCTACGGTCACCCAATTTTTAGTTTTACTGTGGAATTAGAGGGAGAAAATGGTGTTTCAATGCGAAAAAACGTGCATTTTTTTTCAACGAAATTGACGGTTGGACGGGAGGAATCCGGGGTCTGCTCCGCCGCTCCTCCTCCCAAGCACCACGTCCCCACGTCAAACCGTCGATTTCGTTGAGAAAAATGCACGTTTTTTCGTATTGAAACACCATTTTCTCCCTCTAATTCTACAGTGAAACTAAAACGCTGCAAATCATTGCTCAAAGGTTTATTATTTTCTGTATAGATCACCCTTCTGTATAGATCACTGGTTCTCCATCAGTAGCACCCACCACCATCTGTATTCTCCTTTGACCTTCCCTCTCAAATTTCAGCTTCCTGCGTTCAATAGGATTGAAAATGGCGTTCAAATGACTTTGGAGCTCACTCAGCTGATCAGTGATCTGAAGAGTGAAGAAGATCTTCTCGAATGCTGGAGAAGCCTGGAAGAGCACTGATCAGCTGAGTGAGCTCCGAAGCCATTTTCAATCCTATTGAACGCAGGAAGCTGAAATTTGAGAGGAAAGGTCAAGGGAGAATACAGATGGTGGTAGGTGCCATTGATGGAGAACCAGTGATCTATACAGAAGGGTGATCTATACAGAAAATAATTAACCTTTGAGCAATGATTTGCAGCGGTTTTTACCTACCAACATTTTTTTTACCTACCAACTATTGGTAGGTACTACCTACCACACCATACTGGCTTCACACCTTCACAATCAAGTTACTTAGAAAGAACTAAACGCTTCAAATTCGATTCGAAAAATAGAAAGCTCCACATGGAAATTTGATTACTGGTTACGCAGAAGGCAAAACTGTATACAAATCGAAGAAATGAACAGCGATCGCATTTTAGTCAGATAAAATTTGAACGGAGATTAGACCTCTTTTGCGATTCACACTCATGATTCTGTTTTATCTAAGGAAAACCTTCAAGTACTCGTAGGGACCGAACGGTTTGTCCTACAGAGCTCCGGGTGGTCTCAAAATTTTTTTTAAATTCAATACTATTTAAAATCTGTGTTATCCACAAGAAGGGAGACCCTATGGAATGCAGCAATTTTAGGGGAATCACTCTCCTGAACGTATCTTACAAAATATTGTCAAACATTCTGTTTGACCGCCTTCTGCCACATGCCCAGAGGGTTGTGGGTGCCTACCAACGTGGTTTTATGCCTGGGAAATCCACTATAGACCAGATTTTCTCTCTCAGACGGATAATTGAGAAGAGTGTGGAATTTCAAATGTCCGTGCATCACCTTTTTATCGACTTTAAGGCTGCATATGACAGCATACGCAGAGATAAATTGTACGCTGCCCTTCGAGAGTTTGAAATCCTCGAGAAACTGTGCCGGATGATTGAGACAACGATGAGGCGCACAATCTGCAGAGTGAGGATTCGGGGTGACCTCTCGGAGGAGTTTGAGACCAGCGCCGGACTACGGCAGGGGGACGCACTCGCTTGTCTGCTTTTTAATATAGCACTGGAGAGAGTGGTGAGACTGGCAGGGTTGAGCTCACGAGGCAATATCTTCTACAAATCCACACAGCTTCTTGCCTATGCAGATGATATCAACTTGATGGCAAGAACTGTTAGGAGTTTGGAAGAAGCTTTCGAATCTTTGTCACAGGCAGCAGCGGAAATGGGCCTCCAAATTAACATGGACAAGACAAAGTACATGGTGTCTGGCCCGACGCCCAGCTCAAGACTCCCCGATGCCATAACTCTCGGCTGTTCGACATTTCAGAGGGGTGAAATATTCACCTACCTTGGCTCCACTGTGCATATGGCAAATGACAGTGTGGTCGAGATCAACAAGAGGCTGTTGTCTGCCAACCGGTGCTATTTTGGGTTGCTCCCGTTGTTCAGGTCCCGGACACTCTCGAGAAAATCAAAGCTCACTTATATAAGACGCTCCTCCGCCCTGTCCAAGTTTATGGAGCGGAAACATGGGTAATGACCAAACAGTCGGAGAATAGGATCAGAGCCTTTGAAAGGAAGATTTTGCGTAGGATCCTCGGCCCAGTCTGTGACCATGGGAGTTGGAGACGGAGAACGAATGAGGAAGTATACCAGCAGTACGACGATATTGATGTGGTCCATTTTGCAAAGCTGGGGCGCCTCAGGTGGGCTGGGCATGTTGCAAGACTCCCAGACGATGATCCAGCAAAGAAACTCTTCAAAGCGCAGCCACTTGGGAGCAGAGGAAGGGGACGACCTAAACAGAGATGGGTCGACAATGTGGAGGAGGACGTTGCCAGGGCTGGATGTCGGGATTGGAGGAACGCGGCAAGGGATAGAGTGAAATGGAAAGCCGTCTTGAAGGAGGCCAAGGCCCACCCGGGGCTGTAGAGCCAACAAAAGAAAAAGAAAAAGAAGACTATTTAAAATTGGTGAAAAAACGATACCTTTATTTCGAGAGTTTTCGAGCTAGGGCACTCTTGAAAATTTCAACCCTTAATTTTCACCCCTTAGAAGTGACTGACATCAACCAAAAGCTTCGCGGCACAACTAGACCCCAAATGGAGCCCATATACCAAATTTGAACCAAATCGGTCCAGTGTTGCTAAGAATAGTGCCGCGTACGGCGGACGGACGGAAATTTTTTTATTCGATTTTCGTATTCTACGTACCTTGAAACGTAAAACATCAAATTATGAGGGGGGGGGGGGGGGTTAAAATTTTTTTCTTGCTCGATTCCAAAGGCTTATTATTGAAAATAATAAACCAAAATTGGGTGACCGTTGAAAAGCTGATGAAATGGAGCAGTTTTTAAGCTTTTGAGCCCCTCTGGCAAATACCTTGTTTCAATGAAGAAAAATCATCAACATTTTCACCAAAAAACAGAAATTGACTATTTTTCCAGTTTGAGGTAACAATGCTACTCTACCGTTTTGTTTTTCTCGACTGGTCAACGGCTCATCTATTGAGAAATTTTACGCTCTTTCCAACGGTATCCTTATTTTTAATTTTTGAGTGCAATTTAAGGGAGTTACGACCGTTTGAACGGTGTAAGGTCGAAAACACGAAAAAATCTTAAAAGTCGTTAAAAGTCGGATTTTAAGGGGGTTAAAAAAAATTGCAAAGAGACATTTTTTGTTGCAAATTAGTTGTAGAATTGACTCCCGAAGTTTGGTGGATAACATATGGGACACCCTGTATAGGAAAAAATTTTGTGTTTGGTGTGCAGGAGTGAAAGGGTTAAAATGAAAAAAATTACTGTGGAACATGGGGTAATGTGAGGCTAAAGCATCAAAATACGACTATTAAAGAGCAAAAACAGTACCTTGTTCCCAATGGTTTTCTTGGGGGGAAACTGGAAGGCGGACACGACGGGGTACTGCTTTTTTGACTCCTGATGTAGATCATAGAATTCCGAGTATCTCCTGTAGACGTTCCACTCTTCAGGGCCGATACGAACGTGAATCTGTCAATGAGTAACATATGATGAGACTTATTTTTTTAAATAACGATTTCAAGTATGCGAACTTCTTATTCATTAGGTTTGTTCCAAGCGAGCTGAACTCATGAACCAGTTTGGCGCAGTGGCCACGCGCAGGGATGGGGGCAGGTGAAATGTGTTCCAAGCGGTCGAGTTCATGAACCTAACTTTGACTTTCTACTCAGACTACACTGAACCGTGTCCCAAGCCCGATGGGTTCATGAAATTTCTGCACCGAGTTCATGAAAATTCTGCACCGAGTTCATGAAAATTCTGCACTATCTGAGGAAGAGGTGCAGCATTGGGTTCGGTTACAGAAATAAACGTCCATTTTTGTTTTTGGCGCTAAATTGGTATTATTCGTTCTAAATCTTTCTTGCCAAGCGTTTGTTCGTTTTGTTTCTCCCCAATTTTCTTATTTCCAAACTGTTTTTATTTTATTTCGACGAGAATAATGGATCTCAAAAATTTAATTTATTCATTATTATTTGATGAGGAGCAAATCCTTCCTCTGGAGCAAATCCCGGATGAGTTAGAGGATGAGCTAGCTGCTGCGGTCGACAACCGGATTCGTAGTAAAAATGAGGATTATTTTAAAACAGTGCTTTCGTACGACGACATCCAATTTCTGGAGCATTTTCGGGTTTCTAAGAAAATCGCGGAGGGATACCAAACTTCAGATTTCTACCACTCTGATAGCGGACCGTTTGGTCGATTGGTTCCAATTGAGCAGGTACGTATTTTAGCAAAATTTGCTAATTTGCTATAACTATTTCAAAATGTTTATAGGGGAGCTCTCAATAAATGTAATCAAAATCAAAATACCTCGAATAATTTAATTATTCAAGGTATTTTGATTTTTTTTATTGACAGCTCCCCTGTAAACATTTTGAAACAGTTATGCCTGGCGCAAAAACTTTAAAAGTTGTACCTAAATTTGAAATGTTCAAGATTTCCGAAATTCATTAGTGCAAAGGCATAGGGAATTGAAATATTGCAGCTGGAATCATCAAATTCGAACAATAATTGTCAGAGAAACATGGGAAAAATAAACTGATTAAAACTATTCTCAAGCTCCAAAAATTAACCTCAACAACCAGTAATTTCAAGAGGAATGAACGCACGTTTCAGAAACTGGTCACAGAAGCTGGTCAAAACCATGGACCTAGTATCCCTATAGGATCCATATGGGATACTAGGTCCATGGTCAAAACCCACATTTTCTTCTCGTTGGTCTTCCAATTTCGTTGTCTTGGCCGCAGCCAGGGCAGACATAAGCGGTGTTAACAATGATGATGATGGTGCGCTCCTGACGACGAAATTCTCAACTACTTTTCGTGTTCCAAGCGATGAGTACACAAACTGAGAAATTTCTGCACCCGCTCTACACCTTCCCCCACTCCTCAATGAACTCACAAGAACCCGAACCTGCACTCGCACCTACACTGCACCTGAAATCGCATCGCATGGAACAAACCTTTAAGGTATCCAATGCTGTGTGTCCATTGACTGCTTCCTTCATGACTCGACCACTGCACCAACCAGATCACCCATCAGAAATGACAATGATTGCGTCCTTCAATCATCACGTTTTTTCAAGGACTTTTGCATCTCTGAATTATGTTGTTGACAGATCAAAACCAACTGCCGCTATTGGCAGAACTGGCAGCCATTGAGATGCTCCACATACCAGTTGTATGAAACACTGAATTACCTAGTCATTAGCACTTTCATTTACTTTTATTCTTCATTTTGCTCCCGAGTGCAAATTTTGCTTTTCCAAAATCATAATTCCCAATCGTGTTTCACGTTTTAGGCCTTCTTGATCTATTTTGGTTCGGTGCCTGTTTGTCTGTCTGTGGTGAAATCCTTGTAATGGGCAAAACTATACGAAGTTATTGTCCGATTACGTTGACATTTTCAGGGATTGTGAGGATTAGCGTGTACATGGTCCCCAATGAAAATGCCCGGACTATACTAACAGACTGACAGTAGCCACTGAGCATGCGCAAAAGTAAATTTCCTTATAACAGCCATAATTTCTAAATTTTCCATTTGATTTCGAAGAAATTTAGAGGAATTATTTGGACTAAGGCGTAGATGGTCCCCTATGAAAATCGCCCCTGGACTGATAGTGCAAGGTACTTGGAGATTGATGTTTTGAGATTAGCTACCATGCATCAGATCATGGATCAGGTGGAAGCTATTGGATACGTGGAAGCTATGTGCCACACCATTTGGCATACGTTTAGACTTGATTCAACTTTATTTGCGTTTATACGATGTACTTCAACTAACAAAGAAATTAACCATTGTACAATGATTTTTTTTTATTAATATAATTTATTTATGATTTGAGGGCGGAGTGGATCTTGAAGTTAGCCGATTTTCGGAGTCATTGGACGAGTACTGTATCCTACAGTTCCTTGGCTTCTCTCGTCATTTAGTCTCGAAGGAGTGGCAGGATTGCTCCGTCTTCTGAGCTCAATGCGATTTGGGATTTTTTTTGTTTGAAAAGGAGGCCTTCTGGCCGAAAGCATGATTATGGTGGCTCAAATTTGGTCCTGGGAGAGTGAGCGTTCTGGGCCATGAGTCGAAACAGATTCCGGTTCATAAAAATAGATTTTTAGATTTTATATAGATTTTTTTTTGATTTTGACAATGAAATGGATAAATCATATCTATTTGGAAAACTGAGACCTCTGAAATCCTATTAAAATGTAAAATTCATGAAATTGGAGCATTTTTGCTCCATGCAAGAATGCATGGAGCATTTTGGAAATGGGTTAAGCCATTAAAACAGCCATAACTCCAATGTTTTTCAGTCAAAATTCAAAGGTAATTATACCGTTGGAAAGAGCGTTAAATTCTCTATCTCCCTGGTGCTAAATAAAACTTTTAAAGAAAGCTCAGGTGTTGAAAAATGAGCCCGAACAGCAAAATCTCGAAAATGTACATTTTTTCAAAAGTTTGTAAGCCTAACTGAAACAGCTGGTTAATTTCCTACTGTAATCCCAAAAGTTGACCCAAAAGCTCAGCTTTCCAACAGTATGGTCAGTATGGTCAACAGTATGGTCAGAATTGTTTCTAATAGTTTTATTAGTGGAGAAAACCGCGCTTGATTGAGAAAAAACGTGATTTTTTTTTTCAATGAAATCGACGGTTTGACGGGAGGATTCGGGGCTGGATAGAGGTCCCAAGACTTCTCATTTTTTTCCTGGTGCCCCTTAGTCACATGGATACAGCCCTTAACACTGCAATCTGAACTTTAACTTTCAGAAAGCCGCTGATCTCAGACAGGTCTCTTCCCCACTTTTCAGACAGCCTGTTAGCTGCCCTTTCCAGGAAGGCCTGGAATTCTTTGTAAAGAGCTCCATCACACGAAACGATCAATGGCGTGAACGAGCCACGAACATCTTCTGCTGCTTGGTCATACTTGCAATGTTTTTCGTGAGCAGCTTGCTGCGACCATTCTCTGGCGCAGTAGGAAGGAGCGTCGGCGTTGATAATGCGGTTGTCGAAGAACGCCACCCTCCTACTGTCCCAGACACCATTGGCCTGAATGTCAGCGATCAGTGCTGGTTGACCATTAGCTGCCTCCCTCATAACTGGCTCTGTGGCCACCCCTCCCCATGCAAGGTTGGCCAGCATAGCACACTCATCGCGTACATAATCGTGGCCCCACTTAACCAAATGATTTGTACCACTTAACCAAAAAAATTATTTGCAGCTTACAAGTAAAGCGACAAATAGTGCCAGCAGAAAATAAGGAAAGAGGACTATTTCGCCACAGGAAGTGTTCCATAGAAATATTAGGTTCTACGCGTAGCATCATTAGTAACAAGAATGCATCTTATAACAGTTCTAAACAGAACAGATCACACTGAGTACCTGCTCCCGATTCTGAGTGCCCTTCCAATTTGTGAGTTGAATGAAACGTACTTGGTAAACGTGATGTTGTCGTTGAGATCCGGATAGGAAGACCGATGTAACCCAAAGGCTGATTATCTGCGTACTGACGTCAATTTCTGTTGGGCCGAGAGGACCTCGCAAAGCTTCCAGTTCCAAGTAAAGGCGTTTGATGATCATGTCTTTCGAGACCATGTTTCTCTGGAGGCGGTCGTTCAACTCCATGAGTTCTCCGTGCATTTCAGCAACCTGATGAACATAAGACAGCAATCAAGGTAAATTGTCATTATCTATACACCCGATCGTAGGAATGAGGGAGATTTGCTGACCCTCCTCATCTCCACTTCACTAACTTTGTTGTGTAAGTTGGAAGGAATTAGTTAAGAGATAATCTAAAGGTGCTGGTCTGCAGCTACCCTGTAACTAATTTGAAAGAATTCATCAACATTCGTAAACATCTTCCTCCATACCCCACTTTACCGCCCCTTGAGGTTTAGCAGATTTACTAACTTGGACTAATTTCTGTTGATAAAGCTCGTCGCCTTCGAAGTCTGTGCCATCTTGTTTCAGGAGCTGCACAGCACTCACATACTTCCGTAGGGATTCTTTCAGCGAATCGTTTTCCCTGCAAAACAAATGTATCAAGGAAAATTATTAAATATCAATATTGGACTATCCACCAATGGTTTACACAAAGCACAATACGGCTATGGATACTACTGATGGGACTTATCCATGAACCTAATGGTGCAGGATGATACAGTTCTCCTGGTGCCTATTAAAAATTCCAAAAATAAGTAAACCCAAAATTCCATCGGAGGCTCAAAATGAATCTCATAGGATTCTTTGACCAACTACTTTCACCATCTATTTGCATGAATCTGTTGACGGTACAAAACATAAAGTTTGACAAACTATAGTGTTGGAAGGTTTAGTATACATCCGCATGAAGACATTTTCAATGCAGAGATGCCAGATTGGTTGGGTGAGCGATGAAGTGCGTAAGATAGCATCAACTTATGTACTGTTCACCTCAGGGCATTGCAATTCAGTTCGCAAGAGAATCAGACAAGAGAATCAGGCAAGTCCAATCAAATGTGTGAGTGCTGATTTCCTAACTTTCATTCTTGAGCCCCGAAATCCTGTACAAAGCCTTTTGGAGACCACTGAAAGTAGTAGGAGGGATCTCAGGAGTGTCAGGTAAGCTGTGCGAGCAATTTTCCCCCGGTCATACTCAAGTAAAGAAATTTGGAGACCATAAGAGAGGTAGAAAACAATTCAGAAGTGACAGATAAGCTAAATGAACGATGCAGCCACAATATAGCGTCAACTGCTGTATTGTCCAACCCAGGGTAGTGGAATTCGGTGTATAGCAAGATCACTACAGATTGTAAATAAGTCAGGCAAGCCCGATCAGATGTCTGAATTTGATACAGCCGAAATCTGTAATCTTAGGAATTATAGATCAGCTGCATGAGCAAGAGAGCCCTGTTCTCCCCTGATCATTGTAGAGTGCTGAACTTTGGTACGCAGCCTCTTGGAAACCACTAGGAAATGGAAATAGCAAGAGCTTATTTCTTTCCTTTTCATCAAACATCACAAAGTAGATCATTTTTATAAACGACCAGATTGGCAACACCAGGATACCACACCTTTTGGCATACTTCTTTCCAACACACTAAAAGCGACCTTTGGTGGACCGGAACTTGGCCAAATATTTGGAACTAAGTAAACTGAAATATATTTTTTATCTGTCTTCTCACCTCTGGAGCTCCTGAATTTTCTGCTCCAATTTCGCTTGTGTCATTTTGGAAGCCGTGTTATTCTGAATCACCTGAGAGGAGAGGATAGCGTTGGTTTCTTGGGCCTTTTCCAATTTGTCGAGCAAGGCTCTGCGGTCAGAAGCATAGCTCTCGTTGGACTCAGATACGGCTGAACAGACATAAATCTCGTTAAAAGACCGAATAAAACGAATGAATGTCAATTGAGTGAAAATAAACCCAACATACCTGATTCCGAGATGTGTTCAACGGTTTGTCCTGTACTGGATGTTTCGCCTTCCTGAAAATACGGGTATTCTTTTCATCAGATGATACACTTAGAATAGGCACTTTTCAAATCTTTTTCCTTCTTGATTCAGAAACAAACCTCTGATACGCTGGGCACTGATATCGAATCTTCGGAAGAGTGGTTTTCATCACATGTCGATACAGGTATGAGGTCGCCCAACAGCGAATTGGAGAGAAGTCTCAGCCCGGAACTGGAACGAAGGAACATAATGGTCACTAATTTCTACCACAACAAGGTAAGTTTTTAACATGGATATGTTTTTGGGAAACGAGCCTTCTGAAATTTTGTCATAAATATTCGAAATTGAAAAATCATAGAAAAAGGTCTTCGTACGGTAGAAGATCGCAGGTAATACCCATCTTACGAGAGCGCCACATCAGATTGAACTGTTGAATCTTAAATAATAGGAGTATGCGATTGAGCAAGTACAGAGAGCCAAAACATGCCCTTCCCAGTAGGGCTGGGAAGTTCACTCATGTGAACTCCCAACTGGGAAACAAACGGGTGCCAAGGTACTAATGTAGTGCGTGAGCTTGGTTACGGTCACGACTATAACCAGTGAACTACATATAGTCTCCCTCCTACAATAATCCATAATATTTGGACCTTGCTACGGCAGGGATGAGGGTAAAGTGGCAGTTGCAGGGCAACATTCCCTTTAACAGGCCTGCGACCGATCTGGCCTCTGGTGTTGGAGAAATCCAGTACACTGGCGAATCTGAGACACAAAGTCGGTACCACGGGCGGGGGAGACCCGAGCTCTTCTTCGTCGAAGTGTCACCTGCCTGCCCCCCGACAGCCATTGGCTTCGTGGTGGTCGTGGTTGATTACCCAGGCTAGATAGCAAAGCCTGAAAGCTGAGGGCAGGTACTTCCATGGTTGACTTGTCTTCCTAGGTCGTGCTGGCACTGAGTTATGTGGCTTGCCAATAACTCGGGTACCAACCTGCATAGTTGGTAGGGTGAGCTAGAACACCCAGCTCGACCTTTAGTGCGTTGCAAACAGGTACTCACACCTATGTGTGTGGGGCCCCTGACTGTGGGTTTAACAGTCTCCCACGGTATTTGACCAGGGGTTTTCCTCTCTGCTTGCAGAGAGGGAGGGAGGACTTAAGCACAGTGTGCTGAGACACTCCCTTATAAATCAACCTTGGGAATCGATCCCAAGGGGGAACAAGATTTCATTGCCCTCCACTCCTTTCTTTAAAAACCATTCGGTCCCACCAGACTGAAGCCACTCTACTTCCTTAGCCTTTAACTTGAGCGATGAACGGTTCCACCATACTGACTCGTCCAGCTCTTCACCCTTCAAGTGAAGGACCAACCTCCAGATTCCTCTCACAGAACATACCGTATTGTTCTCTTCGTTTTACCGATGAGATTGAATTGTGTTATTATTAACACTATGTTATAAAAGACAGCTTACGTAGAACTGGGAGCCAGTGAGTCATTTTCATTTTTAGATTCGTTGTCGCTATTTGAGAGATCGAGGTCCAGCGCTCCTGTGGCTTCAACGGCGCACTCCACCTCCCCAGAGTGATCTTCCTCCTGCAAAACAACCACCATCAGCTCAAATATCTTGCTTATTCAAATTCAAGAGTCACAATATTTTATCCTAACTCAATAGGTGATATCAAACTACACAAATTTCTCCTTTGATGGGAAAAGCATAGGCCGTAGGTATGTCTGGGTATTATTTTCCCCATTAGCGGAGAAATAAGATGAAGATATGAATACAAACCACTAATCACCGAACTGTGCCTGCAAATTCACCTGCAGCAGTTTTTTTTTTTTTTTTGGGACGGGGCAAGCCCTTAGTCACTTAGACCATAAGTTTGATCTATTGTGACAGGATTCCCTTTTTCACTCAAGTGCCCGTTTGAAAACCTCTTCTTTCACAAAGTGGAGAAGTTTTTCGGGCGTTTCCCGAGCAATTTCGGCCGGGACAAGAGTACCCTTACCGAAATGCCGGAATCTGGTAGATGCTACAGCAGGACTCTCACAGAAGATGTGTTCTGCTGTTTCGACTCCTTCGCAGCAGAGCCGACATTCAACTGTCCTGGCCTTGCCCATCTTGTTGAGATGGTATCTCAGGGGGCAATGGCCAGTCAGGAGACCCACAATGGTGCGAAGGTCCTTCCTCCTTAGCGACAGTAGAGCTTTTGCTCTTTTTTGGAGATGGTGATTAGCTGCTTGGCTTGCCTCTGCTTTGGAGTGTTGCGCCAATAAGCAGCTCTCTTGCTGTCCTCCCATTTTTGGACTTGTTGAGTAATGAAGCTCTTAGTAACTCCGAGTAGGAGTTCAGGACCAAAGCATTGGGATTCCGATCCCTGCTTAGCGAGTCGATCGGCTTCTTCATTGCCTTCTACTCCTTCATGGCCAGGGACCCAGGGCAAAGTTAACTTATTGCCCCGAGCCGCAGCCTTTAGGGAGTCCATACAATCCCAGATTAGCCTTGATATGATTGAGTAGGCTGCAATGGCCTTTAGGGCTGCGTGGCTATCAGACATTATGTAAATTCTCGTACCTTTGAGTCGTTTTTTGGCGATCTCTTGTGCGCATATTTCTATGGCATGGGTTTCAGCCTGATAAATGGTCGCTGTTGTTCCTAGGGGTTTAGTTAGGCTGAAATGCCTTTGATCCCTAGGCCAGCTTTTCCATTCATCACAGACCCATCTGTGTACCACAGAAGTGAACCTGGTTCATATTGAGGCGTGCCTCTTTTCCAGCATTCACGATCATAAATGATCACTCTAAAGGGCAGCAGTGTAGGAATGGGTATCAATACTCGATTTATTCAAAAAATCAATTTTTTCCTTAAAAATCGATTTTGAGTTGACCGTCTTTGTCGAGAATCGATTTTTTTTTTTAAATCGAGCATTTTTTCTTTATGAAAATATTATTTATGTGGAAGTGGAAACAATAGACTAGAACAACAGATAAACTATTTAGTGTTGAAATTTCTGGCCCCAATCCCCACAAAACTAATGAAGTAAAATTGAACTACCTATCACAGAACTGGAATGGAACTACCCTTTTCGTTTTGCTAGTTTGTTGCTAACATAAATAACTATGATACTTGATGTAACTTGATACTCGTGATGTTTTATCAATGAAAGAAAACTGTTATTACTGAGCTCTAACTTAGGTATTAGTATTCAGCATTTACAGACATAATAAGGAACTCACTTAGGTGAGTTTATACTAATTTAATTCTGAGCCAAGAATCACAGCTTCTCATATTATTACTTTTTTAATCGTGATTCTTTAAAAAAAAGTAAACTTGACTCCGATTTTAGAATCGATTTTTTGTTACTCGATTTTTTAGAGAATCAATTTTATAGACCCGATTAAAAAACGGCTGAAAATCGATTTTTTTATAACGATACTCATCTTTACAGCAGTGGCCGAATTGACAGCCCTAGAAAAAGAGAGTGCTAAAATCTAACAACTCTAAATAAAGTTTTCATTCATGCATACCGTTTAATGTTGTTACATGCATTTTATTTAGCGCATACCAAATTGAAAACTGTCGAAATTACGACAAAAAAATTTTGATGTCAAGGCCTGGAATGGAACTCGGGTCTCCCAGATTTGCGTTACACTTTTTCGGGCCAATAAAGTCAAAATTTTGGTTAAGCCGTAGCCACACATGCGGTGTTGGGCAAACACCGAATATTCGCCAAACACCGAACATTCGACATTCGCCGAAGCAAAAAAGCACCCTGGCCACACATACGATATTTGCCAAACACCGAACATTTACCGAGCACTCACGAATATTTTTAAACATATACCGAGCAATCACAAATAATTGCCGAACTTTCTTCTTCTTCTTCTTTGCAAGCGAGTGATCTATACAGGGTAAGCCTAACTGGTCTGCCATACGGTACCAGTCGATTCTATAACTAATTTGACACAAAAAATGTCTCATAGCAATTTTTTAAACCCTTCGTTTTCTAGTTATTTTAACTTTAAATTTTTTCTGGCGGTTTTGACCTTTTGTCATTAAATTGGTCATAACTCCTTTAATTAGCTGTGTAAGTTACAATTTGAGGATACTGTTGGAAAGAACATTAAATTTCCTATTGGATAGATGCCTTAACATTTTTTTGAGTCAAGGTTTGAGACATGAAAACATCCTCTAAAAAGAGAATTTTACGTAATTTTGGAAACCTCGCATTTTTTCAATCGCAAATTGAACTACAAGAACCCATATTTTTTCAAGATGCAAGAACAGTAATAACTGTGCTAGAATCTCAGCTTTCCAATGGTATCATTAAAAAATATTTTACAACCAAATTTAGGGGAGAAATTCGTGTTTGAACGCGGAAAAACGTGCATTTTTTCATCGAAATCAGCGCTCTGGCCTCCTGTTTCCGGAGGCCTCGCGGTCTACTGCGGCACCGACCGACCCACTTCTACCGTCCGACCCCTCAGACCTTCGAGGCGGAGCGCTGATTTCGTTGAAAAAATCCACGTTTTTACGCGTTCAAACACAAAATTCTCCCCTAAATTCGGTTGTAAAATATGTTTTGATTATACCATTGGAAAGCTGTGATTTTGGAGCAGTTTTTACTGTTCTTGCATCTTGAAAAAATACGGGTTCTCGTAGTTCAATTTGCGATTGAAAAATTGCAAGGTTTCCAAAATTACGTAAAATTCTCTTTTTAGAGGACGTTTTCATGTCTCAAACCTTGACTCAAAAAAAGTTAAGGCATCTATCCGATAGGAAATTTAATGCTCTTTCCAACGGTATCCTCAAATCGTAATTTATACAGCTAATTTATGGAGTTAAGACCGATTTGATGATAAAAGGTCAAAATCACGGGAAATAAAGTTCAAAGTTAAAATAACTCGAAAACAAAGCGTTGAAAAAAAATGCTAAGAGACATTTTTTGTTGTTTTTTGTTTTAGTTATAGAATTGACTGGTACCGTATGGCAGACCAGTTAGGCTTACACCCTGTATAGAAATGTAATGAACCATTGGTAATAATTCGCCGTTTTTCACAGACCCCAAGCTGTGGTTTTTGTTGAAAATGACTCAGGAGGCTGGGATTTGATATCACAGCGACAGGCTTGCTCTTTTCGCAAGCAAAAAAAATGAGAAGGCTTTTTGAAATGAGAGATAAGAGAAGGCTTCGAGCCCTGTTTAATCACTGCAGGAAGGCAATAGAAAGCGATAGGTCGACACTCACATAAACTTGAACCACTGAAGTGATGACGGGGATCCGCCGACTCTCTGAACTGGAGCTCGTGGAGGTGGCGTCAGGCGTTTCCTCGTCACCGAAGGAGATGATGGTTTTAGCAAGTTTTTTACTCTTCTTGACGCCTTCCTTCTTTCTTCCTGCGATAAATAGATAACAAATATACTGCCATGCTGGGTGAGCAGTACATGTTTCTCAAATAGAATTGAAAAACGCATTTTAGCGATTTTCGACAAAGCAGATAGACTCGAAAATTTAAAATTTAGAAAGGGAAATTTTGAATTTTTTTCCCCCTCCGCCATCTTATTAGTTATTCAATGTTTTTATAGGTAAGGGGTAAGGGCACCAGTTATAGACACTACAACCAAAACTTTCGGGTAATTTCATGATTACTCGTTCGTGTTAAGATTTTTTCTACTTTTTCTTGCTGTGTCATGTTGATCTGGGTCTGTTGAAGAAATTATATTCACAAATTTCCTTAAAAGATTCGAATTTACAATTTTTCCACCGAAATTACGAAAGTGAGTTTTGTTACCACTTATTGACATGCAAAATCCAGTTTACGACACACGAAGGAACCAGTTATTGACACGACATTGAACTTTGAAAATGGGTAACTTTATTTATATTATAATAAATTATAGAAATTGGTCACTGAGATTAAGACTAGTTATATATAAAATTCAACTTCATCTTTTCTCAAGTCAATTGGTATAAAATCTGAAAATTAAACTCGCTTCCGAACTTCGCTTTTGTCTCCATTGAATACTCTTTTAGGATCATCCAATATCTCAAACAACGACTGCTCTCTCAAGTAGTCTTCTGTTCTTAGATCCATCCCTTAAATTCATCTCCTGTAACCGCAGCCCTGCTCAACGTCAAATTTTCTGAAATTCTGTGGGAAATGGTAGGATTTCGACGCTTGAAACTCGTGAGGCATTTTTTCCCTGGCCGGCCATCGATGAATGGAGTTCCGCTGGAACCATCAAAATCGAACAATAGTTTCCAGAGAAATATGGAAAACCCGTTTATTCGGTAGTTTTTTCTATTTTTCTCCGGCAATTGTTGTTCGATTTTGATTTTTCAATTCCCTAGGGCCGTGCACTAATGAATTTCTAAAATCCTTTAAAATTTCAAATCTAGGTACAACTTTTTTTGCGCCTTCAATTTTGCGAAATACTGGCACGGAACGAGGAACGAACGGCGAACAACTGAGACCCCCTTAAGAATTACCATAAATGTTTGTGATTCGAGAAACTCTGAGAGATATTCCGACAGCTGCGAAGATATTAAGCAGGTACCAACAGTTTTGTTTGTTTCATGTTTTCAAACACATATCGAAAGACAGGAATATTAAAAATTCGAGAATTATAAGTAGTATATCACGGGAAATCTGATAGATGATGCACTAAGGAGTACGTACCAACTTATTTGAGGTGTGCAACTGCACTTATTATGTTATCGATTTGCAATCACTGCACCAGCACCTCACTTTGTGCTTTTGAATTTGTTTGCCTCTTGAGATTACATCGATAGGCGGTGGAGGCGAGAGAACTGAACGTTCGGAAATGAATAGGCTCTGTTATCTTTGAGAGATAACGACAAACCTGGGGTCCAAAATCACAATAAGCGTCGAAATTAGGAGTTTAAAAGATAAGAGATATGAATGGTTTACTTGTGATGAGTGTTATAAAGAGGTCTAGGTGTACTCTTTTACCCCGTACCACAAATTATCAAATATACAGGGTGTTACGGTTAAGGTCAAATCAATGTTACGGTTAGGGTTCGATTCAAAAACTAATTCGCGACTTTTTTTTCTAACCCCTTAAAATCCGACTTTTCTCACTTTTAAGATGGTTTTCGACGTTACGCCATTAAAACAGCCATAACTCGGTTGGTTTTCCGTCAAAATTCAAATGTAATTATACCGTTGGAAAGAACGTTAAATTTTCTATCTCCCTAGTGCTAAATAATTTTTTTTTTTTTTTTTTTCAAGAAAGCTCAGGTGTTGAAAAATGAGCCCGAATAGTAAAGTCTCAAAAATCTCGGAAGTGTACAGTTTTTCAAATTTTTGTAGGCTTAACTGAAACTGCCGGTTAATTTCCCGCTGTAACCCCAAAAGTTGACCCAAAAGCTCAGCTTTCCAGCGGTCACCAGCCCGGTTGAGGAAGAAGGAGGGAAAGAAAATAACATTAATTGAATAGGTGGCTGGAGCAACGTTCAATTTTACTTTCAGGCAAAACAAAATCGGTTTTTGATTGAACAACGTTCATTGTGAAAAGGAGGATCAGAATATGTAAGAATATTAGTTCCGACAATGTCCGATACACTGCGCTGGTTTCATGGGGATCCGGTTTCCATGTTGTGGAGCAACGTTGCATGTTGTTACGTACGACACTTAGCGTGGAGGGAACTGCTGCATAACCAACGGAACAACTTTCAATGTATGCGCGATGAGAGAATTTGAAATTAAAAGGAAATTTTCGGAAATCACAGCGTTCCTGAAAAGTAGAGTTTTTAGAAAAGGTAAAATCGTGTGTCTGTTGGGGTGGCCCCTATCTGGGAACTGCTCGGCGTACACTCCAACTGCTCTTCTAAAAAAATAGCGACCTTTCGCTTTAAAAAAAAAACCGAATTTTCGGCCGCCATTTCAAAATTTTCATTTCAAAACTTTGAGATGAGAGTCTAGCCCCCAGCAGCCCTTGTTGGGTTTCAGCGCTATCTCCCGCCACTTCAACAAGTTTGATCAGGCTTGTGAGCGCATCCTTCTAACCTGCAGTAGGAACGCATCACTGTTCCAAACTGAAAAATAGGAACCAGGGACGATTTTGGAGATCAGCTTTGAAATTTAATGACTTTGGGCACATCCATAACAGTTCAGAGAGAAAACTATGAGAGAAACAAAAACGATTGCGAGACAACAATCTTTAGAATGGTAGTTATGGTAATCAGGAATGGTAGTTCGTTGAAGTGATGGGAGGTAGCGCTGAAACCTGACAAGGATTGTTGGGGGCTAGACTCTCATAACTTTAAGCGCCCAGGGAGGCGGGTTGCGTGCAGTAGAAAAATCAACTGAGGAGTCAAACATTCATGAAATTTCATGTAAAATCCGAATCTGCAATAAAAAAAAGGTGTGTTCCCATTTGAAATAAAAAAGTAGGTGGGCTTTGCGCATGTTTTGCGATCCTCACAAAAAGTACATAGATTCAAAAAGAAATATTTTTTTTCCCTTGTCATGTAACAATAGCGGCCTTTACTCTTGCATTCTTTCCTCCACGCCTGGAGCGTCGAGGAAAGCGCGCGAGTAAAACCGTCCGCGCAATCGTGCGGGAAAGAATTTGGAAGCAAAAAAGTGAGCAAACGCTTTCCTACAGGAAAGCGCGTCCACCTGACAGCGCGAAGGTAAGAGCGCTAGTGTAAAGGGGAATCCTGCACGCAATCCCCGGAGCGTGGAGTGATCGTCAAACCAACGGTTTTGGTTGGCGTGCGAGGTTTTTGTGTGGTGTTAAAATGGAGTTGGAAAGAAGACGTAACGCCACATTGGCGATTGTGGGAATCGCCGCTGTAAGTGGAATCTTTAATAAAAAACGGAAAAGGAGGGTCTTGGTGAAAGATTACAGACGACGTTTCGGACATTTGCCGTTAATTTACGATCTGAAGGAAAATCACCCCGAAGATTTCACTAATTACTTGAGGATGATTTGTATTCCTCACTTTTACTTTTCGACAGACATGGAAAAGATCTGTACATATCTATGAATTCCGTTACCATTTCTTTTGACCAAAGACGGACATCCATTTTACATGAATTTGAAGGAAGTAGAACAAATGACCAGAAAAACTAAACCGATACGATAAGCAGGGGAGGAGGCGTGTGGGAAAGCGTGAATGTGATTTACACTACCAGTAAAGGTGGACCGGAGGAAAGCTCGTCATTCGGTGCGCACGCAATCCCCCACTCCAGACTTTGCATTTACACCTACACTCTTTCCTGCGCTCTTACCCTTTTGGGGGTCTTTCCGGCAGGAAAGCGCGCTAGTGTGAAGGCCGCTAATGGGGTTTTTCAGTCAATTTTTTTAATTTTTTTTTTTTTTCAAAAGAGTATGGCTCAGGAATAACGGCAATCGGGTCTATTCGTCGAGAAAATGTTTTTCAAAAATCAGAGAAGCTAAGGAAAGTCGAAGATTTGAATGGTGTGACGTAGCTAGCCAATTGTGACGTAGCTAGCCAATCGTGACGTAGCTAGCCAAAACTCTTTGAAAAAGTATCCATGCACAGAAAAGTTATGAAACCCTTGGAGAATCTCTTGGATACTACAAAATACTACTCACACACGTGCGCGGTGTAGTGTGTGTGTGCATTCATGGCGGCCCGCCTTTTTTTCGAACGTGTGATCTCTTTAATTGATTTTTCTACCACATGTTATGGTATCATATTTAAAACGAAAGATAGAAAAGAAATCATGGGCGATACGCAGGCTGAAAATATGATAAGTCGAAACCACAAACGAAGCGAACAGAAAACAACTGATTACAGACATCAGACGTAGGTAACGCTAACGATTGAACCATAAAGTAACGCTATCCGATGAGAATCTCTTGGATACTATAAACTACTACTCACACATGTGCGCCACATGTTATAGTATCATTGGGCTAAAAGTTGGAGTATATAGGTTTTCAAGGGTGCTGAATACAAATTTGAGGTCAAAAACCTGCATTTCCAACCCACTGAAATACCCCTTTATAGCAGAGGGATTAATAACTTTTGAGACACCCTGTATAGAAAGATCAGAAAGAAAGTTTTTTCTCCAGACTAAAAAGGAAATTCTTCATATTGCAGAATGAGGAATTTCACCGAATTCTGTTTGCATTTTTCCTGAATAGTTAATGGTGTGGGATAGATGAAAATCGGGCTGATTTCGGAAAATAAGTCTCCTGTTATTTTTGGGAGTCAATCAGAATTGTTTATTTCAAAACTAACCGGGAAAACGGAAGTGAAGCGGGAACGCTCGCGATTGGGCAGAAAACAGGGGAAACCTAATTTCATCATTAAACATCTTGCTTTTTCTATTTTTTTCTTCAGTTTTTCGATTTCGAACTTTACTGTTTCGTGAAATTTTGCATCTGGGGACTATAGATTTCTCGATCTCAGCGCTTCAAGCGGCCGTAAATGAACTATTCCAGGATGACGTCATTTTCCCGGTTTTTAAAACATTCCTATCTTCTACACTGTTTTGTTTATTCGTAAATTAGGAAGTTCGGGCTGAAAATTTGCCTTAGGAGGTTTTTCGAGGTGCTGAATCCGATTTTGGGGCAAAAATAGGAAATTCTGACATGGTGAAATTCCTCATTTATCAGTCCACGTAGTAATAATTACACACCAATAGATTTTAAGAGATTCAGAGGTCTTACCGGGTTCTGGTTCTTCGATGACAGTTTCAGAGTCGCTGATTGCACTTTTGCTGAAATCCTCGTTGTTGGCTGCCTGGTTCAACTCGGGTCTGTCGATGCTCAGAGCGAAAAGTATGGAAGACAGCCCTGAGAATCGAGGTCATAATTTCATCAATTTCATATAAAAAATGGAATATGCAGCGTGTACTGAAGGTGGAATAAGCTTCAAGGATTAGTTCTTAAACTAATTTCATACAAAATTTGTTATCATAGTAAACCAATGTAGTTATTGAAAGAAATGTGCAGAAATGAACACGATAGTGCGAATGATATATGAATTGAAAATACTACTAAATCTGTTACAAAACAAGGCTTGTATTACAAAATAATCTAGATAAATTTACAGTTCTGTAACTCAAATTGGGTAAAAGATAGATTTTACTCCAGCAATGAGGTCTTCAGATGCTCGTATAGTCTGATCAAAACCTCGATAGCACTTGGATTAACTACGTAATACACTGACACAACAACGAGGAAACGAAGGATGGCCGAATTCAGGTAGTCGAACCGTCGAATTCCTAAGACCACCTCAAGCCGTTGGTCCTGTGAGTGTATCAGTAAAAGACCCAAGACCCATCGAGGATTGATCAGACTATAGAGGGGAAACATCATGAAGGAGGCCACTGGGTGATCCTGTGAACCTCGATTTTTGCTCCACAGAGTGCGGGAGGGAGATTCCTTTGGCAATAGATCTGGCGTCAAAGACAAATTATGGGATGACAGCTCATTCAATGTGATTTTCAAGAGTAAGTCGTAAGGGGGAAAACATGTATTTTTTCACCAGATGATCCCTAACCGACGAAATTCCTCAATGTTTTGAGAATTTCCTCGATTTGCAAAGGCTAGAATGAAACGTATTGAATTTCTGAATGTCTAGATTATTTCGAGAGATCAATGTGAGCTACTGCTCAGCAGCTCACTGTTCCCCCTTACAGGCCCAGCCTGTTAAGTAAGTCCTGAAATCCCTCCGGGACAGGAGAACAATGAAAGGCCGAAATTGGGCGTGGCCTCCCCCTTTACCGTGCTGTGACCACCATCTCAAGAGCACAAAGCAGCAATCTTCACGAGCTTGGATGTAGACTTGAAATCTTCCATCAATTTCCGGCAGGATGACCAACTTATTGTCCTATCAGGTTGGCGCCCCTGATCAGGGAGTTAAAGGTCTTGGTCATCATACGAACTCTTCAGTCCCCTTCTAGCATTGCCAGCTGTCTGTGAAGCTCTCTTCCCCCGTCTGTGAAGCGCTCTCCCCTGTATTGCGATACCGTATCAAGTATATTGAAGTGTATCTCGACCCTCCTGCCTCCCCCCAGGACATTATTGCTCGACTGTGTGGATGACAGCATAGTGACTGGTCTTCGGCCTGCCTCCCCTGGAACCAAGACAACCTGGAACAGAAGTCGAGGATCTCCAGTCCATTCCCGGCTCTCTCTCCCCTGTATCTTCAACACCGCCTCTCCGTGTGGGCTTGCTCCGCTAACCTACCACATGAGTGTATTGACTAATATCTACTCTTAATTGGCCAATTAGGTAGATAAGTGAAGTGAACTCAGAAACTAAGCCTAAAGTCATAACAAGTAACTGTATCGAAGTAGTATCGCCTTCTGTATCGAACCTAGTCAAGTTGAACTAAGAGAACTGTTTTTCGCCTACAAAGAACTAAGACTGAGTAACTGTTTGAAAAGTATTTCATACCAAAAGTTCCTAGTATTGTCTGTGGTACCGCCCTTCTGGCTTCCGACCATTGGGTCGGGTGTATCGTTCCTGTTAACTTCATTATATTTAGCATTTTGATTTAAATTTATTTTTACTTTGAACTACCTACCCCCCCCCCCCCCCTGGTTCTGAGAGTATTGCAAAAGTAACTCAGGTGTATCGATACAGGTTTCAAGTCAGAAAAACAACCATCAGTAAAATACAGAAACATTCTTTTATCCACGAGTATCGACACCAGTAAAACCCTTCAGGTTCTATATTTTGGAACATATAAACAAAAGGTACTCAGCTGCATTGTCTTCGCCTCATCTCCCAAGCCGCTCAGGGAGCATCGCTACCAGAAACAATCAGATAAGTACAAATTTTCCTACCATATCTTAAGTTCCCGATACTATTAACGTAACTTCAATAGTTATAAGAAGTAGGAAGAACCAGTGACACTAGACCAAAAAGCCTACAAATTGGTGGCAGCGGTGGGATCGCAAGACCACCTGCTTCCCCAATACTCTGTCAGCTTCTCCCCAGCTTACATCAATAAGAATGAATGCCACTGTACCTGATCCTGTTATAGTTTTTGTGTTCTAACTGCACCTAAATCATTACCAATATAGTAAGTATCTACTGATTTATCTCATCCTTAAAACCCAACCATGGTGATAGTCTACGATAATGAGGCGATTTTCCCCAAATTATCTTCGTAAGTTGGGGTGGCCAACGTATCTACCACTTATAAGCCGGATATGGTAGAAAATTACAGTCTAGAACCTCTGAACACATCCTGTAATGCTCGCACATCGCGGAACTCTCGAATTACCCAGTTCCCCGTTCGAGCTAATGGTTGTTACGAATCGAACCACGAAGAATAATCTACGATTGGAAGCCATCTTTCCGCGATTTTTATAGACCGCGAAACATTTCAAGGCATTCCTGCTCAACTACAAATTACTAATTATAGATCGTTCTTTCCAGAGACAGAACCAACTTCTCAAGTCTCAGCTTTTGAGTGATGTACTATTTTAGCAAAATTTTCGAAGACAATAAAAAAGTCTGCCAAGTGGGTGTGGCACATAGCTTCATCGTATCCATAACCAGATTGTATAGATGATCCGATGCATAGTAGTTAATCTCAAAACACCAATCTTTAGTACCTTTCACTACCCTCATAGGGGACCATCTACACGCTAATCAGGTCAATCCTGAGAAATTTCGACGAAATCGGATGGAAAATGTAGAAGTTTTGGCTGTTACAAGGAGTTTACTTTTGCGCATGTTCAGCAACTACTATTGGTCTGGGGGAGATGATTTTCATAGGGGACCATCTATCTGAAAATGTAGAAGTTATGGCTGTGCCAAGGATTTCATGACAGACACACAGACAGGCACGGAACCAAAATTGTTCACGAAGGTCCAAAACGTAAAATTCGAGTGGAAATTTTGATTTTGGAGAACATTCTTTTTCATCCTTGAAAAGTGAAAACAAAGCTCCCGCTACCTTGGTAGACTCGGAAGCAAAATTGTGAAACCCACAATAGAATTTTTTGGAAATTCTTAAATCGACAATAACAACATTTGGACTTGTTGAAACCCACAATAAAAATTTTTGAAACCCAAAATGAAATTTTGAAAATATTTTAAAACACGGAATAGACATTTTTGGAATTTCCTTAATTGAAAACAACAGTTTTGGATTTAAAAAAATGATTCCTGATGTTTAACACTCTTCAGGATCAGAGGTAGAGAAGGCCCAAACTCACCATAAAATAGTAACAGCTACAAGTTCACAGGATTTGTTTATGTGTGTGGACTTCCGTATTTGTGCATTTATTTTCTCTTATGTTTCAAAATTCAATAAAAATTCATGGGAGTGTAAATGTACGACAAAATCTAGTGTACACAGCTCAGGCCTTAATTTCCCACCGATATGGTTAGTCTTTCTTAGTTTTACCCAAAGTCACCATAAATTTCGAAGAAAAGGAGAGTAAGCAACGAAAAACAAGCGTTTACGAAGAAAATCTTGAGTATCCTGTTCAGATCGCAATTTCCGACAAATGTGCGAGATTATTCATAGCACAACTAGCCATCAAACTTGTTGTTTACCACTAATTTTATCGTCAAGTTTTTTGTTTTTTATCATCAAATCAGATATTTTCATCATCAGATGTCTTACCAGCAGCTGAAGTAGGAAGGATACTGCTAAGCTCCGGATCTAGTACGAAGGACCAGTCTTCGTAGAAGTTTTTGAGGACTGGCAAAGCTATCAGAGACGTCATATATCGCTCCAGAGAGCGTTCGTTGACTGCTGACCTCAGCCAAGCCCGTCCACGCCCCCTGTTGGTCCAGATCTGCCTGAGTAGCTCGTAGCGCTCCTTCTCATGGCTGGTTAGAAGGCCTTGGATGGGGTCCCACAAGGTGTACTTTTCGCCGCTCCCCATCACCAGATCCGTCACCTGCCTGGATGAACCACACAAGTAAATTGAAATAAATTTTTAAAATACCAAATTTCGTCAAAAATTGTATTTGGAGATAAGGATGCTATCTACTTCTATCCACCGATCCAACCAAAAATTAGTTATTCAAAATCAATTTTTACTCTCATGTTGCGTATCAGAGCTTTCTGAAGACTTTCTTGGTCTCAAATTGGTGTTCAGAAGTGACATACTGACCTCAAAAATGTACAAGATCATGTTCTACACCACCACAGCTGGCTTTAGTAAAAGACTGCTGCAGCATCCTTCATGCTTGATACTCCAGCCTGATACCCAGCTCTATGTGGTGATGTGAATGGATTCTGCAGAGTCCTCTATCTTGGAGTAGGCCAACTCTCCCCCCAACTGATCACGAGGCCTCCTGGTGGGAAATTCTCCTACAAGCTACCAGAAGCTAGGGATGTGTCGGTCCTGGAATGGTTCCAACAGTTACAGTGACAAAGATGAAACTGTTCCAAATTACCAGTACAGCTCCATTACCTGTACAGCTTACCAAACCATGTCAACCATTCAAGAAGATCCCTCCCCAGTCCAGAGCTGTTCCATGATACGATATCCTCTCAGTCGATGGAATCAGTAAGGGAGCATCCCGGTACACAGAAACCACCATGGTACCAGTAAGAACACGTTACAATATCAGTCACATGCTTCATGGATATTTTACAGTGTATAAAATATCCATGCGTGCTTCCTATTCCACAGAACCTGAAGTGGGTACCCTAAAGCCGCGTCCACACTTGCAACATTCGGCCGCTCCTATCCTCTGGCATGTTCAGGGCAGCAAAACATCAAAGGAATGAGGATCGGAGGAGCGGAGCACAGTCCGATCGCTCCGTTGGCGGTTTTTCATCTTGCATCAAAGAAATGTTCGGAGTGGGGTGAGCTTTATATGGGCGGAGCAAGGTTTGGAGCGCTGCGATGTTCGGGGCAAAAGATTGGAGCAAGGTTCGGAGCGAGGATTGGAGCAAGGTTCGGAGCGGCCGAATGTTGCAAGTGTGGACACGGCATACGGGTACCCTGGTACCCACTTAGGGGACCAGAAAGGAAACTGGACCAGTAAGGGCTGAGTTTTTATCACTGATTTGTGCAAGTTGAAACTTGGTTCCACAGTCCTGGCACAGCTGTACCAGCACACCTCTACCAGAAGTTCAACCAACAAACCTGCCCTCTGAAGCTTTTATCAAGTTAACATCCGAGCTACTGCACTTAGGACCTGGTGTTTAAGGTGTGGGTAGTCGCCATCCTCAAAACCATGTCTCAAGTGTACCCAGTCTTTCGCTCACCTGTTTCCAGCTGCAGACTGACGATATCCTGAGATCTGTGCCAACCAGAGACTCAATAGAGACCTGCTTGTGCCTCCTCCAACCCGAACTATTCTACAGCCACGACTACAGATTTCCTGAAGGCCAATGGTGAATTAGGAACCCCATGCCTGTCACGATTTATGTATAGGTGACATGATTTCAGTAAGAAATCCCCTTTCCATTCAATCCATCTTGTTCTAGTCCAGTTGAGTCACGTTTTAGTTATTCAATCTTTCAATTTGATCTTATAAATTGAAGAGATGCGTTTTACAATAAGTTCCACAATATATTTAATCTTTTAGCTTTCCTCGTCAGACACGTTTTTCTATAGTCAGTACAACTACCCTTGAAATGTTTTCCATTCTACCTATGTGTTCTCACGCGTGTCACTCAATCTGGAGCCAGCGAGCAGCTTTTGACATCACTACCCAGTAGGCAACAGAGGATCATTCGGAGGACTAGGGAGGCATCACAATGGCTCAGCCTCCACCCACTTGCAGCAGACAACGGTTGGGAACCAAGAGGGTTGCCAGAATGGTGACACGGATGCAAGATCCCATTGATATGAACCAAGCCCTCAATTGTATGAAGGGCGGCCTGATCAAACAGGGACACGACCTGGTTCGGGACGAATGCGCCAAAAAAGCAAGCCTCGCATGGAACGGTGTTGTCACAGAACCAGTTCTTCGTGAAAGTCCTAATGGCAGCCCCGGCCTGGTGGCAGACATGAAGGTTCATGGTGTGTGGGACCGTGAGAGACCTGCGTTTTTTGAAACCCGCGTTGTAAACGCTGTCGTAGTCTCTTACACTTCCATGGACTGGCTAACCATCTCTCGCCATGCTGCCCAAGCCAAGCACGCAAAATACGATAGAATGGCCGAAGATCTGAGAGGGTCTTTCACGCCACTCGTAATTTCATGCGATGGAGCATTGCATAAAGAGTATGACGCTTTTCTCAAGAATGCCTCCCTACGCCTTGCCAACAAATGGTCCAAATCCTGCGCTCAAGTGGGACACGAGTGAAAACTCAATTCTCCGTCCATAGAGTGGTTTCCATGAGGCTAAGAGGCCCAAGGAAACAAGTCCGAGGACTCGGACTGGAGGACGGAGCAGCAATTTGGCTCCCACAAGATTTGGCAATTTGGCTCCCACTCCTCACACATTTATGCTCGCTTGCTCGCATGCTCGCTTGCTCGCAAAAAAACCCTTTGGCATATATCAATTTCAATTTTTGGCAAACTTTTGGCATACCAATTTGAACTTTTGGCAACTCATTTTGAACTTTCGGCAAATCCATTACGTTTCGACAACCACTGGAGTCCTTGTCCACCTTAATTCCTTCTACAATGTTCAATAAAGTGTTTTTTCTCTCTCTCAAATTATAATCCTGGAGGTTTCGTGCTGACACGCACCACCAGGTTTTCTATCACAAGTCAGATTCGAGTCAGTTCTTGATTCAGTTTTCAACATAGACATGTGAGCCCCCGCTCACTGACTTAACCCAGCAGTGAAGGGGGCTGAGCAGCCACCATCAACACTCCCTTCCCGCCTTGGGGGCCAGCAGGTTGGAGCGGGCTTAGTCCCCGCACCAGGGCGCCACCACCATCTCAGGCGCCCACCACCAGAAGCGCTCACGTCAGCCTGACGTCACTGTCCGCCAATCACGGGCTGCCACAGATCCCTGCTCGGACGCCTGCCGATGGAGGGTGGAGACTCCAGGAATGAAATGATCTAGCAACCGCGTGGGGCCGCCATAACCCCCCCAGTCCTTGAAGCTATCATCCACGCTCCTTTGCTCGAGACCAGGTTCGAAATTCGACCCCCTTGTTCAAGTTGTAGTGGAAAAACCCCCTCGATATCATTCCGACGAGAAGCCCAGCAGCCCACGAGTCTGATATACGAGTATCCCCTTTATCCAGACGGTAAGACTTCGTGACATCCATTCTGGACCATTCCCTGAGATCTCTTCTCTATGAACCACCTCCGGATTTCCTACGGGCCCCGCCGCTGTGAGTGTACAAACTAATCTATACATTGGCCAATGATAGTTGTGTTCAGACTGTGTAGAAGTAAAACTAGTCGTTGTAAAGTAAATGAACAATTTCAGTAATTTAGTCAGTCAGTCGAATCAAAGAGTCAAATTGTGTAACATTGGGTAAAGTCTTTTGTAAAGTCGTTTAGTACGAAGGAAGGAAAAGAGATTGAGAACGCACGTATTTCGTGTAAAAAACCATTTTAAAAAAAACCAATAAAATGGTTTTCTACACGAAATACGTGCGTTATTTATATTATGTATTATATATAATACATATAATATATATTATATATTTTCATTAAAAGGTTCCTATTAGCTTGTACAATTGCATTTCTTCTTTTACTACCTAAATTCCGTAACAGACAGGTTTTGAGTGCGAGCGCATCATTTTCGTGCGATCACATCATTTTAGTTCAATCGCATCATTTTCGTGCGTGCGCAGCTTCACCGTGCACAGTTTCACTTTTCATGCACTTGTCGTTCCCTTCAGGAAATTAACTTCAGTCCTTCAGACCTAACAAATTGAAATATATACGAGTAACTAGACCCTTCAGGTTTTATTTTGATTTTGAAAGCCTTCAGCTACCTCCGAGCCACTACAGCTGTCTACCAGGTAATTACCTATCATTTTTTTCAAGTTATCAGTATTAATAACAGTAAATTCAATTACCTATCACTTGTGTCAATATAGCCTCTCAACCTATATTTGGGTCGGTTTCAAAAGGGTTAACTTTAGAATCATCAATGAGGAATTTCACCGATTTCTGAAATCGGGCTGATTTCGGAAAATAAGTCTCCTGTTATTTTTGGGAGACAATCAAAATTTTTAATTTCAAAACTAACCGGGAAAACAGACGTGCAGCGGGAACGCTCGCTGATTGGGCTGTTCGGATCGCCGTCTCCTCCCAGTGTTGCCCATGGGGACGACGAAATCGTGTTTTCTAAGAGAAAAGCTATCAAACAAAAACAGAGGAAACCTAATTTTCCCCATCTCGCTTTTTCTTTTTTTTCTTCAGTTTTTCGATTTCGAACTTTACTGTTTCATGAAATTTTGCATCTGGGGACTATGGATTTCTCGATCTCAGCGCTTCAAGTGGCCATAAATGAACTATTCCAGCATGACGTCATTTTCCCGGTTTTTTTAACATTTGTATTTTCTACACTGTTTTGTTTATTCGTAAATTAGGAAGTTCGGGCTGAAAGTTTGCCTTAGGGGGTTTTTAGAGGTGCTGAATCCGATTTTGGGGTCAAAAATAGGAAATTCCGACATGGTGAAATTCCTCATTCAATAGTCAAACCCCAAGCTTACAGACACGATCAGCCAGTGAGTATAATTATGTTCTTAAACCTATTGGAGTTATTTGTGAAGAGCTTCAGCTACCAACCAAAACTAGCATTAAAGCTTACAGTACATACGAAGGAGTGAAACTTATGGGAAAGTTTACCTGAGAGCGCTGGGCAACTTGTCGACGGATTTGAGGCCATGACAAAGGACGAGCTCCAACGTCAAACAAAGATTGGCGACGCAGGGATCCAGCTCGGTCGCCAGCTCGTTGCGACCGCCGAATCTCGTTTGACAACTTTTGACAGCCGAAAGAAGCTGATTTTGAAGTTGGAGCCTCTCAGTAGCGCGATTATCCCCGCTTTCCACGGACGGGACCATCGCGATTCGATCAGACGCAGACCATCAAAACCACTCTGAACCCGCGAAACTGGTCAAATACAGGAAATTCACTTCACAGAACAAATCGGAGTTATCGACGTAGTAGAACTATCAGGCAGGACTGGAAGGCAGTGAGAAGTATGACAGACTTGGAAGTCTCCAAGGGGAGGGGAGTTATCGCTTGACGCCTACACCACTAATATTCGCGAGAAATGAGCTTCGGTATCCAATCAAGACTGGTTCTACAACAAAACAACTTGCTGATTACTGAGGAAAAGAACAAAAAACCAGGAGCTCTTACATAAAAAATTAAGAAAACAATACTGCTTATCATCGCCAGTGATAATGGTGGTTGTTGTTGTTGTAGCGACTGTTTGCCTCTGGGCCTTGGAGTTGACTCTTGTTCACACAGTGCGAGTACCTCGGCAGAGATGATGAAAACCTGATTTCATAAGTTACCGCGTTTTCTTAAACTTTTCTTTCCGAGTCTACCTACAAAGGAAGCACAAGCGTTGTTTTCACTTTTCGAGGTTTGAAAAAATATGATCTTCAAAATCAAATTTTCCTCTCGTGTTTTGTAATGGTGTGTTTTCCAGAGGGAGGCGATTGACTTTTTATTTGAAAACCCACTAAAACAAATCCTTGTGCTTACGATCTAGTATGAAAGCGAGTGCACTTACCGTGTTTCGTGAATGGTAGGTAGCGGTTGGCAGTGAGCGGCGTCGGTATCGTTGACTAGGTATTTCCTTTTGGAAATACCGAACAATGATTTACTACGTCGGAAGTGACCAAGGTAAGTATAGATCTTTATAACTCTTGCTATTATTAGGTATTTGTGTATAATTTGCTTGTTATTTGACTCTAACTATTCTCCTTTTGTTTCAGGTACTTCAGGACTTCGTGAAATCAGGTAAGTGAACTATCTTCGACTACTACTCATGTGACTCTACTTCCGCTCTGGTTAAGGTAAGTAATTCAGGTAAGTATTTAACCACTTTACGTTATCTTGATCCTACTACGCTCCAGGAAAATGTTCAGGTATGTATTCAATGACTCAACAACATGTACAGGAACGAACGATAAAACTTCTATTTCAAATATAGAATTCAGCAATCAGTAAGAATCAACATAAAACAATAAAACTCAATGGTTTGACTTCAGAATGGTAAGGTAAGTATCGTATACGTAAATCTCCCTGAAGGGGGGTTAACCTCAAATGACCACGTGGTGGGTCGTGTTTCGAAACAATATGTTATCAAAAGTAAAATCAAAGACCACGTGGCGGGTCGTGTTTCGGAACAAGATGTTATCGAATCAAGTAAATATCAAAAGACCACGTGGTGAATCGGGTTTCGAAACACTGTGTTATCAAATTCAAATAAAGTCCTTTTGGACAGCAAAAAGTACAATTTAACTAGATCCTAGGAGGAACTTTGCAAAGAACATATACAAAAGAATATAAATTTACCGTAATTGACTATTTTGAGAGAGAGAGTTCGTTGGGAAGTCCTTTGGGGTTTTGCCAGGGTCGTCCAGTATCTTCGTCGAAGCACGTTGGGAGGGCGAATTCGTACACCAAGGTCTCCGGGGGCCCCGAGGATATGGTTCCAGTTAATCGAAAAGTTTCTTAGCACACAGCTCTTGTCACACAGACTATCATTCCACACAGTTCTTGGTCACACAGACGTTTTGTCACACAGACTATCAATTTCCACACAGATTTTGGTCACACAGACTTTCTTGAGAAGTGCGTAGCTCTGGCTCAACACGACTGACGCCAGCCCGATGCGCAGTTGCGGCCGTCTCCTCCCCCCCCTCGTGACCTTCCCCCACTCCGCTATTGTTCTGTACTAGCCTGCGAGGTGCTGCTTCCTGGCGGCGCAGCTGCTCCCTCAACTTCCATACGTTCGCCAGTGCATGGAAGGCTTCTTTTTAGTTTTAGTTTCGGGATAGCAGCTGGCTTCTGTGGCGGCCCGCCACAGTTTCAAGTTTTAGACCTTCCTGCGCAATTTTGTTGAGTATTTGACAGTAGATGGTCTTCTTGAACAAATGAGGAATTTCACCATGTCAGAATTTCCTATTTTTGACCCCAAAATTGGATTCAGCACCTCGAAAAACCACCTATGGCGAACTTTCAGCCCGTACTTCCTAATTTATGAATAAACAAAACAAGAAGAAATATGAACGTTTAAAAAAACCGGGAGGATGACGTCATCCTGAAATAGTTCATTTACGGCCGCTTGAAGCGCTGAAATCGTGAAATCTATAGTCCCCAGATGCAATATTTCACAAAACCAGTAAAGATCGAAATCGAAAAAATGAAGAAAAAAAAAATAGAAAAAGCAAGATGGGGAAAATTAGGTTTCCCCTGGTTTTTGTTTGATAACTTTCCTCTTAGATAACACGATTTTGTCATACAATCAGGCAACACTGAGAGGTGACGTCAATCTGAACAGCCAATCACCGAGCGTTCCCGCTTCACGTTGAAGAGGTCCGTTTTCCTGGTTATTTTTTGAAATCATAAATTTCTATTGTCTCCTAAAAATAACAGGAGACTTATTTTCCGAAACCAACCCGATTTTCATCTACCCCACACCATTAACTATTCAGGAAAAATGCAAACAGAATTTGGTGAAATTCCTCATTGATATTTTGATTTTTTCCTTTTGAATGACATTCAATTCATGGTTTAGTGAATATTTATACTATTTCATCAGTTTCTAACCTACTACTTAAATTTTTTTAAATGGCAATACCCACTTTTTGGACCAGAAAAAAATGTTTTTTCGTCTACACCCTTTTTTTTTTATACAAACACCCATTACTATAAGCTAGGTGCTCTTTTATAATATAAGAGAAGAAAAGCTCATATTATGAGCTATTCTATTCGTCCGCCATCTCTACCTCCAGGCCAATAGGATACCACCAGTCTCCAAACACGGTTTTTGTTCGCCAACTACGTGATTGTTGTAGGTACAGCTGAAGGGGGTCTCAGTCGGCGGAGATTACGGGTCAGCATTTCCCGAAATTACCGGCGCTCAAACTTTAAAAGTTGTACTTAAATTTGAAATTTTCAAGGATTTTTGAAATTTATTAGTGCAGCAGTCTAGGGAATTGAAAAACTGAAGTATTGGGAATCATCATAATCGAACTATAATGGGGTATTTCGGTGGGTCAGAAATTCAGGTTTTTGACCTCAAATTTGGATTCAGCACCCTTGGAAACCTAAATACTCCAACTTTTAGCCCAATGATACTATAACATGTGGTAGACAAATTAATTAGAGATCACACATTTGAAAAAAAGGCGGGCCGCCATAAATGCTCACACACTATGCCGTGCGTGTGTGTGAGTACTATTTGGTAGTATCCAAGAGATTCTCCAAGGGTTTCATCTCTTCTCTGTGCATGGATACTTTTTCAAAGAGTTTTGTCTAGCTACGTCACGATTGGCTAGCTACGTCACACCATTCAAATATTCAATTTTCCTTAGCTTCTCTGATTTTTTAAAAACATTTTCTCGACGAATAGACCCAATTACCGTTATTCCTGAGCCATAATCTTTTGAAAAAAAAAAAAAAATTTGAAATTGGCTGAAATACCTCATTGCCAGAGAAAAATAGTTTACTCAGTTAAGCTTTTCCCATTTTTCGCCCATTTCGCCTTGGACCTAAGTAACATTGCTGGTCCAATTTGAAATTATGTTTGCGTTTTACGAATAGAAGACAAGTAATTTCCTAAAAAAACACGCAGTAATCAAGTAATTACAGTAATTTAATTTCTCGATGTAAAAATGAAATGGTAACTATTTAATTACAACATTTGTTATTTAACTGTATTCAATACAGTTTGGTTATATACACCTACAAGTATTCTCAAAATACAAAATGAACATTCAATGTAAAAACAAAAACTTCATGTAAAAAAAATATATATATATAAATAAATAAATGAATAATATATGGTCCATTCAGAAATAAGAAGTCTTTCAGGAGTGAAATTAATTGTTGTCCAGGAAGTAAAAGAATGGATGTTTACTGTTCAGGATATTAGGAAAATAAGGCTATAACTCCCTTCTACGAAAATATAAGGATATAAGCAATTTCCCAAAACTACGAATTAGGAAAATTTTCTTTTGCATCGTAACGATATTGACATGTGAATTTATGAAACCATCAAACAGTAAAAATTGTTGTCTCTGCATCCAACAAACACTCGTGAACCGATAACGATGGGGGATGAAAACACATCACCAGGGAACTTGTACGTGTTTAGTAACACACCAGTGTCGTCTAGAAGGTGTAACGATCCGTCGATGGTGATGACTACAAGGCGGGCACCAACTGTGAAAGGAGTGGAGACGATTCTTTCGTGGAACTCGTAGGTCCATATTGTCTTGAGAAACTGAAGGCAGTGAATTGTTCTACCAGAAGCGATAATCGTCAGTTGATCGCTCACGACAGGTGACGAGAATTTCGACCCTTGGATGACCAATTCTTCCACCTGTAGAAGATGAAATTCTGCTAGTAAACTAAAATTATTAGAAAATAGTATTCGACAAAAATACGCTTTCTCACCTGGGTTAAAGTTTCGGCATTACACCACAGAATTGATCCTTCCACAGGTGCCATTAGAACACAACGCCGGTGTCCTCGATAAGTCGTCAAGATCAAATTTGAAAACAATGGAAAAGAGATTTCAATTTTGGATAAAACGCTGCCATCTTTTGTACTTAGTCTCAAAACCTTATTGGTTAATGTTCCCACAATTATGCTCGACTGGAAAGGTAAAACTGGAATGGTGACTGGTCCGACATGTTGCTTCCAAAATAAGTCGCCGCCCTGAAAAATGGAATTAAAACGGAAGTTGGAGATGACTGTGAATCAATGAATATAAACATTACAGCCTCAGCGCTCATACAGCTGCTCAAGAGGTGGTAAATATTTTCCAGATGCCTCGAAAAAGCTTCTTTGAATTCGAACTTCTTAAGAGGAAAGCTTATTAAGATGAGCAAATCAATCGATGTCAGTCCTCAAAGAGTCAAATTTCCGCTTAGTAAGACTGAAGATGCAGTTCCTGGTCTACGTGAGGGACAGTTATGAAAGCAAATGAACATTCTGGCTTCATAGTAACCAGAGCTAAAATCCACACGAGGATTTTGAAGCTGGAACGTTAAGAGAAAGAAATGTGGGGTCCAAGTATTCATTAAAGTTTTCGAGGTATACTTTTCCACCCCTCTATAGCATAGCTTTGGAAAAGAGTTTGCTCTAATGTTCTCGTCCGCCATTTTGTCCCAGAAAAAAAACTGGAAGGAAACCATTGGAAGGTTTTCCAACGATTACCATAATTTTTGGTGGTCAAACCAGGAGAACTGCTGAGCGTCTGTTCATCTGACCCCAATCTCTGGTAAGTACGACCAAATTGAGAAATGATGCATTTTGTCCAGTACAAATTTAAGTTAATACATGGTAAAAATGCTGATTCTTTGGGCATGGATTCAACACCATTTGGAACAACAAATGTGTTAAGTCAGCAAGTTGTCGATGGCTTCTTGTTTCTATTGGTCGCTACTCAACAAGGATGCAGGAGATTTATCATATACTGGCTTCTAGGCGCATTACTGCCTACTGAGAGAAGGAGTGTATAAAAGTTTACTCTAGCCACGGACCTCGGCCTGAATATTGCAGACCTGCCAGAGGCGGCACATTTACCTAGAGACTAGTTGGAGCAGACAACTCCTAGGTAAGATGGGAGCAGAGGCCAGCGCCCTGATGGCTATATGCTTCTGAGGAACTTGGGCTTGTAGATGAGACAAAGGAGAGAGAAATTATCAAGTCGAATTCTAGAAGTCAACTGCATGAAGAGCAGCCCTAAGTCTCCCTTTCATATTACAGGTAACAAGGTAAAGGGAGAGTAGAAGAGGGTGACGTCAGTCTGACGTTTACCCTATACTCTCTCTACCCACCGTTTGATTACTCTCTCAGGGGTTCCCTTTGTGTCTGTTTATTGGATAACTAAAATAGGTAAATAAATGGATCATTACAAATTTTTAATTAGCAAATCTTTGTATGCACTTAGTTTTAGAAATATTTCACATTTTGTGGTTTTTGATACGTTTTCCTAGAGAAAATATTTTCTTCATTGCTAGAATGAGCTCCACCTGGAGTTTTATACAGTTTTCTTCATCAACTTATTCCACTTCAGTTGCTATTTCAACCCCAAAAAAGAGGAAAAAATCGCTCGTTTGATAATATCAAACCATATTATGGCCTGAAGGAAGGCCATGTTATCATCAATACAATTACTTTACAGAGTTTTGGATGACCTATAACCTACTCGGGTACCTACTTGCTAAAAATGTGTCGGTCTGGAGTGAACCAATCAGATACACTTCATCTTCAGACTGAACATACAAAGACGTTCTATTCCAAATCACGGGTATCCATATCTCGTGTCCAATCTCCTTATCATTGCTTCCATTATATCCAATTTTTCATCATCCTACTTTTGAAATAATGCATTAATCGCTTTTTTGGTGCTCATTTAGTAATTGGTGAATCGATTAGTCAGGCTGAACAAATAGTTTATTCAATTAATCGATTATTTTTCTATCGATACCGACCCCCACTGCAGATAGAGCAAAGAAGGTATGAGTCGAATACACCGATTTCCATAACATATCGATACCTCTGCGCCCAAAGGGCCAAACTGCTTCCGGAACTACTATTTCTAAAACGCGAACGATTGTAGCGAGGCCAGTGTACATGAAGTCAACTAGGTTTTTTTTGTAATTGGTCCAAAATCTATGTAAGATTGAATTCCAAACCGTTTTTTAATCATCCGCAATTTGTAATATTAAGAAAAAAAAGATAAACTGGGAAGAGGTCCAGTTTGGCCCTATGGGCATAATTTGACCTTGAGATTTGTGAGCGACAAGGGGCCAAACTGCCAGTTTGGCCCTAAGGTTTGCGACTTTCCTTCAACTGGAAATTGCTCTGGTCAATCTGCAATTTCTTCTTCAATTAATACATCAGTTGAAATTAAACGTTAATAAATTATTATAATTAACTACCCATTTTTACAACTCTCTGGGTATTTTGTACCTGTCCAATCACTTATATTTTCGTCTTTCTTTGAAACCCCGATTTTAACTCACGTAGGTATGGTTGAATAGTGCCATTCTATTACCAAAACACAGAAATTAAGTAATTTCTGAAACACGGATAACGAAATTTTAATTATTCCAATAGTAAATGAACAGCATAGCATTTGAAACAAATCTAAAAATCATTGATTTTATCGTCATCTATTCAGCATTGTCCTCTTCATTTGTCTCAATGAGCTCATCACGTATGTTGAGCTTATTCTTCATCTGGAAGTATTCTGCGTGGTACTGGTGAGGAATCGCCCCTTTGGTACACAAACTGAAGGAAAAAGCAGGAGTGGTCACATTGACACAACTGGACGGCAAGAAAATTATCATTACACTTGACAAGTTACCTATCTTTCTGGTGTTCAGACTTCAACTCAATTGATTCAATGCAATTTGATTGATTTAGTTGTTTAACTGAATCGTCTGTACCTAAGCAAACATCAGGACTTGAAAGAACGAACTCGATTCTGCCAAATCTTACTGATTCAAGAGCCATAAGTCATAAAAAATATTCTAGTCAATTTAATCGAAACTATTCGAATAATCATTATAATATAATGAGGTATAATGGTATGAAGGTATATTATACCTCTCTCAGTTGTTGTAGGGCCCGAAAAACCATGAGCTGAGATCTGGTTGAGAACACTTTCCCTTGCTTCCCCCTTCGAGTTCTAGCCATCGTTTGAAATCACCTTTTCCAAAACCACATTCGAAAAAGAACGAGTGGAGGGAGAATAGATTGTACTAAAGACAATCAAAAGAAACGCCTGCCAAGTGGTTGTGGCACATAGCTTCCTCGTATCCATAACCCAATTGTAGGTATAGTTGATCCGATACATAGCACTAGTCTCAAAAAACATCGATCTCTAAGTACCTTGCACTACCTTCATAGAGGACTATCTACACTCCAATTTGAACAATCCTGAGAAATTTCGACGACATTGGATGAAAAAGTAGAAGTTATGACAGTTACAAATATTTCACGTTTGAACATGTGAAAGTTATGGCTGGTACAACGAAATACACGTTTGCACATGCGCAGTAGCAACTATTAGTCTGTGGGCGATGATTTTTATAGGGGACCATCTACACGCTATTCCGTACAATCCCTGAAATTTTCATTGAAATCGGATGAAAAATGTAGAAGTTATGGGTGCGCAAGGATTTCATGACAGACACACGGACAGACAGACAGACACGGAACCAAAATTGTTCAGAAAGGTCCCAAACGACTGGAAACTTTGTTTCTGGAGAACATTTTTTTTAAAACTTGAAAAGTGAAAACAAAGCTTCCCTTACCTTGGTGGACTCGAACGCAAAAACTGATGGAAAAACAATACCTTTACATCAGAATATTTTGAGTTACGGCGTTTTCAAAATTTCAACCGTTATTTTTCAACCCTTAGAAGTGACCGACATCAACCAAAATCTTCGGGGCACAACTAGACCCCAAATGGAGCCTACATACCAAATTTCATCAAAATCGGTCAATGCTAAGTGGGGAAAGTGCCGCGTACGGCGGACGGACGACCAAATTTTTATTCGATTTTTGGATTCTACGTACCTTGAAACGTCAACCAACAAATTTTGAGGGGGGGGGGGGGGGGTTAAAAAAATGGTTTATTGGTCGATTCCAAAGGTTCATTATTGAATATAATATAACAAAAACACAGGATGGAACAAGTTGGTAGGTAGTGGACGTGAACATAATAAAGGGTCAGAGATCGATTTTCTAGTCAGTTGTTGTGGTTCTGTGCCATTATATTTGTCTCTGACACGCAAATAGCAATCAGAGTAGTTTGTGGCTGCGTTTTAGTTGGTAAGATCAGCAGTTTGGCCCTATGAATCACGTAGATGGATGCAGTTTGGCCCTAATCACTTTTCGTTTAAATTCCAGTTTGGCCCTTCGGACTTCTGACCTTGAAACCGATTTCAGTTTGGCCCTTTGAACAAGAAAAAGCAGTTTGGCCCTTTGGGCGCAGAGGTATCGATATTATACAATAGGATACTTACTTCAGAAAGAGCATAGATGTGTTCATCGTAGGAACCAACAAAAATTTTTTCAAGGTGGAGAACGCAGGTGCTTTTCACTTGATCTTCAGTTTTGAAGGACCAAACGATTTTGCCGTCAGCGATGCAGATACGGTAAATATTACCGTCATAACAACCTGAAAGGAACAATAAGGTGATGAAATATCTCGAGAGGGCGCCTCTATCAAAGAAGGTACCTATGTCTGATATAGATTACTACAGTACTTGGTTTCTTCCCTTTTGTTCTCCACGTATATAAGAAAAGTGTTTTTGAAACGTGAAAACCTTGACTTTACATGGTGTTGGCATGAATCCCTGAATGAATGCCGTAAGACTCATGTTTTTAATAAACTGTTTTGATCTGGTTAAAAGCATCTAAAAGGGTTATGGGTCCAGAGAACGGTTTGCTAGATAATTGTCACAGATATTAGTTAATTCTGAAACTGGCAGTCGGGAATAAATGTTCACTAGATAGATGTCGAGACTGCATACTCGAATGGAGATTTGAAAGAAGTCATCGACACGGAATAGCCTGAAGGTATTTCTTATGATGATTCGGAAGGTAACCATCATGATAACCTTCTGGAAAGTATGTCTCTCCGACATTCGGGCAAAGCATGGTACGAAACATTGGAGAAAAAGCTGCATAATGGAGGTATGATCACAAGTAAAACTGCTCCATGCAAAGGAAAGGAAGAAAAGGAGGCCAGAGGCTATTCATAAGCTTCCTATCATCTCTACGAGCAGGATGCTGACAATTCAAGAGAGACAATGGGGTATTTGGGTGGGTCGGAAATACAGGTTTTTGACCTCAAATTTGGATTCAGCACCCTTGAAAACCTATATACTCCAACTTTAAGCCCAATGATACTATAACATGTGTTGACTAATTTTACCTACTACTTATTTGTCATTTTATTCTTTTTATGAACTTGACATTACCTGTGGTGTACACCTGTAGTCATATAGGGAGCAGGTGTGTTTGTGATTTGAAAATTAAAAAAAAATCTTTAACATGTGGTAGAAAAAATAATTAAAGAGATCACGCGTTTGAATCTACGCCGTGCGCGTGTGTTAGTAGTATTTTGTAGTATCCAAGAGATTCTCCAAGGGTTTCATCTCTTCTCTGGGCATGGATACTTATTCAAAGAGTTTTGGCTAGCTATGTCACGATTGGCTAGCTACGTCACACCATTCAAATCTTCAACTTTCCTTACCTTCTCTGATTTTTTAAAAACATTTTCTCGACAAACAGACCCGATTACCGTTATTCCTGAGCCATACTCTTTTGGAAAAAAAAATTATTGAAATACCCCATAATTAGAACAAAGTCTGCTGTCAGAAATTCACCTACAGCCCGGCCGGGACAATTATCAGGACCTGCGATCCCCCCCCCCCCCCCCAAGCGGTCACCAATTCAGATAATCTCCCAAGCCGACTGGCCTTAACTTTGGTGATCACACGGGAACTGGTTTATTAAATATTTATAGGTATAGATCATAAATAGATATAGGCTGTTGATAAATGCACAATATAGTAAGGAATGAAAGCATAAAAGGGCAATGTCATTTACCGATATAATAGAAAGAATGGTCGCTTGATAGACAAGCAGAAGCTTCTACTCGGTCAGGAAGTTGGGTCTGAGAGATGATTTCACCAGTTTCACATTTCAACACGACAACCAAACCTGAATGCGATCCAACAATGACAAAACTATCTTCGCTGCAACAGTAAAAATTACAAAAAACTGTACATGTTTGGTATAAACAAGAATTTTTTGCAAATTGGTGTCGAAATTTATGAGGTAGGTAATCTATTTGCTGGGCTCATACAGACGGGAGGAAATGGTGTTTGGGGCGGCGGAGCAGCAGAAGGGCCACCCAGTAGGTAAAACCTCTTCGACCAACCCTGGAGTCTTTGCCAGAACGCTCATTTCGTTTAAAAAATCTCAAATTTTTTGCATTCAAACACCATTTTTCCCTAAAATAATGGGGTACAGTTGAAAAGCTGATAAGTTGAAGCTTCATTCTATTGAGGGCCCAAATGTTTGGAAAAAAACAGAAAATGACCACTTTAACAAGTTTGAGGGTAGAAAGACTATTCTATTGTACATTTTTTCTGGAAAGCCAAGAGCCCATCATTTGAGAAATTGAATGCTCTTTTCAACGGTGTAATCCGATTTGAATTTGCAAGGGAAATGAGGGAGTTATGACCATTTTAGAGCCGCAAGGTCGATAAATCGGTGAAAAACTTAATGAAAAAAGGTGGCATTTTGAGAGCTAGGAGCGAAACGTAGTTGCGAATTAGTTGTAGAATCGATTCCTGAAGTATTGTTCATTGGTCCTGGGACACCTTGTATAGCGATACTTGGAAAGGGTCCTGTACTGTAAGATGGTGCATGAGCGCGCTCGTCAACAAGCAGCAGTGGCTAGAGCAGGCAACTGAACTCAACATGAAGTAATGTGATCAATAGTTCCAGGCTAAGTTCCAGAAGATGGGAGGAGGGGAGGTTTTAGTGCGGTTTGGATTTGGAGGTGCGGTCCCCTTCTGATATCGTACCTAGGTACATCAATAACAACTAAGATTTCCTCGCCTACCTGCTAGAAGGAAGAGATGGAGCCATTTTAATTGGAGTGGCTCCAGCAGTCTCTACCGAATTAGAAGATGCAAATCCTTAGGATCTTGACCCTGATCTTGAGATCAAATTTCGAATAGAAGCTGCCAAATCAAGCTTCAGGAAGATGAGTGCACTCCGATGCAACAAAAAGTTGAACCCCAAACTGCGGTAGTGGATGGTGAAATGCAATATCTGGTCCTTGCTTCTTTATGGAGTCGAGAGCTGGACATTCAAAATTAGTTCAGCCTTCAGGCTTTCTAATGTGGATCCATCGTCGAATGCTTCGGATTCCTTGGACTGATGACGAATGAGGAGGCTTTGCAGCGTGCCAGGGGTGAGCATCAACTTCTGACTGTCGTCAATTGCCTAAAAATATCGAACCTTGGCCACGTCCTTCGAAGGGAAGGCGTGGGATCGGACGGTGACTTCGAAACATCCGGGAATGGACTGAAATTCATCGAGCAGGGAACCTTTCCCGCATAGTGGAAGACAGAGATGCTTTTTATTTAGCAATCGCCAACGTTTGAGGAACTGAGCAAGGCACTTAAAGAAGAAGAAATTCTTCTCAGTCTCGCATTAGAATTACCACCAAAGCTATTATTAAATTTGTAAATTAAATTGTAAATCAGAAAACACAAGGCTTAAAATATAACCAAGTACTAGCTTTCAATTACTTACCAGTTATTGTTCATCACACCCAAAGGAGATGCATCGATACACTTCTGTAAGTCTACTGACCAGGATTTGAGTATACTGCGGCACTTGGAGGCCCAAACTTCATCGAAAAACGGTGAATCTCGGGGCCAAACTCGACCCTTTAATGCCATTGAAGGCATAGGCAACACAGGCACTTCATGACACGTCCTCGACTCAATTGATGATTTTGAGCAGCTGGGTTTGGGTTCAGCGACAGCTTTTGATCCTGTACTGAATATGGATCTATCTGAAAAATGTTTTTGAAAAATAAATTTTCTAGAACAAAATCACAAGACAGTATCTGTTGTAGAGGTCCCAACTCCCGCTAGGGGCGCTGGTGGTAAAGTAGTTTCTCATACGTTCAATAGAGTGATGTGATTAATATTACCTTGGAGAGATCGTCAGCTTTCTACGAGTGCCAATATTTTAAATTTTCTTCTGTTGGTGGGCAAAACAACACTGGGATTTTTTGGGTCCTTTTTGTGATAAAAAGGGGTCTTTTCAACATTATCTCATATCACACAGAAGACCTAAATTAACCTTCTGTCCGGACCCACGTCCCTGGGACGGGTGCTAGGGGCTTTTCCCAACCCTGAGCCTACCCCTTTCCTCTGTGTGGGCTCATATCCTCAGTACCCTCACTTTTTAATTTTTTAATTACCTTTAAACAATCGTGAAGAGTGGAAAATTTGTTTGTCACTTGTAATTTGAGCATAACTTCAGCATCTATGCAACATCAATGCATTTCAGAAGTGTCAGAAGCTCACGCTAACAAAGTCTCATGTTTCTCCCTGGGAAACTGAATCGTTGCAACTCGACTCTGGAAAAGGTAAATCGACGGCTCCCAGGGAAAACAATTCGTAAGGCCCACGTCGCCAAAAAACACGGCACGTGGAGTCCCCTCCACGGTAAAATTTACTGCGGCCTGATTAGCGGAAATCTATCCCCGCTTTCGATAATCAGCCGGTAAATCGACGCCCAGGAAAAGCTCCTCATCCAACCAGCAGGGAGAGGTGGAAGGACTGGAAGAAAAATCACCAAAAATATTCGACCTCCCATATGCCAGAAGATATGCTCCCAGCTGTTGAACAAAACTGTTACGCGCTGCCAAAATCGGGGTCGTGCATCAGCATCTGGAACCTAGTGCACCCACATCTGCTGCCTTCCGCTGTGTGACAAGAGAGCGGTATCACCACAGTCTACTTGGTCCGAGAGTACCTGCCGCCTCCAGGGAGGAAGAGGATCGCTGCTGCTTCAAAAGGCCCTGGGACAAAATCTCCGAGATTACCTCGATGAGAAAGGATCATCAGGTCAGTCCGAACACCAAATCACAACTTACTCCGAACCTCAGGCGGCAGGTACTCTCGGACCAAGTAGACTGTGGTGATACCGCTCTCTTGTCACACAGCGGAAGGCAGCAGATTTGGGTGCATCTCGGATCGAAGGGCACAAGGTTCCAGATGCTGATGCACGACCCTGATTTTGGCAGTGCATAACAGTTTTGTTCATCAGCTGGGTGCGTACCTTCTGGCATATGGGTGGTCGAATATTTTTGGTGATTTTTCTTCCAGTCCTTCCACCTCTCTCCACTGGTTGGATGAGGAGCTTTTCTTGGGCATCGATTTACTGGCTGATTATCGAAAGCGGGGATAGATTTCCGCTAATCAGTCCGCAATAAATTTTACCGTGGAGGGGACTCCACGTGCCGTGTTTTTTGGCGACGTGGACCTCACGAATTGTTTTCCCTGGGAGCTGTCGATTTACCTTTTCCGGAGTAGAATTGCAACGATTCAGTTTCCCAGGGAGAAACATGAGACTTTGTCAGCATGAGCGTCTGACAAGAAGCCTCTCCCAATGACCTCATGACCTCGCAATGTGTGCCGTGATATGTCCTGAACTTCTGTGGTGATGGCTTCTTTCAGTTGGTCCAGAGTTCGTCATTTCTATTTATGAACCGTTTCCTTAAGATATCCCCATAGAAAAAAGTCACCATAGGGGGGATGTCACCTCGTCAAGGAATCAAGCGGCCCAGAAATTTTTAGTGAAGCGCATCTAAAACTGCATTGCAGTATGACAAGTTGCTCCATCTTGCTGAAACCACACAAGACCTCTTTGGACACGACGATGTTGAAGTTCAGCAAAGAAAAATTCGTTCAGCATGGCCGGCAGTTCAGTGGCCAGAGCAGTTTGGGCTCAGAGGCCAGGGACCCAGACTCTCTCAACATTTTCTGGCATGCGCGCTGTTCTGTTCCCACCCTTTTTTCACAAAACATTGCCCGTTTCTTTGAAGTTAGTAACCCACTGAAGGATTGGGTCACGATTGGGGATCACTCCGCAAGGTGGTATCGCAGAAGGAGCATAAAAATCACGCTGAGTCTGAAGGATTGACTCGTTATTCTGTAAAAAGTGAGTGACCACGTAAACACGCTTCTCCGTTGTCCAAACCATCTTTTCAACAAACCCAACAAAACTCCCGCTTGTTGGGATCAAAATGAGACCAACCCCCACCCTGTGGAAGGGGGAGGAGCCGAGTAGTGCTACTTAGAAATCCACCCACCCTGTATTACCCGCTGTGGTGAGTCATTCATCAGAGCACTCCATTGGACGTACTAGAAACTACTTTTACCACCAGTGCGCCCAGCGGCAGTTGAGGCCTCCTCGACAGATACCATCTAGTAACAAAATCATTTTCAACATATTGCTCATTATACCTTCTACATGCAGTAATTACATACCTGAGATAACTTGAGATGGTGTCACAGTCGAATCTTTCATGCGTTCCTGGCGCACCAGTGTGGCCTCATTCACACTAGTAGACGCCATATTGGTGTCAATAACATATCCGTTCGTCTGTGATTGACTGTTTTTGTCATTGTTCGACTGAGTGGGAGACATCTTATTTTCTCTTTCGTCTTTCGCGTTGTTTTTTCTCTTCTTACTTCGAGCTGAAGAGATTTCATTGTTATTCTCACAATCAATTAGGATCAGCAACAGGCACAGGCTATTTATTGTATAAACATAACGAATTTCGTATGCTACTTGAATTTCTTTTTAATTGTTTTTAGAGGTCAGAGAATGGCAAAAAACACAGAAAACCAGCGCTTCCTGAATTTTACTATGGGATCTGCTTACCTTTCTTTTTAGGAGAAACCATCGACCAACATTTGTCCCAAGGTTCATTTTTTATTAGTGCCAACAATAAATCAGGATTATCTGGAAATCCGGCGTCTTTTAAATTATTGATCATGAGAACCGCCGTGAAAGAATTTCCTCCTGACGCTACAAATCCTTTGCAGGGCTTCGTCTCGGTTGGAATTCCATTCGAAAAAAGATTCCAAAATTCTAAGAACGTTTCCAAAGAATACTTTGACTTCTGAGGGGCGTTAGATTCGAGAGCGATTCTGTCGAGTTTTCCTGTAAATAAATGGCATTTTTCCCCTTCTCAATCAGTGTGAAAGAAGCATTAATTTCGAAAAAAATTTGAATAAATTGTATATATATATATAGGGTGTAAGCCAAACAGGTCTACCATAATACAGGAGTCGATTCTGCAACTAAATTTCGAATGTCTCTAAGCAATTTGTTAACTGCGTCAGAAAGAGTACATTTTTTTTAGTCGTGGTTTGAGGCAAGAAAGCTCGTTGGAAAGAATCGACTCTTGCAGTATGGCAGACCTGTTAACGTGGCCATTCACTAGCGCTCCATCCAGCCAAATGGCGCGGTGGCACACCAAAGTAGTTGTGTGAATGGGAAAAACCACCGCATTTCCGATAGAGCGGTCAGCTGGGCCGGATATCCGGGTCATCCAAAATCCACCGCACCATGCCATTTGGAGCGCTAGTGAATGGCCAGCTTAGGCTTACACCCTGTATAGATTGTGTTTACCATGAGGCGACAGAGGCAAACTTTTTACGAAAACGACAGCGTCTGGCCAGTGATCTCCAGGCAATATTTTCTTGAGGCTCCGAATTGCTTCTCGGGATGGTTTCGAGTTTCTGCGCCCCACGATGAACATAAACAGGCGATAGTCTTCACGATTTTCAGAGTAACGAAGGGAAAGAGCGCAGTCCAAACCAACTTCTCGGCATTTGTCTTCCATCCACGACACGTTGATCTTCTTTCCCAATCTCTTGACCGTCGTATCTTTTCTTTGGCAGAAGTAGTATTTCCGGTCAATAATCTATTTAAAAGAAATTGAAATTGAAGTATATTTATATAATTTCATACGATGAGAAATCAAATGATCAAGTGTCAGAGTTGGAATAAAAATAGGGAAATAAGCCATCTCTGCAGCAGTTATTTGCACTTGTGTTGTCAGTCGATGCATTTCTCAGGTTGAAGAAGTCAATACTCTTCAAATCAAGTCCTTAAATTTCCAAAGTACGTTTATTACTCTCATGAACAGTTTTTATGTCGTGCTGATAATATTTACACATCGAAAAATATTAGAATGTTTGGATAATTCAAATTTTGTTGCAGTTCTTCGAGCTGCTCCGTCTCCTTACAGTTGCATCTCTTTACTTGGTGGGGAAGAGGGTACGGGCTACCTTCACTTTCCTGCCTTTCTCCTGGTAAGTGACCTCTCAACAATACAGGGTGTTACAGTTGAGGTCGAACCACCAGCCGGGGTTCGATTCTACAACTAATTTGCGACTTTTTTTAACCCCCTTAAAATCCGATTTTGCTTCCGAGTCTACCAAGGTAGCGGAAGCTTTGTTTTCACTTTTCAAGGATGAAAAAAAAAAGTTCTCCAAAATCAAAATTTCCACTCGCGTTTTGCGTTTTAGAGCTTTCTGAACAATTTTGGTTCCGTGTCTGTGTGTCTGTCTGTCTGTGTGTCTGTCATGAATTCCTTGTAACGCGCATAACTATACGAAGTTATTGTCCGATTTCGATGAAATTTTCAGGGATTGTGCGGGTTGGTGTGTAGACGGTCCCCTATAAAACTCATCATCCCCGGACTGATAGAAGCGACTACGCATGCGCAAACGTGAATTCCTTGTAACGGCCATAACTTCAACATTTTCCATCCGATTTCGATGAAATTTTCAGGGACATTACAGATTAGTATTTAGATGGTCCCCTATGAAAATCGTCACCTTCGGACTGATAGTAGCCACTGCGCATGCGCAAACGTGAATTTCCTACGTGAAATGATTTACGGCAAGCAGTGTCGGAGCTAAAAGGAGTGGCACCCAACAACATCAGGGTGATGGCTGCAACCTTATCATGGCGCGGGGTGTGGTGCGGGAAAAGTGCCACGGAGTTGCGTGAGTTGGGCATCTCAGTAGGCGTACTCCGTGGTATCACCACCCGTGTCCTGCTCGGCTCATATTTGAACTGGTGGTCGTTTTATAGAGGCACTTCCCTTCATCCCTCTCTCCCACCCCCACCTTCCTCATCTTCCCTCATCCCTAGGGCCGGCGTCGGGTGAGTCCTGGGCGTCCTCCCCATTATTTAATTATTTATTTATTTATTTTTATTTTATGGCGTGCCCCCTCCGTCAAAAAAGACATTTTGTCTTTGAGGGGAGTTCGAAAAAAGAAAAAAAAAAAAAACGGCCATAACTTCCACATTTTCCATCCGATTTCAATGAAATTTTCAGGGATGTTGTGGATTAAATTGTAGATGGTCCCCTATGAAAATCACCACCTTCGGACTGATAGTAGCCACTGCGCATGCGCAAACGTGAATTCCTTGTAACGGCCATAACTTCTACATTTTCCATTCGATTTCAATGAAATTTTCAGGGATGTTGTGGATTAGATTGTAGATGGTCCCCTATGAAAATCACTACCTTCGGACTGATAGTAGCCACTGCGCATGCGCAAACGTGAATTCCTTGTAACGGCCATAACTTCCACGTTTTCCATCCGATTTCAATGAAATTTTCAGGGATGTTGTGGATTAGATTGTAGATGGTCCCCTATGAAAATCACTACCTTCGGACTGATAGTAGCCACTGCGCATGCGCAAACGTGAATTCCTTGTAACGGCCATAACTTCCACGTTTTCCATCCGATTTCAATGAAATTTTCAGGGATGTTGTGGATTAGATTGTAGATGGTCCCCTATGAAAATCACCACCTTCGGACTGATAGTAGCCACTGCGCATGCGCAAACGTGAATTCCTTGTAACGGCCATAACTTCTACATTTTCCATCCGATTTCAATGAAATTTTCAAGGATGTTGTGGATTAGATTGTAGATGGTCCCCAATGAAGATCATCACCCCCGGACCGATAGTAGCCGCTGCGCATGCGCAAACGTGAATTCCTTATAACAGCCATAACACTTATATTTTTCACCCGAATTTGATGGAATTTTCTAGGATTGTCCAGATTAGCGTGTAGATGGTCCCCTATGAGGGTAGTGAAAGGTACTTAGAGATTGGTATTTTGAGATTAACTACTACGCATCGGATCATCTATATACCTAATCAGGTTATGGATACGAGGAAGCTATGTGCCACACCCACTTGGCAGACGTTTTTTTTTTTTTTCATTTTAAAGATGTTTTTCGTATTAAATACGAAAAACATCTTTAAAATGAAAAAAATCGGGTCGAAAATTTTTCGACCTTAAAGCTTGGTTCACATAGGTGCGTAATGTCCGTAATCTGTAGAGCGTGATTGGATGCTATTGGCTGGAGCCAATTTTGGGGGCGGGACTGATCTTTGGGGATGACGACTTTCGGAACAGAGTGTATTGTTTTGAAAAATTGGATATTTTGCGCATTACGGATGAACTTCGTCAATCTTCGGTAAACTTCGTAACAAACTCTCGTCATTTGTTCACAGAAAGCTTAATGACTCGGTCTCGTTTATTGACAAAACAACCAGAATCATTGTTTTGGATTGGAAACAATTCTGCGCAGAATGTAATGCGCACTTCTACGTAATCGCGTAATCATTCAGCCATGTGAACGCTCTTTTCTGCAATAAGCAATTTCTGCATTACGGAACACCCCCACTTCTCTTTTTGCGCATTACGCATTACGGACTTTATGTACCTATGTGAACCCAGCTTAACCCAGCCATTAAAACAGCCATAACTCCTTTGTTTTTCAGTAAAAATTCAAATGTAATTATACCGTTGGAAAGAGCGTTAAATTCTCTACCTCTCTAGAGCTAAATACAACTTTTTAAAGAAAGCTCAGGTGTTGTAAAATGAGCCCGACTAGTAAAATCTCGGAAATGTACATTTTTTTCAAACGTTTGTAAGCCTAACTGAAACTGCCGGTTAATTTCCCACTGTAACCCCAAAAGTTGACCCAAAAGCTCAGCTTTCCAACGGTATGGTCAGAGTTGTTTTATTAGTGGAAAAAACCGTGCTTGATTGCGAAAAAACGTGATTTTTTAAAAATGATGACGGTTTAACGGGAGGATTTGGGGTTGGATAGAAGGTGAGAGGAGCGACGGCGGAGGAGATTTTTAAGGGGTTAAAAAAAAGTCAAGAGACAAAAAAAGTTGCAAATTAGTAGTAGAATCGAACCCTGGCGGTAGTTCGACCTTAACCGTAACACCCTGTATAAGAGGAATCTTTACTGCACAATCTTGGCAAACTTTTCTCTCTATCCAAAAAATTGCTCTAGCCATTCAAAAACGTTGATCTGTCAGGCATAAAATCAATGTGGGTATCTTACATTTCCATACCTTGAAGAGATCTCCGGTGAATCTAAAAATTGGTTTCCCACTCTTCAATTCTCCAAAACTCTCATTTTCCACAGCACAAATCCTCGTTGAACTTCCTGCAAGCCATAAGATTGTTTTAGTAATTTGTTTTTCAAGAGAGACAAGTATAATAATTATTAATTAATTATTAAGTATTAATTAATTATTACTTAATTATTAAGTAAATTTAGGAACTTGGAGTTGACAACATTGGATATGGATAAGGACGAAGGTAAATGTTGTTATGACTCCATCCATGCTCTCTTTTGATACAATAATACACTAATAAGAGATATTTTGAAAGCTTAGAAACTGGGTAGGGCATTTGTGGATGGGAGCTTGTCAAACTGAGATGTTTTCGTTATTATTGTTCAAATTTCTTCATCTACTTCCTTTATTTCTGTCAGTTCAAGGGGAATAAAATAAATCTTTTTCAAATCAAATTTTTATTAAAAATTGTTCGGCAGAGTGTCTATTATTTTCTATAACATCGTCGGACTCTTCAATGCACTTTGAATACCTTGAATACCCTCCACGTCTCTTCCCTCCACCAAAATCCAATTTGTATTTTTTTTTTGTGTGATACAATTTTTGTTTGCACGTGATTTCAACAGTGTTCAGGTCCACTTGTTTCCATGTAAGAACCAAGAGTAATGAGTGAGTCAATGGTAAGGATATGGGTTCGAGAATTTAAGGCAGGAAAGCACTTCCTTGTAGACGAAGGCGGGAAAGAGCGTCACTTGTCACTGATGAAATTGTTGAAAGACTGAACAACGCAGATAATGAAGATCGTCGTTCAACTATGGATGAGCTCAGTACGATGTTCCCAGAGATTTCACAAGCTCTTATCCGACGGTTTCCTTGATCCAGTGGGACTTATCACGTGTCTTTGATTGCATTGATCCAGCCATTCTGACTGAGAAGTTGAGGTGTTATGGTTTTGTGGATACGTCGGCTGACCATGTGTACTCCTACCTGCTGGGTTGGGTGCAGTTCGTGGATTTCGATGGATGTAGTCTCCTCTGGCATTGGATGTTGGGACTCGGCAAGGGTCAAAATTGGGTTCACTGTTATTCAATATGTTCGCCAACGACCTTCCACAGTACATTTAATCTGATGAATTTTCGTTTCCCTTCATGCTCATGCAGGCCTGCATTGTCGCTGATGACCCAATGGAAGGTGATTTGCTGGAGAGGAAGGTCAACAAGCGGATGGAGGAGTGAAGCACAGCCAACAAACTCTGCTTTATTAAGGACAAAACAAATTGCCTAAGGGTGCAGTTGAGAGGTGGTGACACATCGACGACAACGAATCTCCTGGGTCTGAATATCAGCAGTAAGTAATATGAACTGGTCAGTACATGTGGAAATTTTGAAAAAGAAGCTGGCAAGAATCAACTTTATGCTGCTCAACCTGAGCATGAGTGTATCAACTAGCGTACTCCGTACAGTGTATTTTGGATATTCCCAATCGGCCATGAATTACGGCGTACTATTATACGGAAACTCTCCGTCTGTCCATGGCATATTTGTACAACAGAAACAGGCAATAAGAATTTTGTCACGTGCGAGCTCAAACGACTCATGTAGGCCTCTGTTTGAAAAGCTTGGGATGATGACCTTGTAAGGCCGGTTCATTTACGAAAACTTACTGGAGGTTCGAAAAAACCTTCCATGTCATAAAGCCAGGGGTAAAGATTGATTGTGTCCACATGGATGGAGCGGGACATTTAATTACTCGCTGTTGTTCAGTACTTGTTTAAGATAGATTGAGTTGGCTACCCTGGACGAGTTCGAGCAGAAAGTTTTTCCAAATAAAAAGTGTCGTTTTCTGAATCGAAACACAAAATTTATCTGTTTAACCAAAGACATTACAATGATCATGACACCAGGAACTGCCAGCAACTGAAGGCCCCAAGGCACAACCTAGCCGCAGTGCAAGCTTAGTACAGAAGTCAAAAATCTAGATATCCCTAGTTTTAAAGTTCCAATAAAAAAGCTATGTACAGTGCCCCCCATTTACCGTGTTGACGAATTTCTCACTTGACTTATAAATCTTTATTAATTTATAATTATCTGTAAGTTTTATTATACTTAGTCTTACTTTACACGTTGTTGTTGACGATGTACCGACCATATTGGTGATGTATAAATAAACTATATTCCATATTCTAAGAGATCGTTTCCGGAATACTGAATTTTCGAAAAGTTCTCGCCCGATAGATTGCAAGGGATTTTACACCCGAGCTCAAGGCGCAACGTCTGGCGTTTGATTTCTCGTGAAGGGAAGAAGAGGGATGAACTGCTCAAGTCGATTGTTACATGGGTTGAAACCTGGGTATCCCAACACACCCCAGAAAACTAGGCTGCCCTGTAGGCTTACACGTTGTAAGTTGTTCTGGGAATGCCTGAGTACCCTTAAAACAGTGGCCCAGAGTAATTAGGTCACTCTTTTCCGGTTTCCCGGACATGGATTTTCTTGCCAAAACAGGATCAGAGCTCCAACCAATAGACCCAGAACTAATCCTGGAAAACATCAACATTTACCTACAGAACGTGGTTAACAATTGGGAAAGAAATTAGCGAGTAAGATACTGGCAATACCTCCCAGACCTGAGGCAGGCAAAACTACGGTTTTCGATAAACGACAAAACTCGTCTCAGTAGGCCAATGGAGCGCGGAGGCATTCAATAGACCTGGAAGAAGTCCGTCAACCAGTTCCCACAGTTCACCCTTGATAAAATAAAAATGAAAAATAACTAGGTAAGCAGGTAATACCTATCATTACATGGTGCAGTTCACATGATGGATCTTTGGTAGAAATAATCTGAGTTTCTGATAAACTTTCGCCAATGTCCAGCCCATTTTCCGAGAAGTTTTTCTGAAAGGGTACAAATTATAATTAAAGATAAGAATGGACCAAAATATCTAATGGAACGAAATAATTTAAGATTTCTTACCCAATTTTCATTTGGGAAAGCCAAGTTGAGAGTAGCCCAGCAAGATACTTCGGATAACCCGTAAGTGTTATAGATGCGGACATTTGGAGTAGGCTGCCATCTCTTCACTTCTTCGCGAGAAGGAAATCGTTCACCTCCTAAGCAAAGAGTCACAAACAGAAATTTATTGTGGCTTTATAATTGTGTTAGTTCTTTGTGATAATATCAATTCTGTCAGAGGACTCCAAAAACAGAAACATTGGAGAAAACACTGAAATAAGTCCTACTAGTCGTACATCATACTGTTTTAATGTTGGGGACATCCAAGAAAGTCTGATTGATTCGAACCAAATCAATAGTTTGTCGTCAAGCGAAAACCTTCTGTTCAATCCAGAACGCTTGAACACGTATTGTGATTATTTATATTCACGAAGTTAATAGAGAGTTTTTGGTGCCAGAATCTGACTGGCCCTATTAGGAGGAGACTAGCGCGAGCAACAGAGGATGCTACCCAGTTGAAGGAGGAAGCCCGTTAGCTATGGACGGGGGGGGGGGGGGGGAGGGGCTCGTGACTGGGGGCCTCTAGGGCCGGGTGACTGTCTGGGGGCACCCTTTCATCGTCGCCTGCTGTTGTTGGGAGGCAAATTCATCGTCACTCGCGAACTCCGAGCTTTGTGAAGAGGTTCCACGGGCCCGTTAGTGGTTGCCAAAAACTCTCTATTGTTTCGTTCCCCCCCCCCCCTTCTATCGATGGTCGAAAGTGCAGAAGATAAGAAGCTCGCTTCAACAACTCCCACCTCCCGAGATCAGTATTCTGTTTGTCGTGATCACGCTACTAACCCGCTATCATTCTGCCTACCCTTTTCTTCCTGCATAACTTCGAGTCATCAGTATCTCGCTGCCATACGTTTGTCTACTGGTACCTACCCGCCATATAGGCAAATAAGTCGGAAGAGAGGACCTAAACACCCCCCAAGAACGGAAATAAGTCGGGATTCTGCTTCTGATTTATTGATAAGAACGAGTGGAATTCGCGGAAGCTCACGAGTAGTACCGACGTCACCCGAGTTCCACCCACCCCCGATCCAATTACTGTTCGCAGATAGAAATAATGCGGTTGGCCTATTTCCTGAAGGGTATACCTCCTAACATGGAAGACTACCTGTTCCAAAATCTTAGGTAGCCTGATCGGTCAGGCTGGGGAAAGGGCCGAGCCTCAGTAATCGTAATCGAGGGATCGAACAACTCGAGTCATAATAATGTAGAGAGAATTTTTACATCGGATATGAGTTCACTTGCCCTTCTGTTTACCCTTCAGTCGCCTTTAAAATTTGAAAGAAGAAAGAATCCTTTAGGTACTGGAAGCTTGATTTTATTTTTGAATGAATGAATGTACATTCTCTTAATTGACAAGACTTTCCCAAGGGTAGGGAACCTGTTTTATTTTTTATTATTGTTCTGTATTTGTTCTGTTTTGCCTGTAATAAATCAATCCTTTCACTTCATCATCGGTTGGTAGTCAACAACCGTTGGTCTCATTTTCCCTGGCTTGAGTGGCAGGTAGAGGTAGGGATTGTAATAAGGGGATTTTGGGATTGTAATAAACATGGACACCTCACCAAATCATCCGCATTCTTTCAATCTGCAAACAGTATAGAGCCAGGCTTTGATTTCTAAACCCAGGAAGGAGTGTCACGTCGCTCCAAGGCGCTTCATTTTTTTTTTTTTTTTAAATATAATTTAAGCCCAGAGACATTTCATTTCCTAATGTCATACTATCTATCTAGGTGGAGCTCGAATAGGCACACTTATAATCATTCAGAAATAATCCCTTTTTTAGTAAGGTAATTAAATTCTTATTATTTTTCAACCACTAAAAGTTTTCCTAATTTATCATTGTATGAGTTTTTAATGGCTCCGAAAGCGCTGTGCTCAAACACCTTCAAAATTCAGACTCTAAAATGCTATTCATTTCATTCAGTTCTCCCCTACATTGATTCGCAATTAAGTAGAATATACATTCCAAGAATGAATATGGATTATTTCTTAAAGAACCCATATAGAATGTAAGTTTAGTTTGGGACCACTCCAAGGATTAACCAGGCAGGTTGGTATGGTTGTGGATATCTGCTAAAATAGGAAACTAATTTTAAGCAGTCTTCAGGTAAGTAAACATTGAAAACTGAAAATAATTTTCTAACAAAAAAAATTCTTATCAGCACCTACCAAGGACAAGAAATTTGAGGTTTGATTTCTTCCCCAACGCTTGCTGTTTTTGTTCTTGATTCCATAGCTTGAATAATGATGGCGTCGTTTGGTAGAACCCAACATTTCCGGTTTGTATTGCTTTGAGCAACAAGGCAGGGCTTCTTCTGACGTCTTCACTGACAATGATGCAAGGCGATCCGTTCAATAAGGCTAGGAAGAACTCCAAAATCGAAGGATCAAACGTGAGAGCGGTACTGAGAAGAATTCCGTGATTTGCGGTTAAACCGATTTTAAAACTGAAATGAAGAAAAATATTGCAATACTTACAGAAAATTTTCAAGTTGATGTTCGTCATGGAAAAAGTGGAAGGAAGTCAACGGAAAATGGGGAGAGGAACTAAAATGATGTTGATGCGAACAATGGGGAATTTACCTCAATTTTAGATTCTGAAATTTCAAGTCATATCCTATAATAGGGCACTAGAATGACGTTTAATACCAGGAATATCCAAGGGGAAAAATACTGTAGAGAAAAATGCCTAAACAAGTAAAGCCTCTGTCAAAAAACACTGCGAAAATTGAGGGAGGCTGAGGGCCGACAGTTACATCACCACCTCGGCGTTTCCTCCCGCAAAACGAATAGTGATGGCAACAACATATCGATATTTTTGAAATATCGATATTTTGCTTCCGATATATCGATATATCGCCATCGAAAAATCGTGCTACGATATATCGGGAATATCGATATTTTTTAACCGATATATCGCCCTAGTAGATAATAACTGACGCATTTTGACCAAAACAATGTTTTTCCTATTTTTAGCCATTTTCCGGGCTTTTCCTACAAAAAAACTATCATTTTCAGAATCAGCGTCAAATTTCGAGCATATTAGAAAAAAATCCCATTTTTCTTTACATGCGTGCACATGATATAATTACTCATTGTGAGAAACCATAAGAGATTTAAACATGTAATAGGCCAATGGTTATTTTGGTAATTTTTATGAAATAAATGTGTTATTGAATGAATTATGTTTGTTGTATGATCTTCCAATCATTTATTTAACCACCAGTTTCGACTTATATTTAGCAATATTTTAATATTGCTTATTTTTTTTTTTGCAGTAGGCCTTTATATTTTTATTAAAAGTAGTAAATTAGTAAATTAAGTAGAGTAGTAAATAATTAAATAAATCAACTCAAATAAAGTGTGTTTTCACGGTAAAGCTAATGGGAGGATCAATATATTATAATGTAATATATTATGTTCTGTGTTTTAAACCAAAGAAAACAAATTAAAATTATTATTTACAAGAACAAATATGGTTCGATATTTTAATCCCGATATATCGGATATATCGATATTTTTGCTCCCGATATATCGGTGCCATCGATATTTCCCTTCCGATATATCGCAAACCCGATATATCGATTTTTGTAAAACTTTTGCCATCACTAAAAACGAAGCGAAAACTGACCGAATTCACACCGCTGTGCTCTGGCAAAGCGTAAAAAAGTATCTCAGCAACTAGTACCAAAGAACGTCAACAGGTAGAGTTGTAGGCGCCCTTGTGAACACACGAAACTCAAATAATGTGATTCAAATAACGGAACTAACTAATATAGAAACTAAATCAGTGAAGATGAAAAATAATAATGCTTGATGAACCGCTAGGTACAATCGTATTGTAAGAAAGAGTGAGTAGAATTGCTTCTTTTGGTTACTATTGCGTCTGGGTTCTTCTCTCCCTCAGTTTGCGCACTCCTGTGTTCGACCATCAAAGCTAATAGTTTTATTTACGCTTCCAAAGGTAGCACTACTGTAGTAAGCAGCACAGATCCCCTTGTGAAGTGACTCTTCCCAATACTCATTCCATGAATGGACTCAGATTGGTTAGGGAGGCAAATACATTGCAACATGGCCACATACAGATTGTCGCTACATTTAAAATTTCCATCTTCCTTGTATTCTCTACACTAAGGTTTTCTTCCATATCAGGAAACTCTATTTCTAATTTTTATTTTTATGTGAGGCAAATTCCCCATTTGATACAAATTAATCGACTAGTAAAATCTTATGTTAGCTATCTTATTTAATATCGATTGAAATATACGGATTGACGATTTTAATCAATACTAATAATATGTAAAACTCTTCGTCCAGTAAAGAGAAAACAGTAAAACGTTCAACCAACATTCTTTTTTTTTGGCTCAGGGATCCTTCAATAGGAAAAGATATCCGGTAGGTAGAAGGGAGTAGGGTGGGGTAAAAAATAATTATTGAAAAAAATCGCAGCGTTTTTCGTTTCAGAGCCGACATTGCCAAGCAACTAATGAAGTTGTGGTGAAGGACCTTGGACCTCCCCACTTCCGCCTCCAACTGGGATGTGATAGATTTTTACACGCTGAATCCAACGCCGCCAACCGGAATGCTCTACGACCTCTAGTTTTCGAGAAAAATCGATTTTAAGGAAGGAAAAAGGATATTCTGCAAGATACCTCCTGAGATATACCCAAGTAGATTCCCTACCCGTAACACTTGCAGATATTTCTTCCTACTTCTCCCACAGAGGGAAGGTACAACATTCACCTGAAATCTAGTACGTTGGGCAAAATTGATTCCTCGGGCACTCGGACAACTTTGGGAGAACCTGTGGAGCCAGACGTGGTTGTTGCATACAGGTACACTTCACCCTCAGCAATCTTTACATTGTTTGGAAAATCTGAAAGAAAGAGCACGATCAGTAACCATTATTATACAGGTAGATACCTAATTCTGAGGGTGTCCCAGAAACAGATCTGAAGAAACCTAGGAACCGAGTCATTTCCGATCATTCAAATCGCGTTGATGTATTTTTGAACAGAAATTACTCAAAATTTCCAAGTTTGTTTTTTTATAATAATTTCTTCTCTATACTTCACATCAAACTCAGTTCCACGAGAACCAGGCTAATTTGTTGCAACCTGTGAGTATTTTTGATTAGAACCCACAAGCCGACCTCACTGCCTTGTGTGGATCCTCCGAACTACAGTTATGACCCCTTTGACCACTCTAGAAGATAAAAAATTAATCAAACTCACCCAAGTATCTGTAAACCAAAAATATCTTCGACTGGAGTTCAATTGATTCAACAATCTGAAAACGTTGATCGTGTAATGGGGTTTCGGTGATCAACCAACACAATCCCAGTTTTCGAAGTAATGCTTGAGAGAGATTTGTAGCGTCAGCATGCAAGAATACGAAAGGACAGGATGATAGTGTGGCGCTGGAAAATCACGAGTTATAGTACCAACTGATACATTTTAAATATACATGAAAGTTGGGTATACAAAGAAGCTGCCAATCAAAAGTAAAAGGTATTTAACACGTTGGATGCGGATCGCGTCCATGTCACGCAAATCCCGGGGTCCCTGTGGCTGGCTGCGTCTATGTCACGCAAACACCTCTATCAAACAGGTTTAAAAATATCTGCTCCTGTTCTTTCGTTCCCAGTTTCCGCTCTTTTCTAGCTTTTTTCTTGATAGGTGAACATAATATGTTCATAATATTATTATGAGTCGAAAGGTTCAATTCGGAGCTGAATCGGTCGAGGTTGAAGGTAATTGAGCAGTTATCAAAGTGACACCTTATCTTTGTGCGCTCCTCCGGTAATTTCGTCATGTTTTCACATTTTTCATTCATTTTTTACGGAATGATTCACTCTTTTTAAGGTTGATCGACATTGTTTAATTGTTGGTTGTGTCAATAATCAGCTCAATCCTCTCATAAGTTTCATACTTTCAGTTCGTTATCATCAAAAAGTGGTTCGACTCGATTTTTTTTGTGTTGAATCTTTGCCAGACAACTGTACAAAGCTCAAAAAAAAGAGAAGACTCGTTATCTTTCCAGGTATGGAGTAACTAGGTATTATATTGTCGTACATGATGGATTCCTATCTATTTCTATGCACCATCAACCTAACTCCCTTGCAAAGGCCGCCAGAATTCGCGTCCAGTGGGCGGGCGGCCTAAGCCAACCCACTCACATAGGGGTTGATTTCCCATTCAAACTGGAGCAACTTAACAGTGCCGCCACAGGGGACTAATGCGTTTTTCTTCCCACGTTCAACGTTTTAAACGTTTTATGAATGAACTCTTTCCGCGACTATTTCAGACATTCCATTTGGGTATTCACAGGCGTCTATTTTCTGACGCGCTTATCATTGCGTTATTGCGACCCCCACTACCCACTTTTACCACCCACTCTCTGACTCTTTCCGTCAAATATCTAATTTTTCGGATGCGGACAGTCCCTCCCAAAAGTGCCTCTCTGACATTATTACTCCCCTCTCTACGACTCTTTCTGTCTGTTCTTGGCCAATCAGCGGGCAGAATGCAGAGTTGGACGCTTGTGAACCCACCTTGAGGGTCTTCAATCTTGTTGGAGATCAACATTAACGAATCTCAAACTGGAGGGCCATAGACAGAACAAATTCTTCCATAAACATCAAGAGCTGCCACGCATTCAGAAGTCAAAGGCAGGCGGGAACACCTCCAAGCAAGTCGCCTATGTCACTGTGGTTACTGACCTCTGTCAGCCCCACATCCTGTTGTAATGTGTTGGAACTTTAAAGCCTTGGGCATACAGAACGCGATCTGTCGTGGCGGGCAGCAATCTCCGATTGTATGGTTGTATGGTGCAATATTGTATCATCCCTGTCACACACAAGGCGATCTGTCGCAGCAATCCAGTCTTGATCGCGGCGACAGGCGATATAGTTGTCCAAAATTACAGAAATCATCAGCGATCCAGTTTGTGCACATGATTTAAACGAAACTTACGTGTCCCAGTTTCAGTTAAATTGGCAAAAATTAATTTCTATGTCTTGTATCGTTTTTAAATTCGTAACATTTTTTTCTGACATATTGAAATAAATTATTGTAATATCTTGTAATTTAACCTGACATATTGAAATAATTAACTTCGATCAAACTTTATAGAAACCAGTATACTTTTTTTTTGCGTAACACCTCAAACAAATGGTTAATCTTTCCTCTGTTCCAATTGGTCTTCTCTAATTTGTGGTGATCCGCTCAATCCTGGGTCGCAGTACTTCATTTAGCTTCTCAAAGCTTCGCCTCAACATTCGAAAATATATTTAAAATCTGTCTTCGTGAGACTATGGTTCAAGACAGAGATGGCGGTATTCACCAAGTTGTTCTCTTTTGATTTATTGGGTGCACCCAAAATCGTCTTTTTGTGCTGGTACTCTCTAACAATGCTAAAATAAGCAAGAGTTCTTCCTCTTCGTCAGAAATACTCATTTTTTTCTAGAAATCCATCTCAATACCTGGATTGCTCACACAGATCGCACACTGACTGGATTGTATTGTCTGTGACGTAGTTATATCGCCGATTGCCAAGGAGATTGCGGGATTGCTGCCTGTCACGACAGATCGCGTTCTGTGTGCCCAAGGCTTCACAGTGATGCCACCCTTACCCAACAACACAATGAATCTTGAAAATTCGGCCTACCATTTCATTTGATGAACCCTGCATCCTTTCAAGGTTTCTTTATGGTTCAGACAGGCAATAGTGACTAAAGATTTGCATGTATTTGTAATAATTATTGTTCACAAATAACTTTAAAGTTTCATTAAAGCAGTCATTGCAAATTTGGTCATTACATTATCTATCACCTCCCACTACTATGCAAGTTTACCAACAAAAATACAAAAATATGCAAGAACTCACCCTAAAATCAGCGCCGGAAGACCCAAACAAGGGAGGACGCAGAATCCTACGAGCACTCTTCCTCCTTTGGTCAGTTTTTGAAAAATGTTTGTCGTCAGATTGATATCGTTTCTCAGGTGACCATAATCGCACTGGGACCACGCTGCACCATTGAAGAATTTTGTTCCTATCTTCGTAGAAGGCCAATGCTTCACTATATTAGATATTCGCTCGTTCATTGAGTCGGCTTTAGTGGCACTAGAAATCAATAAAATTAATCAATTCAAAAAATAAATGAATGTTACAAGATTTTTAAGAGTAAAAATAGAGTTGAATCAAATTGAAGCCCATGAAGGGGTTTGCACTTCTTGAATATGACTTAACTCTGCTTAAAAATGCTTCATTACTCTAGTCAAATTAGGTTTCAACGCTTCCCAGATCAAGGTGAAAGAACTATAACATCATTATGCTATACAGAATTTAGTTTCGTTCCCATCTAACGGTAAACTGTCAATTATCACTTTATTACGTACGAGGTATGATTAAGAAGTGCAAGAAATTTTAGAAAAGAAACATCAGATGTTTCTACCCAATAGATTTAGCTGAAAGCTCGTAGGTTTATTTGATATTTTGTCATTCTTCAATCAAGTACATGAGAAATAGTGGTCATCATTATGGCGAACAACTTCACAATCATGTTGCTCCAAATTTCGGCTCCGAAAACCAACAACAAGATCATGAAAATCCACCTTCCTACCAAGTGAATGAAGGGTTTTTAGAGAGTTCCTAGTGCGATACGGACGTTGAGATACCACACTTTATCGCCTCCTGCGCATGCGCAGTAGATACCACCGATGGTATTGCGAGATACCACTGAATTATCTTTCGTAAAGATACCACTCCTTATCTCAATACGGATGAATCGTATCTTTTGGTGGTATCGTGAAATACCCTTCCAAGATTATAACCTTATTATAAAGTGAGGTAAACCATTTTGAGTTCGAGACTCTCTCAACAACGATGTTCAGCACGCCGGTGGTGACTTTTCTTGGTCTGCGCCCTCGAAGTCTTTGAAAAGTTGGTAAGTTTAAATTATTTTGGCAAAAGATATGTATTAAAAGATGTTAGTCTTGACTCATTTGGCGAAAGGTTTGGTTCCATCTATGTTATCTTCAAATACATCGACTTATCCCATGTCAACGCTCTACATCCACCAACCATAACATTTGTTATCGTTAACTAACATTTGTTAGTAACGAAAGACGTCAGTTCTACAATTATAATTCAGTGTAAACGTCTGATTTTTTTTCAGTCGTTTCGTCCATCATAATCACCACGCAAGTGGTGACTTCTTGGTCTGGGCCCTCGAAATCTTTGAAAAGTTGGTAAGTTTAAATTATTTTGGCAGAAGATATTTATTAAAAAATATTAGTCTGACTCATTTGGCGAAAGGTTTGGTTCCATCTATGTTATCTTCAAATACATCGACTTATCCCATGTCAACGCTCTACATCCACCAACCATAACATTTGTTATCGTTAACTAACATTTGTTAGTAACGAAAGACGTCAGTTCTACAATTATAATTCAGTGTAAACGTCTGATTTTTTTTCAGTCGTTTCGTCCATCATAATCACCAATCTGCGCCCTCGAAGTCTTTGAAAAGTTGGTAAGTTTAAATTATTTTGGCAAAAGATATGGGTCATTTCAAAATTTGGGGTTATTTTGTCCTCGAACTTTTCCATAAATTATTGTTGAAGTTTTTATGTTTTTTCTCCCGTAAACGTCCTTTGTTTTGGCCACTGAGGCAGATCCTGAAGTGGGCGCACACTTTATCAAGTAATTTCAAATTTATAGAATTTTGAATTTTTTTCCATAATTTCGACTTTGTAGGGAGAGAGAAAACCAAGTGTGAGTTGAACTCATGAAACCTTTTTATTCCTTCAAAAGACGAGAATCTTAGTTTAGGAGCGTCTTTTACTTATCGCAATCACAGTCCGAAGCTATAATCTAGGTACATCAGAATTATCAGATTCTTCAAGTCTTTCAATCAGTCTAATCTTTCGTAAAATGTGGGTTAACGAAAAGTCAGAATTATATGACCCAGCGGTGTAAATAGTTCAGATAACTCTTAAAAATGCAAACGGCTTTGAAAACAAAAACTTCTCTCCCTGCAATGCCATCTCTCTTCCTACAAACCAGCCTCTTCCCAGAAGTTGTAGGTAGAGAGGTTGTAGGGAGAGAGATTTGTGAGGTTATCACTCTCTACTGGCCATTATTGATTCTGAACGTTAGAAAAAATACATAACACTATGGCATTCATAATTGTAATTTGAGTTTAATTAAACTTAGTTGAACACTTACCCTGATGAGTGAGGTGGTTGTAGGGAGAGAGAAAGTATTTAAGTACCTACTCTCAAAGCTTCAACACTTCACAACATAACCCACACAACTGGGAGCTTGGAAATTCAACAAACTTCAGTAGCTTCGGAAGCCATCTTGCAGCAGTGTTCACTTTTGTTTTTCATGACACAAAATAATCGTTTTCCAGGAGTGGGCAGGCATTTCAGAAAAATTGTAGGGAGAGAGAATAAAACCTTGTGACAGCATCAAAACATAGCAAAAACCCTTCCAATTCATGGAATTTTCGTTCGTTTCTAATTTATTCCTGAAGAGGAGAGTATCCTGGACCAATAACGTTTTTTACTTAAATTAAAATATGAATATAGAGTTCTCCAAAAATTTTCAAAGTTCCCAACCTACCCTCTGTGACAGGTGTAGGGAGAGAGAATTGGGATCATTAATGATTTTTAATTATCTGAGTTAATTGATTAGTGAAATTCATTCTATGTGATCTTTGTAGACACCAACCTGCTGTATCTCCCTGAAAAAATTCTGAATTTCCAAGACAAATAGAGTGTTCACAAAAGCTGCGTGACAAGAAATAACCCCAAATTTTGAAATGACCCATATGTATTAAAAGATGTTAGTCTTGACTCATTTGTTTAAATAATGATGTCGGTAGCTAGTTAACAAATTCATAACTCATTAACTTCGTTTAACCCCTAGGTGGAAATATGGCAGGAGGAAATTTGCTATTGGGAAAACGACTATACTTCTCCAAGGAGGACGACATCGAATTGTTGGGACTTACTGTAAACGAAAACCCTTTCAAGGATCCAGCTAAGTGGGGCATTATAGCAGACGTTTTGAAAGGGAGGCGACTAAAACCATTCACGGCTAAAAACATTCGCGACCGTGTCAGTCTCCTCCTCAGTCTTTTCAGAGTGAGGGATAAAAAGTTGCAATTCAGTTCCGGTAAGGAAGAGGGTTACGATGAGGTAGAGCAGTTGCTCCAAGAAGCTTCGGACCTTAAGAGCGAGATTGAAATGAATCCAGCTTTGAAGGTGCGAAAACGGAAAGCGACACTGGCCCACCTCGGTCTGAATGACAGAGAAGAAGCGGCCCGAGCTCTGGAGGCGAAAACACCTACGTTCACTGTAGAGGTGAGTGATCAATAGTGAGTAGTGTATTTACATTACTAGTTTTGTTGCAAAGGAAGGCGGAGAGCGAGTAGCTGAGGGAGGAAAAACACTTCAAACTAGTACACAAAGATTTATTATTTTCTGTATAGATCACTCGACTGCAAGGAACACAGCCTTACCATTGCCACTACTGGCCAACCGTATTTTCGCTTCACAATTAAGTTTATTCTGCAAAAATAAACGCTTCACTCTCAATTCGAAGAAATGAACAACGATCGTATTTTCGTCAGCTTAAATTTGAACGGAGATTAGGCCTCTTTTGCGATTCACACTCGTGTTCCTGATTTTTTTTAAGCCCAACCCTTAATTTCTCATGGGGAGCGAACTATTTGTCCTACAGAGCTCTGGGTGGTCTCATTCGATTCAAAAAATTCTTTCATTTTAATCTATTAATATTTTTATTTATTTTTATTTAATTTATTATATATAATTTCTAACTGTTCATCATTTAAAATAATTACCCAACAAAGTTACGGTGTTTCCTTTCAGGAATATTTGTAGAAAACATGTGATCTATGTAGACGGTTCCTTAATTTTGAAAGTGTGCAGGGGCAGGGAGAGAGGCCGGGATTTCAAACCTCGAGGAACACAATCCTACATTTCAACATTTTGTGTTAAAATGTAAGCAGATTCAGAGTGGTTCGTCACGAATTGACCATCCTTCCTATGTTCGTTGTAAAAAGGGCAGACAGATTTTTTTAAACGGTACCCCCACAATTTTCTGCGAAAAATGCAAATGTCAAATCTTTACATACCTACTATTTCTGTTTTATTGTTTGGCCCACAAACCTTTTGTTTTGTAAAACACATGAAAACATTCATCCTTTTGTTAATACTAATCATCAATTGTGTGTAGGTAGTGGAGGATTTGAACGAACCATTGAACTTCGACCAGTTGCAACGTTTTCGTGAGGAGCCCAACCAGATCGAAGAAGAGCCATTTATGAGACAAATTTCGGAAGTCTCTGGGGACAGCACTCCACCTGATCACCTCTCGCCTGAAACCACTATTATCCATTCAGAAACCCCACAATGCGACAAGAAACATAAATCTCAGACTGTGTCTAACCTCCCAGGGACCTCTGTTTCCTCCCAAAGGACAAGTGACACTCCTGGCAGAGCATCTCCTGGGTTCTCAGGTTCTCGTCCACATGAACCAAGCGCGACGCTGAGTTCTGTAAACAAGCCACCGCCAAGGCCAACTAAATCGCAAAATTCATTGGTGCAACAGATTTGGTCCAAGTTGAAAGATGAACAGAATTTCAAGACAGAACAAGTTTTAGTGGAGAAAATGAGAGCCGAAAATGACAGAAAAAGATTGGAGGTCGAAGAAACTAAGATCAAGTTGAATTACGATTTGGAGTGCCGCAAATTAAATCTCCAAGAGAGCCAAATGAATCTCATCAAAGAGCAATCTGAGCAATCACAAGATTGCATTAAAAAAATAATGTGTTTGGTGGAAAAATTGATCCAGAACCACCAATAAGTCGTTCAAGCACCAAAGGTAATACTTGAGCAGTATACCTACCTAAATAATGTCATACCTAATAGTCATACTGTCATACTGCTAATGCCATACCTACCTACCAGGGATAATTTGTTACCTTCATTTAGTTTTTGTTCACTGTATTCACCTACCTAACTTGTAGGATAATTAGCAGTATAATTCTGTTGTGAAAATGTTATATAGCATTTCCAAGCCAAATGAAACCCTTTCCAAGTCAAATGAAACTTTTTCAAATCAAATGAAACTTTTTCCAAACATAGTCTATTTCTGTAAAGTAAACAATCGTAGATGAATAATATATTACAAAATTTCATAAATTCAGTCTTAGAGGTTCAACCAGTCAATGTAAGTAATGGTGACTCCCCTTAATTATTATCTGTTTCTCCGTGTGGGCGTGGCGAGTAGGTACCCACTCACATTCAACAGTCAGAAATTTCTCAAACTTACTTGTTTCCTATTCTACTCAGGTGAGATCTACTTCGATAATCCTATGCCTAAAATTCATTGAATTTTCATTTTGGCAATTTCTTTGTACGATAGGTACAATTGCATCGATCTCAAATTTGCAGAGTATCTACCTATCTAGGTACCTCATTTTTTCAATAGGTTTCATTTGATTTGGAAAAAGTTTCATTTGGTTTGGAAAAGGTTTCATTTGCCTTGGAAAAGGTTTCATTTGGTTTGGGAAATGTTTCAGTTGACTTGGAAATGCTATATTGTGGGAATGAAGGAAAGGCTGTGCTATTGTTTCTTGGCTACCTACCAGGAAGAATTTGTTACCTTTATTTAGTTCTTGTTCACTGTATTCACCTACCTAAGTTGTAGGATAATTAGCAGTATAATTCTGTTGTGATAATTTTATATTGTGGGAATGAAGGAAAGGCTGTGCTATTGTTTCTTGGCTACCTACCAGGAAGAATTTGTTACCTTTATTTAGTTCTTGTTCACTGTATTCACCTACCTAAGTTGTAGGATAATTAGCAGTATAATTCTGTTGTGATAATTTTATATTGTGGGAATGAAGGAAAGGCTGTGCTATTGTTTCTTGGCTACCAACCAGGAAGAATTTGTTACCTTTATTTAGTTCTTGTTCACTGTATTCACCTACCTAACTTGTAGGATAATTAGCAGTATAATTCTGTTGTGATAATTTTATATTGTGGGAATGAAGGAAAGGCTGTGCTATTGTTTCTTGGCTACCAACCAGGAAGAATTTGTTACCTTTATTTAGTTCTTGTTCACTGTATTCACCTACCTAACTTGTAGGATAATTAGCAGTATAATTCTGTTGTGATAATTTTATATTGTGGGAATGAAGGAAAGGCTGTGCTATTGTTTCTTGGCTACCAACCAGGAAGAATTTGTTACCTTTATTTAGTTCTTGTTCACTGTATTCACCTACCTAACTTGTAGGATAATTAGCAGTATAATTCTGTTGTGATAATTTTATATTGTGGGAATGAAGGAAAGGCTGTGCTATTGTTTCTTGGCTTCCTACCAGGAAGAATTTGTTACCTTTATTTAGTTCTTTAGTTCATTGTTACCTTCATAAGTTTGTAGTTTCTTACAAAGACTGAAAGACTGAAAAAGCCATTCAGGCTTGACTGAGCTTTACTTTTTTTATTACTGTCAACAACCTACCTCACAGGATAAATTTATTTAGTTCTTTAGTTCATTGTTACCTTCATAAGTTTGTAGTTTCTTACAAAGACAGAAAGACTGAAAAAGCCATTCAGGCTTGACTGAGCTTTACTTTTTTTATTACTGTCAACAACCTACCTCACAGGATAAATTTATTTAGTTCTTTAGTTCATTGTTACCTTCATAAGTTTGTAGTTTCTTACAAAGACAGAAAGACTGAAAAAGCCATTCAGGCTTGACTGAGCTTTACTTTTTTTATTACTGTCAACAACCTACCTCACAGGATAAATTTATTTAGTTCTTTAGTTCATTGTTACCTTCATAAGTTTGTAGTTTCTTACAAAGACTGAAAGACTGAAAAAGCTATTCAGGCTTGACTGAGCTTTATTTTTTTATTAATGTCAACAACCTACCTCACAGGATAAATTAATACCTAGTACAGTTCGTGATCGTGAAACTTTTATACAGTGGAAACCCCTGTATTATAGGTTAGTGCCTACATAAATGTTTAACAATTTGTTATCTTAATAGTGTATAACTATTCTTTGGTCTCTTAGAAAGACTTAGAGTTGAATGTTATATATTGCATTAACGTTAAGAGGGATTAATGTAAGTTGTATACATTAATATTTCAGTGACGAAAGTTTGTAAATGCAAATTCTTGATACATTTTAGACGTACATTAACAAGGTGATAAAGTTCTTTTACTGTTTACACGATGTACTTCCATGCTATGAGTCAATGCACTTTGTTAACTCGTTAGTTGTTTAACTTGAGTAATGTTCCTATGCTTCAAGTTCACGAAATGTTTATTTTAATATTCAATAAAATGTTTTGTATTTATTCAGCGTTCTTCAATAATCACCAGTTTTCTCCTACATTGTCGGTCTGGGGGATAAAACTACCTTTCGAACCCAGACTAGCAAAATCTACCTTGCACTTTCCAGTTTTGACTTTAACTTGTAATATGTGATGATTTCAATGGTTTATGCCTAGTGACTATTTAAAGAAGGTTAAATTTACTACAGGTTGAGACCAGCTGGTCCTTTTCAGTTTAATTACGAAGATACAGCTATTCAAAAATATGTAATTTTTCCCTGGAAGTGCAGGTTTGAGTTGAAGTCGTGTTTTTAGAGTTTGACTTGCTAAACTACCAATTTCAGAAAAAAATGAGGAGGAATATGGAGGCAATGTGAGCTTCAATTTGAAACTTTAATCATACCTGTAGCCATCTTAGTTTTCCCAAACATTAAATTCAAAGACAAAAATTTGGAGAAGAAAAAACGCATGATTAAGGTGTTAGTTTGAGATGATTACATTCTTTTTACATTCTTACGTCTCATCTCAGAGTCGTCAAAATTGCTACCAAATAGGGAACGCTACCTAACAATTACATACAACAAATTGTTGGAAAATTTCCAACGCATATATTCGTTTCTACTATTTGTATACATTATCTTCGCAACGATGGGCATTTAATGCTCATCGTTGCGATGATAACTTAATGTATACAAATAGTAGAAACGAATATATGTCAGACTGAAACTCGGGTAAGAAAACTGCATTTTGACATTTTCATGTCTTTGCTTTGCCACATAAACTGAAAAATCGTCACGAAAACTAAGCAAGTCTTGCTCACGCGACCAATAAATAAAATAGACTCACTGTGTTGCGTAGAGAACAATCAACTGTTTTTTTATTTTGATGCTTGGGTACATGAACCAACAACCTTACTTCACTACCTTGTTGTGTAGTGGTTGACATGAAAATGTCCCAATGTGTTGCAGACTCGTATGCAAGCATTGCAGTTCAAAAATAGATGTGGTTTTTTACTCATTACTCAAAAATTGTTTTGTTGCTCGATTCCAAAGATTCAATATTGAAATTAATAAACCTAAAAGAAACTATAAGAGGAAAAGACCCATTTAAACACATCAACCTTACTGACGTCCGATCACCAACAGGACCTGCTATCATCTCCCCAAAAGTGACCTACCTATAAAATAATCTTATGAATAGAACTATAATAAATTCGTGTTGGTGCATAAATGCTCTTGTACCTACTTACTTGAGTCATAGGTAGTAGCGCTAGGCTTAGATTATTTGGCTTGGAATTGAAAAATTAAGCAAATATATTTTAGGTGATAGGTACGTTCTTATGAAATAGAGTTGGAAATATTCTGATGGAATAACCACCTCGTATTTCTACCCAATAATTCAAAAAAGTAATTTAATTGCATTAATTAAATAATTATAATATAGATATGAATTGGGTATGGTTCAATAACAAAACGGAGTGTGGTTTATATCGATAAACTCTTTAATCGTATATAGGTCCGAAATGAAATGAGAATGGATTTTGGGTATCAAGGGAAACCGCAAAATATTAAGATGTGTGAAGAGATCACTTACGAGGAGCAAGGCAGGAAAGTGACTGAATGCCGAGCTCGTTCCCAGTCTAAGAGAGTAGCGACGTCTCCTCAGGCCTATTCCACACAGCATTTCTTGGAACTGCTACACTCCCCTTCTGGGTTTTAAAAATTTTGGAACAAAATTTTTGCGGGTAGTAGGATAGGTGGAGGTTGGGTGGTGGTTAGTACAAAAATAATTCAGTAAATCAATCCTAGGGACCCTCGGCAGGGAAACCGTACCTGACGCGCACCCATAGCGCTATGGTTGGCTGCTATGGAAGATGCATTCAAGCTGAACAAAACCTGCTGGCGACGTCGTAGACGTACTCGTACTTGTTTGAATGTTTTTCAACGTTTTTCGTTTTTGTTAACTTTTTTTTTTTGTTTTTTGTTGTGTTTGTTTTCGAGTTCTTAAGATTGTTGCTTGAGGCTCCCGGCGTACTTGATAACTTTGGATGGGTCGTTCGGCTGGATGGCCTTCCAATCTTGTCCATGTTCCCGTTTACGTCTCTTGGGCATGTAACACAGTACGATATGCGTGATTAATAATATGATTGTACTTCTTATCTACAAATAAAACTTGAATAATATTTTTTTTAAATCATTACGTTAATTTTTATTTTATTACACCAACAAATTTTTTATTATTACACCAACTTCGTTATCTCAAACGGGAACCCTTACTTCTTATTTCAGATTTGGATTCTACGCAAAATGTCATGAGTTTTAGACCCCTCAACCAATTTTTTTGGTTGGGCAGAACCCGTCCAGTGAGTGCGCAAACATGCGCAACCAAAATTGAGATGAAGGTAGACCCCAAGTATGATAGATGCTTTTTTTCATTAATTTTCGACGCTGAATCACGTGGTGGTATATATAGCATATATATACTTTTGGATTTAACTGGAATTTTTCGAAAAGGCGGGACAATTCGTGCAGCACTAAGACAAATATGTTTCTAATGAGGGAGGAGTAATATCAAAATATTGGCTGGCTTGGCTACCATATAAACACGTATGGCAGTTAGTGAGGAGAACAGCAACAGTATACATACCTCCGACATCTTGGAGGAGAAGTTTTTGATTTTTAGAGAAATCGACGAATGGAAACTGCTGCACCACCTTGCCAAATCCCCATTCTACGGCTTGTCGCACTTTTGACATGGCTCTGTTGAACACAACAGCGTGGTCATTTGTGTTAGATGATGGATAGGGGGCGACAAGGATGTCAGAGACAGGGTAAGCCGGATCGCCGTACAACACAAACCTACGGAGGGGTGTCACGCAGACTTGGCGTACTTGCTGCTGAACCCCACATCCTGTCCAGATTCCTGAAAGCAAAGAGCGTAGCATTAGGTACTGTCATAGTAGTTAGCCTATAATACGAGTATAGTTACTCTGGTTAGTCACATGAACTTACCAGCATCATGTCTTCTGCCCTCGTAGGGTCCTTGTAAATTAATAATCAATCCGTCTGGTGTCACAATTGATTGAAATTTCACACAATGAAATCTTTTGTGCCCAGAATAGAACCGTTCCTGCCCTTGGGAGGGGCGGCAGATTTTTCGGGCCGTACCGTCAATGAATCCCCAGCAGTTGGTAAGAGGAGCTCCCTTACGAGTTACGACCTGTGAACATGGTTAGTGTCAGTGATTTGTTCAAAGAAATACAAGTTTGTAGATCTGTGTGCAAACAATAGAGCAAATACATGGTGTATACCTCAGCATAAACGGCCAATTTTTGTGGATTAAGCCAGCGGACGCGTCTTAAATCCTTGAGGATATTTTCAAATTTTCCATTTATGTGGTCTATCGCCCACATCACGATCGCTGATATCCCTGACTTGGAAATGCCAAACAATCTTTCAAGATCTCCGAGGCGATTAGGATATGACAGCCTTCGCAAAAGTAGGCATAATGCTGTCAGCCCAGGAACCCTGTAGCCATTCTCTCCTCCTGTGTAAAAGCGCAAAATCAGCTAAAAAATTAGGGTACAGATTGCAGAATGTGTACCTAATTCACTTAAGTGCGACCTCTGTCATCAAAGCGAACTCGGTCCTACGTACATACTTGATGCTGAGAATTCAAAAGCTTACCTGTATGCACTTCGGTAGGGATTTCCAAACACCCTTGCAGCACAGGCAAATGTTCTTTTTTAAATCGGAACAAATGAATAATTTCGTTATCCGAAAATTCACTCAAATTAAAAGTTCTGTTGTGATCAGCGACCTCTTCGCATTTCTGTCCATCCACTTCCTTGGCTCAAGTGGTAGGAGCTCCGATTTAGAATCGAGACGATAGGAGATCGATCCCCAGTCGCGGGAAGTTAATTTTTGATGATTCAACAATGTGGCGCAGTCAGTAGGACACGAAACGTCTCCTCAGCATTTCTCAGAGAAACATTAATTCATTTAAAAGATTGGGTCATCAAAACAACTCCCTCTCGAGACACGAGTCGAGCCACCGCCTATTCGGACAAACGTTGAGGTCAGCAGATCCCCCGCCCCGTCAATAAGGAAGAATAACAAAAACTCCGAAGCCAGTCAAAAATAGCGCGTTCTCACTGGGTTGGAAAACGCCGGCCAAAGCTGCCCCTCACCTCCCTGACGTAGGTAACGGAGTACCTCAGATTTCCTAATGGGGGGGGAGATGTTGTGATCAGCGACCTCTTCGCATTTCTGTCCATCCACTTCCTTGGCTCAAGTGGTAGGAGCTCCGATTTAGAATCGAGACGATAGGAGATCGATCCCCAGTCGCGGGAAGTTAATTTTTGATGATTCAACAATGTGGCGCAGTCGCACCGGACACGAAACGTCTCCTCAGCATTTCTCAGAGAAACATTAATTCATTTAAAAGATTGGGTCATCAAAACAACTCCCTCTCGAGACACGAGTCGAGCCACCGCCTATTCGGACAAACGTTGAGGTCAGCAGATCCCCCGCCCCGTCAATAAGGAAGAATAACAAAAACTCCGAAGCCAGTCAAAAATAGCGCGTTCTCACTGGGTTGGAAAACGCCGGCCAAAGCTGCCCCTCACCTCCCTGACGTAGGTAACGGAGTACCTCAGATTTCCTAATGGGGGGGGAGATGTTGTGATCAGCGACCTCTTCGCATTTCTGTCCATCCACTTCCTTGGCTCAAGTGGTAGGAGCTCCGATTTAGAATCGAGACGATAGGAGATCGATCCCCAGTCGCGGGAAGTTAATTTTTGATGATTCAACAGTTCCATAAACCTCGCGCAATTGGCGAGGCACAGCCCTGGTGTGCTCTACATAGCTCTCAAAAACTAGTAACAGTTCTTCTGTAGTTAGAAGATTACTGGAATACAGTAAAAAAAAGTTTTCCAACTGAGACATAGCAACTGAGAAATAGCAATTTGATTTTTAGCAATTAATATCAATCAGCAATCAATAGCAATCAAAACTTTTTCAATCAGCAGAACTTTTCCGAGAGAGACGTGTAAACCAAACAGTTAAAATCACGTTAACGTGACTTGCAGGTGCAAATGAAAAACGAGCTGATAAGAATTTTGATAAGGTAGAGTCTGTATCGCCGCCATTTTTTGTTAGCCTCCACTTCGGTCGCTCTAGACACAGTAGATACCACAATTTCTATTTTCAGGGTCGCTATCTCCTAGGAACTCTCTTTTGTCTTACCTAGAATGACTTACGTTTACTAAACTCACCTCGTTTCTTGCTCGTAAACACTCTCAGACACACGTCCAACATTATCGAAGAACTATCTCAAAATCTTCTTCTGTTGTACTCTATAACAAGTAAATAATCTTCAACAATACTGATCAACTGATCGAAGTTCTACGTTGAAATTCATAGAAGTACATGAAACTCGCTGTTCGGATTCGGTCGCAAAAACGAAAACAAACCGGAGCGTATTTCATTTGATAACGATATCAGATGATAATGATACGCGCCGGAATTTGCCGAAGTTACCCGAAATGCCGACGTCTCCTATGAGCCCGCAACATAACAATGCTGAGCTGGTTAGTAGAGATTTGGACGGAAGGCGCTTCGGCTCATAATGATCATTATTATTAAAACAAATTCTTCCTCAAAGTGGTAGAAAATGATCCATTCATTGTTGTTACCAAGGACAGTATATCTAGGATATTTATCCTGTTGGAAAAATGTAGATATAACTTTGGGACACAAGTTCGTTCATGTTTTCATTTGAATTGAAGCACCTAAAGCGCGGTGAAGGTGAAGAAAGGCCAAAATGGTTTCGGGCACCTTATGCGGGTTTCAAATGAAAATTCACTACGATAGTGACGATACTTGAACTCCACGTACTATTGCACTCCTGCTAGCTTGATCTTGAGAGCTATTGTTGTACTGCATGCGTCCTTATAAACCTGTTTGTATAAAGTTCTTTTATTTCAGTATATAATATACAGGGTGTCTACACTTAAGATCGGCATAATTTCAGGGTTCGATTCTACAATATATTTCCAACAAAAAATGTCTCCTAGCAATTTTCTTTTAACCCACTCAAAATTCCTTTTTTTCCACTTTGAAGTTTTTTTTTCGCGTTATCTGATATGGTCAGACTGATATGGTCATAACTCCCTTATTTCTCCTGAAGAATCAAATCTGACTACACCGTTAGAAAGAGCGTTAAATTCCTAAGCTACCTAGTGCAAAATCAAAATCTTTCAGCAGTAAAACAGTTTCAAAAAATTAAGTCAAAAAGTAAACTTTATACAAATACATAGAAGAACTTTATACAAATATCAAGTCCTGTAGAAATGAAATTACTTAATAATATTATTAATTTCATTTCTACAGGAGTTGATATTTTTCAAATTTTCACGCTAACTTAAGTAGGTACGTAATATTTCCTTTATAAATACGAAAATGCCAGCCCAAATTTGAAACAGTACAACTTCAGACTATTTGTTGATCCAATATCATTAATTGAAGGGTACAGGGGAAAAATGATAAAGGTCACAAATTTTCATAACTGAGAAAAAAACGCTGCAAATTATTACACAATGGTTTATTATTTTTCTATATAGATCACTCGCCTACAAAATCACCAACCATCCAATATGAAGGAAAAAGAAAAAAAAATCAAAAAAAAAAAAAAAAAAAAAAAAATCAAAATCAAAATCACCAACCATTGATCGCATTTTGTTCAGCTCTAATTTGAACGGAGATTAGGCCTCTTTTGCGATTCACACTCGTGTTTTGATTTATATATATATATTTCAATATAAACCCTTAAATTTTCGTAGGGAGCGAACGGTTTGCCCTACAGAGCTCCGCGTGGTCTCAAAAAATTCTAAAAATTCTATAGAATCTTAAATTGAAGGAAAAACAATACCTTTATATCAAAATTTTTTGAGTTAGGGCGTTTTCAAAATTTCAAAATTGATTTTGGAACCCTTAGAAGTGACCTACATCAACCAAAAGCTTCGGGGCACAACTAGACCCCAAATGAAGCCTACATACCAAATTTCATCAAAATCGGTCAATGCTAAGTGGCAAAAGTGCCGCGTACGGCGGACGGCGTACGGCGGACGGACGGCCACATTTTTATTCGATTTTTGGATTCTACGTACCTTGAAACGTAAACCATCAAATTTTGAGGGGGTGTTAAAAATTTTTTTTTCTTGGTCGATTCCAAAGGTTCATTATTGAAAATAATAAACCAAAACGATTTTAATATTTGAAACTGTGGCATTTTAACATATTACGCCTTAATTTGGTTCCAAAAATTTCCTTTTAGGTTGTTCCATTAGGTTGTTGTAAATCAGAAAAAATAAATAAATAAATGGACTGCAGCGCGCAAAGATTACATTTTTAATGAAAATTTTTGAACTCAAAACACCAAACGTTGTATATAAGAACGCTGAATGTCCACAACATTTTTGTTGATAATGCTGAATGTCCACTAATCCCTCACATGCCCGTTGAAGAATTTCTGAGCCGGTTTAGACGGGTGTACAAGCGATGAGGATGATGAAACTCAACGCCCTGGAGTCTAGGTCGCACCATCCGTTTCTTTGGTGGGAGAACTATCGATGCTGTCTCCCATTGGCTATTGTACTTTACTTTACTGCAGAGCGCTACAGGCCGGTGTGGCCCCTGGCTTCCCGTACTCCCAATCTCCACCTTTCTCGGTCTGCGATCTCCTCATTCCCACGGTCTGCAGGTCTCGCGACACCTCATCGAGCCATCGATTCCGGGGTCTTCCTCTTCTCCTCCTCGTCTCAATCCTTGTCTTCAGCATTGATTTGGGCCCCCGATCCACACTCATTCTATCAACATGCCCAAGCCACCTCAATCTACCAGCCTTGATGAACCTGACAATATCCTCACTCTCCAGAATTGCCTCAATCTCGTAATTGTTCCTCATCCTCCATCCCGGACCATCACAAACCCCTCCGTATATCTTCCTTATTATTTTCCTTTCAAAAACTCGTAGTCTCCTTTCGTCTTCCACCCGCAAAGTCCAAGTTTCACTTCCAAAACATACAACAGGGCGCACCAGAGTTTTGTACAGACGGAGTTTTGTGGTTCTCGAGAGTAGACACGAGGAAAACAATTTAATGTTTGCAAAATATGCTCTATTGCCAGCCATGAGCCTCAAATTGATCTCACTCTGGACTAAATTCTGGCAGTTCAGTGCACTGCCAAGGTAACGGAAGGATTCTACACCTTGGAACTCATAATTGTCCAGAGTGATACTCTGCCGAGGACCGGGAGCTACGGACGGGGATATCATCTTCAGGTACTTTGTTTTTTCCTGGTTTATCTTGAGTCCCATACGGTTCCCCTCCTCACATATCAATTGAAAGGCTTCCCGTAGGGCATTCTGGCTGCGGGCTAGGACGGCGATGTCATCGGCGTATGCCAGAATTTGCCAGGTTTTGTTCACAATATTCCCCTTTTTGTCGGCCAGCTTTACTGCTTCGTGTAGGGCGATGTTGAAGAGGGTCGCTGAGAGGGAATCCCCCTGTCTGACACCGGATTTGACATCGAACTGGCCACCTGCCTTGTTGCCAACAAGAACTCTGGATGAGCTGTCATGTAAGGTAACACCCACCAGCCTGACCAGCTTCTCGGGCACTCCATTCCTTAGGAGAGCACTCAGAATCGCTTTTCTGCCCAGGGTATCAAAAGCTTGCTGGTAGTCCACGAAAAGTATATGGAGATCAAGACCATGCTCTGTGAATTTCTCCATGGCCTGCCTTTCTTTCGGGATTCGTAACTGCAATTTTTTTACGGGGTGGGGTAGTTAGCCCCACGCCCAACCCCCAACCCGGAGTACCAGGGAGCCTTTCTGTTAGGGTATCCAATCCCTTAGATGGTTGCCATCCAAAGCTGTAGGAGCCATCCCTCCTGACTGGTGCTTATATTTAAGTGGCGGCACGTACTCGTCACTATCACAACTCATCATCGAGTATTGGGGCATTTTATAGAACCACCCTTGTCACGGGGTGGCCCACCCCCCCTCCGAGGTGTTGCCCTTGTCTGCGACTGCTTATTCGTCTGGTGACCAGCTTATTTCGCAGCTAACCATAATATCTTATGGTCGTCCCACCATCCGCAACCTGTGGACGCACCGGGTCGCATGGGCATGCACCTGGCCATTGGCTATTGTACGTTGAAATTAATGCTTTATAACAGACTGCGATTTCTCTACTAACCCCATCTTCTACTTAGCGAATTTTGAAGAAGAAGGAGTTATCATGAAGTAATGCATCATCGGCATTCTTCCTTGGTCGTCGACGTTTAATAGGCATTACGTTAATCAAACCTCCCAGATTGAAATTTTGCTCGTCGTAGCTACTTGTCAATGGACATTCAGCGCTTTTCCCCTGTAGCCGTCAATTAATAAACATATTTTCATGGTTCTC
>CM019168.2:27009323-27033017 GCA_009739505.2 Apolygus lucorum | reverse complement strand
TTTGTAAAGAGATTTAAATGTAACAAAAAGCCCAAAGACAAAAATTTGTAAATTATTGAAAATTTTCAGTTTTTTCAGGCGTTTGCTAGCTCAACTGAATGTAGGGTTTTTTTCCTGCAGTAGCCCTAAAAGTTGTTCCAAAAGCTCACCTTTCCAACGGTGTATTCATATTTTTTTTAAATGCTTTTATTCTTCGAAAAGTTTGTGTTTCCATGAGAAAAAACGTGACATTTTTATCGAATCAGTGGGTTCAGCATGACTTAGTGACTGTTTCATCAACTGCGGGGTGAATGAAGTTTGGGGCGGTTTTTCAAATGATTTTTCTTGCTGAATCGAATAGTGCCACTCACAATAGTCAGCTCTAATTTGAACGGAGATTAGGCCTCTTTTGCGATTCACACTCGTGTTTTGATGTATATATATATATATTTCAATATAAACCCTCAAATTTTTGTAGGGAGCGAACGGTTTGTCCCAAAGAGCTCCGGGTGGTCTCAAAAAATTCTAAAAATTCTATAGAATCCAAAACTGAAGGAAAAACAATACCTTTATATCAAAATTTTTTGAGTTAGGGCGTTTTCAAAATTTCAAAATTGATTTTGGAACCCTTAGAAGTGACCTACATCAACCAAAATCTTCGGGGCACAACTAGACCCCAAATGGAGCCTACATACCAAATTTCATCAAAATCGGTCAATGCTAAGTGGCAAAAGTGCCGCGTACGGCGTACGGAAACGTAAACCATCAAATTTCTTGGTCGATTCCAAAGGTTCATTATTGAAAATAATAAACCAAACGTCTGCCAAGTGGGTGTGGCACATAGCTTCCTCGTATCCATAACTCGATAATATAGATGATCAGATGCATAGTTGTTAATCTCAAAACACCAATCTCTAAGTACCTTCCACTACCCTCATAGGGGACCATCTACACGCTAATCTGGACAATCCTAGAAAATTTCATCAAATTCGGATGAAAAATGTAAGTGAGTAGATGTATGTGATTGGATCAAAAAAATACTTAGCCTCGGCTGGGATTCGAACCCGCGACCCCTGGGGGACAGTTGAAGTTACGGCTGTTACAAGTAATTCACGTTTGCGCATGCGCAGTCGCTTCTATCAGTCCGGGGATGATGATTTTCATAGGGGACTATCTACAACCTAATCCACATAATCCCTGGAAATTTCATCGAAATCGGGTGGAAAATGTGGAAGCTATGGCCGTTACAAGGAAATTCACGTTTGCGCATGCGCAGTGGCTACTATCAGTCCGGAGATGATGATTTTCATAGGGGACCATCTAAATACTAGTCTGTAATATCTCTGAAAATTTCATTGAAATCGGATGCAAAATGTAGAAGTTATGGCCGTTACAAGGAATTCACGTTTGCGCATGCGCAGTCGCTTCCATCAGTTCGGGGATGATGATTTTCATAGGGGACCGTCTACACACCAACCCGCACAATCCCTGAAAATTTCATTGAAATCGGACTATAACTTCGTATAGTTATGCGCGTTACAAGGAATTCATGACAGACAGACAGACACACAGACAGACAGACAGACAGACAGACAGACAGACAGACAGACACGGAACCAAAATTGTTCAGAAAGGTCTAAAACGCAAAACGCGAGTGGAAATTTTGATTTTGGAGAACTTTTTTTTTTCGTCCTTGAAAAGTGAAAACAAAGCTTCCGCTACCTTAGGTAGACTCGGAAGCAATTGAACTTGCACTATTGTGACAGAAAATCTAATGTCCTTTCCAATGGTATAATCAAATTTGAATTTACTTCTTCAATTAACGGAGTTATGTCAGTTTTATTGAACAAAGTCGAAAACACGAAAAAAATCTTAAAAGTGGAATAACTCGAAAACGAAGCCTCTAAAAAAATATTTTATGTGACATTTTTTTTTTTGGAAATTAGTTGTAGAATCGATCCCTAGCCGATGGTGCACCCTTAACGTTTACACCCTGTATATTTTAATTTGACTTCCCAAGAGGAGGAGACGTTTTGACCGATCTCGAAAACCCAAAAACATTTCTCAAGTCATGTAGGCAGTAAAGCTTCCTTACACAGGAAAACTGCACATAAAGAATTAGTTAAGTTAGTAGAAAATGATAATAAAATGAGTTGTCAGTTATGTTGATCATTTCCCGTAATTACAAGAACTCAATTAAGAATACGTTCCACATTGTGTTGATGTTTTTACGATTTACTGAACTGAAAGTGTCGACAGAAGGTTCCATATGAATAGGGTATTTTTAAAAGGGCGTAAGTCCACAAAAATGCCATTTCGGTTTTTTCTTCTTCATTTTTCTGTTCTTCAACCCCCCTGCGTTTGCAATTAAAAGGGCTTGCGAATGACGTCTCTAACATGACAGAAATCGCCCTTGAAAATCCTGGAAAAATCCTTGTAAGTCTGGACTTGCTTCTATAAAATTAAAGTAGATCTGCACTCTGTCGGAGAACTGAGTGCATCATAGCTTCCTTCCGTAATACATCAATGTTTGTGACAGTTTATGTGACAGAGCCTACCCGAGCAGGATTGTCTTGATCAACTATTACAAGATTGCTGATAACCAGAAGATCAAGCAGTATATTCCAGAAGAGCTTGATGAACTCTACGCTGAAATCGCCAATTGGCGAATAGTGATGGTCCTGACGTCAGCTATGTTTTCGTTTAGACGAGTGGCCAACAAAACAAGCTTTCTTGAACAAATAAAAGTGATTTATGAAGAAGTTTTAGTGTTTTGCTTCTTCACGTTTCATCAAACTTTACATCTGTGGCTTCAAAGTCTACCAAGGTAGTGGAAGCTTTGATTCTTTTTGACATTTCAAGGTTTAAAAAAATATATACTCTAAAATCAAAATTTCCACTCGCGTTTTGCGATTTGGGCAATTTCGGTTTCGTGTTTTTCGTGTCTGTCTGACATTAAATCCTTCAAAAATCCTATTTCGATGAAATTTTCAATGAATATGGTTTGCGGGTAGATGGTCTCCAATGAAAATCATCGCCCCTGAATCCATAATAACACAGCCATATCATCTACCATTTTCAACCGAATTCGATTACATTTTCAGGAATTGTGCGGGTTGGCATGTAGATGGTCCCCTATGAGGGTAGTGGAAGGTACTTACAGATTGATGTTTCGATGTTAGCTACTATGATCGGATCTTCTATAAATCGGGGTCATGAATACGAAAAGGCTATGTGCCACACTTTATGGCAGAGGACTGGAAATGACTTTTCATTTCTTTAGCAACTGTGTTCCATTATTTTACGACTTTCCCGGTTGCCAATGATAAATGGAGTAATTTGTCATGATGTCAGAAAGCCTCCATTTCATAAAAAGTGAGATTCTACTTGATTTTTTTTAAAGGGTGTGAGTCCATAGGATAGATCAGCGAATTTGGAGCCCCTAGGTGGGGAATAAGTAAAAAATACGTAAAAATCCGTAAAATAATAAAAAAAATAAAAAATACGTAAAAATGTGGAAAAATACGTAAAATTTGTCAAATTGATTGCTGAGACAGGGAAAAAAGTTTCCCTTTCATAATTTCTACAATGGTGGCGCACAGGAAATTTTTCTTGATTTCCCGAATGTTTGGTTGTAAGGACTTACGCCCTTTTAAAAGAAACCGATTCAGATTGACAAGAAAATGCAAATTCGCTCCTATAAATTAGCTCACACGAACACTATTTTTGTTCGCAATTTTTCCTCCTGATCCCAAAGTATAAACTGTTACAATTTCCATGAAATATAAATGCAAAAATATTTTTACATGTACAGAGGAAACACCGATAATAACACATCCATCCTACTTATTGTGGGTTTGTTGTAGTCTGACGGCAACAGTGAAGACGCTAACTGCCAACTTACAACCACGACAAAACATCCCCTTCTACTTTCTCGTCGCCTCTCCGCTTCGATACAGTTGAATCCCAAAGGGTGTAACTGCTACAGAAGTTGAACAAGTTTTTATCTTGAGTGAAAAAGTGACTGCTATTGTCAGGCGGTTTTCCCCTCCAGGCCAATACTCTTTTCAGAAGCGTCTCTTCCTTTGGTGGATCTTATAAAAAATACTATGAATAGTATCCACGCTATTCTGTTGCTTCCCTTTTGTGGCTCATTCCCGCCTTCACTTTTCAACCCTTACTTTTCATAAATAATGACCTCATCGTAACATCACCCTCTCGTTTTAAAGAAGTTCTTAAGTTGTTTGGGAGGGCTGGAAGGAGAGGGAAAGAGAGAAGTTTGGGTTATAATTTATGCAGCTAGGCTGAAACGGAAGCTTTTTTTCCTTAAAGAGGATAACAACGAAATAGGGATGAACGAGGAAAACACTCGAGCGGCTTTGTAAGTCTACTTTTCTCTGAATTCGACAACAATGTCTTCACAGAAGTGTAATTGAATCATCTTTCGACATTGTGTGAATCCAATAGAATATCAATAAACTTGAATGAAAACCAGATTTGCAATTTGAATGGTTTCCAAGTCTTTCTTCAAGCTTCCAAAAATTATTATAATAGATATTGATGCGTATTTTGCATCAAAATGTGGAATATTAAAAAAACAAGATGGTCGTGCGTAGTGTCCAAAATGCTTCTAATTATTACACAATAGTTTATTATTTTGTGTATAGATCATCCATCTGCAAAGATCGTAAGAAGAGGCATTTTCGTTACTCAATGCTGTTGTAATGATGAACTAGGTATAATAATTTGCCCGACGTAGTAAACTGGGGTGAGAAATTGCCAGTTCTTCAACATTTTGAAGCGTTTCAACACGTTGGCTGCGGGAGCCCATTTCCGAGTTTCACCGTGTCCTGAAACGTTTTTTTCGAGCAAATCAGGGCCTAATGGAGGTTTTCCATCGCTTCTGCGCTTAATTATGACAAAAAAAATCGCAGTTTTTTCTGTCAAATTAATTTTTTTGATTACCAGTCCATCATCCGGCCCAGGCGAGGAATTTTGATCGGCGACTGCACCTGCAAAAACAATAAGCGCGTATAGACTAGACCCGCACAGCACCAACCTCTGCAGAAAACACCCCTTTTCCTTTTGTCAAAAGACGGTCAAAGACTTTGCTAAAGACGATCTCAAAATTCGAGATTTTGTCCAGCGGTCCGACTTTGTCAAAAGACTTGAAACTCAACTTTGTCCTAAGCTAGCACTCAGCCTGAAAAGGCTAGTTTGCGCACGCTTAGCTGAAGTGATCCGAAAGATCGAAACGAAGTAAACATAATTACAAACACAACATAAAAACAAAACAAACATAAACAAACAACAAAACAAACAAACACAAAACAAACATAATAATAACAAACAAACAAAACAAAAACAAAACAAACAAAACATAATTAAACATAATTAAACATAATTATCCATTTAAAATGGGAAATTTGAAACTTTGCGACTCAACCCAAAGGAATTTACATGCAGAAGGGGCAGTCAAACATTTGTTTCAGTGATGATGGGATTTTGGTAAACCGTTTTCGTCATATCCCCCTTTTCCTGACAGTTTCTTCGTCTTCCTCCGAAGTTCAAAGACATAGAAACGATTTATTAGTACTCAGGAGGTGTTGAGGAGCAAAACCGTATAAGAATTTAAAAAAATGCATCTCAGACGAAAATATTCATGAAAATCGATTTTTCTACTTCAAATGATTGGTAATCAAAGAATATCTCATCGATCGTGGAACTGAACTTGACTAGGGATGGGTATCGATACTCGATATTTCAAAATATCGATACTTTCATACCGATACCCGATATTTTAGAATCGATACTGCAATATCCGATATTTTTGGATATCGATACTTTGGATCCGATATTTCTGAATATCGAATATCGATACAGTTCTCGCGGAAAATTCAACATAATGGCTAAAAAATGAAGAAGGTAGAGGGGCTATTGGGTACCCATTGGTTGCACAAACAACGTTTATATCATGGAGAAAATCACCCTGTTGGACTCTTGCTAGTAAAAAATGAATAAAAATTGTCGAAAAAATTATTTTTCTTGATAATATTGATAGTTTGTGACACTAAAGTATCGATACTCGATATTTTAAAATATCGATACTCATTTCCAACGATACTTGAGATATCGATACTCGGATACGATACCGTATCGATACAAAATATCGATACTTTTATGACGATACCCATCCCTAAACTTCAATGGACATCGAGATTCAACATCGATTGCAATATTACATTCGAAATTAGGCTGAGGATCAATCGAAAACAACAGTCATGTCAGATGCTTTTCATGATTACCTGTCCATAATTCCGCACACGAGCAGAAACGATTTGATGAACTGTCCATCGCACCTGACGTGGCAGCTGTTTCAGGCTGTTTATTTCTTCCAAATAGACTTGATTGTGAAGTAGGTGCGTAGTAAGTTGGTAGGTTGTGGGAATGGCAAAGCTGTGTTCTTTGCAGAAGAGTGGTCTATAAAGAAAAATAATAAACCTTTGTGTGATCATTTACAGCGTTTTGAATTAAGGGAGGAAAATGTACCGAAAGTTATGAATTGATCTGACAGAATGTAATCAGCGATGACCTCATTTTCATTCGTCTTCAATCGAAAATCGATAAATTCAATTATCATCCGAGTGAGTGATGAATCTCATCCATTTAATGTCAAGTGCGAGCTGATGGAACAATTACTTATCCAATCAAGAGCACATTCCAAACTCGGAATCCGAAGTAATTAATCCGCCCAGTCGTGTGGTTATAGGAAACGGCTATAATTGTGGCTGCGAACGCTAAAACTCTTCGTTAAGCTAATCGTTCCAAATCGGTTCCGAACCGAATTGTTCCTGAAAATTACTCAGATGGATCTCACCAGAAGTCCGATTCAGATTAGAATTTTGAGAAGGATGTGATGTGGAATCGTGATATTAATGACGCTCGATTTCCATTTCAAGGTCTGTTGCATGAAGAACCGTTTGTTCTTCCTCAGAAAATACTCTACTTTGTCTCCATGGACTTGTAGAGTACTCTATTACTGGCTTTTTACTGTTTTGGATTACAACACGAGCCAGTTTGGCAGACAGTAAAAAGTCAGTAATATTCTGGAGGGTACTTTGTGAGTCCGTCGAGACAAGAAGAGTATTTTCCGAGGTTTATAAAGTAAAAACGCTGCAAATTATTCCACAAAGGTGTATTAGTATTCTGAATGGATCAGTCGTCTGCAAGAAAAACTGCTCTGCTATTGTCAATACCTACCAACCATATTTTCAATCAAAAATCAAGTTTAATTTGAAGGAATAAACGCTTCACATAAAGAGTTTTGGGTACCTTCATTAGGAAATTTGATTAATGAAAATGAGGTAAGATTTGACACACGCTTTTACTAGTTTTTTTATGAATCATTTACATGGGTTCTGATCGACAGAATTCTTTCATATTTTGATCAAATTGTGCTACCTTACCTTAAATGCGCGCTGCAAAAATTTCAACTCCTTCAATTCAATGGCTTAGGTTGAATATTACTCAGAAGGCATTTTCCGTTTGATAAGACAAGAGTACTGTGGGGAATTTATCCGTCAAACCATTATTATAAACTATGACAAATAAATTAAAGAGCATTAAAAAATAATAAATAGGAAGTGTTAGTTTCTTGTGAGAACTATGTGAAAATGAAGAAATCCCCAAAACCGGCGTCTTTGAAATAAAATAAATCAAATTAATTGAACTACATTTGCATGTGGCAAACTCGTGAAAGTAAACATTTAGATGAAATAAGTCAAAAATACAAAGGTTCTCGCAATATTTGAATGACTGATTGAATGAAACAGTTGGAATACAAAAAAATATGATGACAACTGCAACATGTCCAGCTGCAACAAGTTTCCCATTTGGCAATTTATTCATTTGGAGGAAGCGGAGAAAGTTTCGCCGCCCGAATTACTGAACTATTCCGTTGCCAAGGTATCTCAGATGGGTGAAAACTGCTCAGAAATTACTTGGAAGTTCATAGCAATAACTATCTAATTGAGGGTAAAGACGGCTGCATGTCACACATGCCGTTCGTCAAGTAGTCATTCAACCTCGTCAATAGATGACGTCCAGGCTAACAATAGTCGGCTGCATGTCACACATGGGACCTAGGGCAGGTGCCCCCCATGGCAAGTGCCCTCCCGGCAAACTGCCCTCCTGCGGGAGGGTAGTTTCAACCCAAAACACAAATGTGCGCCCCGTGAAAGTGCCCTCCTGGTAAACTGCCCTCCGAGGAGGCCAGTTTTTACTGTGCGTCAGGAGAAACCCCTCCTGCTCACACCACGTATTAGAAGGGCCCTCTCATCGAATCGGTCCTTACAAATGGACCTCCGTGGCAAGTGGCCTCCGTGGCAACTGCCCTCCCAGTAAACTGGCCTCCTAGCCCTTACAAGCCTGTGGAAATGCCTAGTAGAACGCCGCCAACCAAACTTTTATATCTCAATCCGTTCCCGAGATATGATTTTTAATTTTTTTTTGCTCAGCAAACCACGTTTTGGCCATAAAAAACCCACATTTCTTCACTTTGAAATGATTTCCTCTACTTTTGACCTCATTATCGGATTTACGCCTAAAACACATTCATAATCAAGAAAGGATCGCAATTGCAGTTTAAACATTGAAAATTTTTTAAACATTTTTCTGAAAAGTTCCTAAAATAACTTGTACGTAGGTACGTTAACTACATTTCCAATAAAAACTTGCTGAAAACTGTCTAATCTCAGGAAAACTTGCAAATTTAATCAACTTTCTATTGGTATGGTCAACTTTGCGATTCCTTGTCGATTTCAGCGAAATCACCATCTCGGAGGCAACAGCCCACCCCCTTCCAGCCATCTGCTCACCATCCAACCCTCAAGTCTCATGCCGATTTAATGGAAAAAACTCCGATTTTCGCGTAAAAACTCGATTTTCTCCATGAAATTGATATTCTAATCATTTTATTCCTAATGTATACATTAGGAATAAAATAATTAGAATATATAGTACACATAGTACATACATAGTATACATACTGATGATCGTGACTGAAGATCCATTATCATTGGCAGCTCATTATACTTTTGAGAGACCCATGTCCCGGAAATGAGAAGTTGCACAGGTAGAGGAGATCCGTTCTGAGCAGGAGGGCAGTTTACCGGGAGGGCAGTTGCTCGAGGTAGTCTAGGAGGGCAGTTTAAAACCAGGGTTCGAAACTGGCCCTCAAAAGTTGGAAGCAGGTAGTTTCTCGAGGTGGTCTAGGAGGGCAGTTTAAAACCGGGGTTCGAAACTGACCTCCTAAAACAGGAGGGCAGTTTACTGGGAGGGCAGTTGCTCGAGATGGCCTATGAGGGCAGTTTCAAACCGTGGTTTTAAACTGACCTAAAGAGGTAGGAGGCCAGTATGCCGGGAGGGCAGTTGCCAAGTTCCCCACACATGCCATACGACCGCAAAAGATTAAGTGCTCATGAGGATCGAACGGTTTGTCCTACAGAGCTCTGGATGGTCTCATTCGATTCAAAAAATTCAATACTATTTTAAATTTATGAAACAAACAATACATTTACGTCAAAAGTTTTCGAGGTAGGGCATTTTGAGAATTTCAGCCCTTATTTTTCACCCCTTAGAAGTGGCTGACTTCAACTAAACGCTTTTGTTTAAAAAAATGTAGCTAAAATGTAGGTAGCCCATATACCAAATTTCATCGATAACGGTTATTGGTAGCTAAGGAAAGTGTTCGGCGGACTGCAAATTTTTAATTCGATTTTCGGATTCTACGTACCTTGAAACGTAAATCAACAAATTTTGAACGGGGGTTAAATTTTTTCTTGGTCGATTCCAAAGGTTCATTAGTGCAAATAATAAACAAAATGGCTAGGATCGGTTAAAGAATACATTTTTATTTATTTTATCAATCCTTTATACTGCACGAATTGGATTTTTGTTTCAAATTGCTAGAGTTAGAGAGGGTTAGGATAAATGTCCTATTTGCCTCCCCCCCACCACATAAATAATACACTTAAACTGCCAACATAATTTCAAAGCTCAGCCACCTTACGCAATTTTGATTTATTCTATCACAATCAGTTACCAAACTTCCAGCTCCACGACGTCAGAACCGTAGCGATTTCAATGCCCCGTCCACTCGGTGTTATTACTCCTACTTGTCACCAAGTGCTGACGCGTTTGCGTCGTCACACCCTAAATTCCCAAGTTTCTGGCCACTCTCGAGGATTAACCCCTTTCCTCTCCTGTGGCAGCCCTGGAGGGGGTTTCCTACGCCAAACTGCTGAAACTCAGTAGCTGGTGACGGCTCGGCTAACTTGCAACTCCCATCTATCCTGAGTGGAGTTTTCGAACGGAATCTCAACTGTAAATGATTGCATTTTGCCATAATACTGTACGAAGAAGAGGCAACAGTCCAACATTTCCTCTCTACAGTAGGTTATATATTCCTTCATAGTTTTATCAAATTTGAATGATACCCAAATGTGGAGGATTATTCTGGTTTTTTTATTTTCAATAAACAACTTTTGGAATCGACCAAGAAAAAATGTCTGATGAGCGGATTATGATTGTAGTACCCTTCTTCAGCTTCCTGTTTGCGGGGTTTTCCGACATTTCGCCTGTAACCCTGTTAATTTTGATTATTTAGTAACTCAAAATTATCGAAGAAAATTTCCAAACATAATTAACCTAAAATTATCTATCAAAACCACGGAAAGGCGTTCGCATATTTAAAATTTAAGATTCTTGTCATGAAAAAATGGTAATTAAAAATATGATCATTTTAAGACGCTTCTCGACGGAGGATTTGGAAACCGGGACACAGCCTCAAGTTGTCTGGATAACTCGGGTTATAGACGCCAGGTACAATACAATGCTTTTTGTCAAAATAAACTTGATTGACAACCTTGTGCGGTGGTTGATAAATACTAATAATGAAAAAGCAGCATTCTTTGTGGACTAGCTGTCTCAGCAGAAGAATTATATTCGTTGTGTAATAATTTGCTGCGTTTTACTTGTACGCATGTAACATGGCTTCTGCAGATCAGATTGTGATGAAATGATTACGCATTCTTGTTAACTAGTTTTCTTCAAGACAATAATTATATATAATATATACTTTATATCTTTATATTATAAAGATATATATTTGCTATCACGGCAAAAACAGAACAATGGAAACGACAATTTTCCTGAATATAAACAAAATCAACAGCTGTAGGTTTCCAATTCACCAACTGACTCCTAGCTTTGTACATATCAACCGATCCATAGGCCAAATACTTCACCTTGAAAATCCATTTGCATCCAATTGCAGTTTTACCAACGGGTAGATCCGTCAGTTCCAAAACCTTCATCACATCTAAGGAGGTTAACTCTTCCTGAATTGCTGCTGCCCAAAAGTCACCATCTTTACCCGTCAATGCCTGATTTTATGTTTTTGGTTTTATCTATCTTGCTGTGGTTGTGCAACAAAAATTATCTGGTTTTCTTAAATGACTCCTATCTCTTAGAATCATCTTTTCAGGTGTCTCGGGATCTCGGTCTTGTTCTTCATTGTTTCTTGTTGCTTGTTGTTCAATTGAAAGGCTGTCATCTTCAATAGGACCTTGATATTCATCACCGCAATCTTCTGCTTCTACATAAATTCTTCCTTCAATTTCATTATTGGTTTTTTCATCTCCAAGTTCTTTTATTCTACTAATACTTACTCTACCTTCTGTTTCAAGATCAGAATAAGTCTTATCTTCATAAATACCATTTTCTTTACTGAATGGAAATTCATTGTCAATGAATACTACATCGCTGCTTGTAATTAGTCTCTGCTTCTTCAAATTCCATAATCTATATCCTTTAGAAGCTCCTGCATAATCCAACGTGACATATTCTTCAGCACGATCATCAAGTTTCTTCCTAACTTCTTTTTGCACATGGGCATACGCTTTACAACCAAAAGGACGCATATGCATTTCACTTGGCTTCAGTTTGCTCCATATTTCTTCTGGTGTTTTCCCATCATCCCTAGGGCATCTAGCATAGCATAGCACGCAGTATTTACCCCCTCAGCCCAGAAACATTTGGGAGCATTAGCCGCAATCAACATTGATCTTGCCATTTCAAGCACAGTCCTGTTGAAGCGCTGAGGAACACCATTTTGCCGAATATAAACAAAAGCAACACCTGTTGGTTTCCAATTCACCAACCAATTAGATAGAGAGAAATGGATGATAGAGTTATATCACGTTTTAGGTTCATACATGTAAGCCAGAATGTACACTACATTCCTGTCCTTCAACGTGGTCATTGTAACTCGTGTTACCAACATAACTGGTGGTCGTTGTTAACTGGCTCATTTCCATCTCGGTATTTCAGAGCTTCCTTTTTAAAAACCGAAAACCACCGCAAATGCGACTCAAATCTCGATTGAGTGACATAACGATAAATATCGAATCACGACCGAGATTGAAAAACGATTGGAGGGCGAGTTAGTCGAACCATCTAACATCTCCCGTCGCTCCCCCGCAATATCAGGCAAGGAATTTGAAGGTTAAAGGTCGTCCAGGGTCGCAGCATTGATCCTCCCGCTGGTTTTCACGCCTTTGGGTAAACATCGTCCCGGGCAGAGCGATGAGACCTGTTCAAGTGCAATACCTGCATAAGAGAGGAAGACATGAGAAGGAAAAGGGTCACGAATCGATGGATTTTTCACAGACTGTTTTCAAACATTTTTGAGTGAAGTAAGTACTCAATTTTCGTTGCCAAGGGAACCCTCGTCCAAGATGAGAAACACCTCAGAGTGAGGACCTCATCCTATTACCTGGTAAAGGTAGATGTAATTGATTCTTCACGGACTGTTGTCCAAAATTCTCTAGACAAAAATCTCAAAAACTATGTTCTGAATATGTTATTCATTTTCACAACACTTATTCCCTAATATCATAGACAGCGGGCAGGATCTACACATTAAAAACTAATCAACGGTTGTTGACTAAATAACATAAATTGTGTTTTTTAAGCTTGAAAAAGGGCCCATAGTTTACCCCGAAAGCGCTCGCCTGATTAAAGAAAAGGGACAAAAAAAAAATCTGGGTCCTTTCTGCTTCCTCTTTCTCATAAACCTACGATATTTTACCTTTTGGTTAAACCTTCTTCAATTCGAATTGAACCTCTTTTACTTTTAATTAAACCTTTTTTTATGTTCATTCGAACCTTTTTTGACTTTAATTGAAACCTGTTTTTCTTTTATTAAACGGTCTAGTACCGCGAAGCTTTCGGTTGATTAGGTCACCTCTATGGGGTGAAAAACAAGGGTTGTAATTTTCAAAAGTGCCCTAGCTCGATAATTCTCGAAATAAAGGTGTTGCTTTTCCACCAATCTAAAATAGTATTGAATTTTTAGAAATTTTAGAGACCACGCGGAGCTTTGTAGGACAATCCGTTCGCTCCCTACGAGAGTTTAAGGGTTTTCCTTCGATAAAACAGAATCACGAGTTTGAATCACCAAAGAGCTCACTCAGCTGATCAGTGATCTCCCAGGTGTCTTCAGCATTAAAGCTCCGAAACCATTTTCAATGATATTCAACGCAGGAAGCTGACATTTTAGCGGGAGGGTCAATGGAGACTACAGATGGTGGTAGGTGCTATTGATGGAGAACCAGTGACATATACAGAAAATAATTAATCTTTTGGGCAATGATTTGCAGCGTTTTATTCGATTTTTGGATTCTACGTACCTTGAAACTTAAACCAACAAATTTTGAGTGGGAGGGTAGGGGTTAAAAATTTTTTTTCTTGGTCGATTCCAAAGGTTCATAATCGAAAATAATAAACCAAAAGGGTTTATTTCAAAGTGAAAGAGGTTTAACTAAAAGGTGTAATATACAATATAACATATTTCGTATATTATACATTATCTTGAAATAACTTTATTCACTACTCTAATAGGTTCTGGATTGAGAGTAATTCGAAAAGCTCTTAGTCTACGGTCTACAGGTATTCTTACCTTCGTACATTTTTTTACAAAAATGATTCTCATCAAGTTCTTACTTGAAACCTACACCAAATAATAATAATGTCTCAATCCTCCCTACAATTATTTTATCCTAAATGTCTTCAACATAGTGTTTTCGGAACGTTGCAGAGGGCTAAAAGCCTGAAATTGTCAATACAGATCTTTGACTTTGAGGGTTTTAACTACTACCAATGCCATTTAGCCTTCATTAACGAGGTAGAAACTTAATAGAAGAAAATCCACCAACTCAGTACCCATTTTCGGTTGCCTCGAACCTTACACAACTCTAGCATATGGTAGACTCCTCATCAATTTTGACTCTCCCCTACAGTGACCTATCCAGGGGAAATGATCCCCCTGATGAAGAATAGACTGCATCTACTGAATCCCCAAAACACACAAAAACGACAACTCGTTCCCGTAGGTCAAGTTTGAAGGTCGCCACGAGCCCTGCATTGATCTCAGCGGATTACTAGCTGTGGAAGTGCGTGGGCAGAAATACACAAGCCGTCGTCAGGGCAACGGCGGGCAGCCTCGAAGCCTGTGGGAGGCTGGAGGCTTCAGTATTGAACCTTTCCCGGTTTTCTCTCTCTTCATTCATCCTCCCGGCCCCTAGCTGACCTGACCCCCAGAGCCCTTTCCAAAGTATGGACTGAAAGGTGGCAATAAATTAAATATTTAGGGCAGATTCCCAGTAAGGGCTTCGATTTAACTGGTTTTTAGCTGGAGGAAATTAGAGTAGGAAAAACGGTCTCCAAATCCGTGCATATCTCAAATTAAAAAAAATATGCTTTTAGGGAAAATCGTTATATTTATAATATTGTGATATACCCTTGCAAATTCATCAGTTATCAATTGTACGGAGCAGTCCACATTTTTGAGGCTGGAGCACAAAATCTTAATAAAATTGTATTGCTGGGGGGAGGGGGGGGGATCAGCTTCTCAATCAATGAATATTTATTTACTCCATCAGCAATGTTGGAATACAACAAAAATGGTCTTTGCAAGTGACAGGAGAGGCTGTAAAGCCCAGTGTTGTCTCGAAATTTTACACTATCTGGTTCTGAGCTCAATACGGACACCTCTTAACATCGTCTTCTAATAAGTAGGTAGAACAAAGCCAATTTAGATGTGTTATTGTGGTGTTTCCTATTCGATTCATGTGACTTGATCCTCTTGATGTGCACATAAAATCAACTACACCGCTGATGGTTCACAAAGAACAACAAATATTTAAAACAAAACACGAAAGCATGAAACTTTTAGCTTCGTTTCGCAATGCCTGACTCTGACGTTGCTTTGGGTCGAACAACATAGAACACTGTCTTCATTGATAACTTTAAAAAGTGAATTAATAGATTCATCTTTATCGGGGTTCAGCTGTGGCCGAGCGAGTTCCGGCATGGGTCTCTGGAGACGAGACTTGGAGCCGTGAGTTCGAGGCTCGCCTCGGGAGCATATTTTCGGGTATGCCGGTCGCAGTTCCCCCTCGTCCCAACCCAGGGCGGTGAGGCCAAAGGGAAGCCATGAGCGAAATCAACAGAACAAATTCCGATCTTCCCTTAGGAAGTCGGCTGATGACGTTGGACACAAATCCAACCTGAAATGGTTGCATTACTTTACTTTTCGTCTTTATCACAACATTCAATTTCAAATGTGAAAATTACGAGTATAACATACTCGGTGTGTTGAAATCATATGAAAAGATGTTATAGAATCAAAGCAAATGAAAAAAACATCATTTCTGGATTGTTGAAAAGTATATTGTTTGCAAGCACTAGAACTTGTGAGCCCTGGAGGGAACCTGGTCTCAAACTCAACAATCACTGGTGAGTAAAACACCCTAAATTGGCCCGGAGTTTCATAAAAGATTCCCCTGAAATTAGCAAACCAAAAAATTTCCCTACGATGATGTACCTAACATAAAATATCTTTTTTGATGTACCTAACATACCATCCTTAGAAATGAGATAAGCTCGGATACTTCCATGAAACCTAAAGGGTGAACCTATGTGAACCAAAGGGAACTGGAAGTGCTCAACAGCAAGCCTAGCTTAGACAGTGTTGAGTGCATTGTCATGGAGGAAGGTTCTTGAGTCTCCCTCCAAAACTGAAAATCACTTCAAGTTATTGAGGATTCTTTTTTCCCGACAGAAAACAGACAGGAGCTAGTGTCCCTGTGTCAACCCTGGCGAGCCACTTCTGGTACCTCCAGAGAGTTTTTTCCCCAAAGTTGAATCAATGAATAGAAGATGGAAGGTAAGATTGAAGTAGGGGGATAGTCAAGTTACACAGTTGAAAATTAAAAACCTCAAGCCCTCAACGGAATGCGATGTAGTAGAGGTTAGGTTTATTTACATTGATTGTGGGATATCAAAGCAAAAATACTTCTGTAGGGCCCTTTTTCGAAGTGTCTCTTGAAAGAAACTCTGCCACAACAGCTTAGGAGCTTCGAGGCTCTTCGCCCTGAACTTGTTGAACATAATTGTTTACCTCTAATAAGGAAGTTAGTTTGGGTGTGGGGTTAAGATAGATTGATTCCACCACGATCTGATCAACATGAAAATACCATTCAACCAAGTGAATTCTTATTTGCTACTATTTCTCGACTCTGGATATCTTAACATGATCGTATAAATGGCTGGCGTGGAGGGGGGGGGGGGAGCCAGCTAAGTCGTTTTTTGGTGAAAATCGAGATATCTTCACTGTAGGCGTTATTTTGTGTCAGATTTCGTTTGCGAGTATCACAGTAAGTCTACCGTGCTTCCTATTGGCTGGGACGTTAGTGATTATTCGGTTAACTCTCATCCCGAAATTTCTGTTTCGAGCACAAACCGGTAACTGAGTTTACCTACTTTTTCCCAGTGTACTAAATTGTGCTTAACCAGGCAGGTAGGTTTTCTTATGGTGGGTGAGCAGGTAAGTCTGAAAATTTGGTTGCTCGTAACCAAGTAAGTATGGAAATTAGACTGCACGTAACCAGGTAACTCGACAATTTTTTAAAAACATTGAATTTACCTTTAAGATGTAATTTGAAGGACCGTTCGAGCTATCATTTATTTATACCTATATCATTATTCTCCTCAATTTAGTAAAGACTGTCACGTGGCGTCTCCTTTCTAAATTGAGTGGACCAGACAACTATCACAGGCTGAAAAGGACAGACACTTGAAGGCGTCCCATTTCTAGCTATGATCTTTTAAGCGAATTTCCCGTTTGTAAAGAATTCACCAGCCAGTTTGCGCAAATTGAACTGAACTACTTGATCGTGCTTCAGAAAATGTGTGGGTTGTTTAGTGGGCTTCAGTAGTTGATAATGTTTCCGTTCTCGAATTTTGAAATTTTTTTATATGAATGTGGAGAAGAATGAAATTGGCATCGAAAGGTTCGAAAAAAGGCCAGAAATCGAGCGAGGAATGGAAGCTCATGAGGAACAGCTTTTTCCATACTTATTTAATCACGGAATTAAAAGAGGAACCAAATGACTTCTGAAACTATTCAAGAATTGACGAAATGAGACATGAAGAGCTGCTCAGCACGAGCTCACCAATGATTGTAAAAACTGGCACCGTAATGAGATGAGCAATCACCCCCATGAAAGTCCGTCAACCACTGAGATTTTTGGCAACAGGGAGAAGTGTAGAAAACCTTCTTCCACTTGTATCTCAAAGCAAGCCTTCAGTGGCTTGAAAAGCAAGCACCAACACCAAGCTGATTTTCTGTCCGGGACATAAATCATAGCCAAAAAAATTGGATTGAGCAAATTGCGTCTACACGCAGCAACATGATCGTTGAAACTGGCTTGTGCAAGCCAATTTTCACAATTAGCTTGAGCGCGTAGAACCACCATTGTGAATTAGAAATGAAATTTGAAACTTTAAAATGCTCTCCTGTAAAATTCAATTTTTTGTACTTACCTGCCCCCCCCCCCCCCCCGCCAGCCAAATGTAGTTCCATCTGGGGGATCAGAAGTACTGTTCAGTGATCAAACCCTATAAATACTGTCCATCAAACGTTTTCAGAGATGTATTGCTGAAGTGGAGTTTTGATCGTGGAAATCGAAAGACATTGGAACACGAGCTTTGCTGAGTGATATTCAACTCCATTTTATATGAAATTCTTAGGTCACATGAAAGAGTTAATCGGAAACTTTTAATGTAAGTTGTGAAGAGGAGGAAAGGGGTGCTGAGCTGGCTTGAATGGCTGGTGATGGAGGGGGGTAGGTACCTACCACCAGGCCTTGGAAACGGGACATATCGATCGTTAAAGGACGCGTAGAAGACAAAAAGGCCTCCCCCAACAGAACTGGGTTAAGAGGTGGAAGGCGTTTTCCTTCGAGTGGCACAACTCCTCAGGAATAACACCGCTACAACGCGCACCATTCAAACCCAAATGTGCGTGTTCTTGAATGTGCGTGGGCGATGAGTCGAGGAGCTCGTTTTCTTCGAGTGGATGTTAAACGCTACTAGCGTCATCACGAAGTGGCAGCTTAGCATAAAAACTCTCGTTGCTGAGAACCGGGGAAAGTCTCCCCCTTCATGTCATTGAGTGTATACTCCACACCCGTGAATATCATTATAGCACACTCAAGTTAATCTATTCCCGTTATTTTCAAGCCATGAAGCATTATAAACAGATTAGGTGAAACGCCAAATTTCTAAGTAAGGTACTTACCTACTAGTACCCATAAATATGTCACTTCCCGTAACATTTACGAACTTGATGTATCTGCTTTAGGTTAATTCTCAGGAAGACGTAGAATTTGGAATATTCTTCGTTACAGCGTATAAATAGTGTGTAGTTCAAAGTTGGCTACTTACTTATTGTGCCAATTTGTTACATTTATTTATTGGTTATAGTTTTCAACTAGCAATAATCGCACCTCAGTAGAACTTCATTGGTTACGATAATGCCTGTACGCAAGGATAGCAATGGTCGGTGAGTGTGAACGAAATGCGCTGAATTCTCTGAACCATCCCCAATATCGTGCCCTCAGAATGGAGGATGAGGTAGTACCGCTAATGAGTGTCAAAAACTTTCAAGATTCTAAGAGGCTCTTCAAAATCAGAGGGGATCTGATGGCATTGAATTGCAGACCATATGATACCGCCAACCAGACCTGTGATCTGTGTAGTAGTGGAGATATTGAAAATGGTTTCCATTTATTGGAAAGTGTAGTGCACTACGTGCAGTGAGGAGAAGATATTTAGATTTTTTTGAAATGAATTGGTGCGAATATATCAAATTAATAAAGTCTGTATCCCCTAAGTTAGTTAAATTCTGTATGGTCGCCTGGGGTCTGAGGTATAAGGCAATGGTAGAATACCGGTTTGCCAGTGCTTGAGAGAAGCATCACCCTTACTGGTATTGTGAACATCAAATTTGTATTATTATTGGTATGTTTTATTACTGACAGATTATGTTGAGTTTCCTCATTGTATCCTGTTATAAGCAAGAAAGAATTATTGTCATTATTATTATTACACTGGCTGGATGATTTGTTTGGATTGTTAAACTATGATGACGGCGAATCCATCGGACGGTCATTCTTTGACCACGATGAGTTGCATGACTCTTTGATCTTATTTATCATCTTGAGATGTATTTAACAATAAAGCATGCTTTATCTATCTATCTACATTTATTTATTATTAAAAAAAAGTAATCCTGTCATGATGTGGCTTGTGTTTTCTTGAAAGTAGGGGTGGGGCTCAAAAGAGTACTTTCACTGACCCACCCAGCTCATTATCTGCATGGTCCACTGCCACTAAGAAGGATTAGGGTGCAAGTGATGACTACCCTGTTCCTAGAAAGCCTGGAATAGGTTTATCAACCCAACTGAGCTATATTTGATGATCCAGTAATATTCCTCCCATGATGATGAAGCTTGCCATCGAGAGTTTTTATTGCCCAAGATCGGTCCTGCTCTTCTTACAAGGTTGAAATCCGTCAGTAAAAAAGACGGCCATCTGAGTGAGCTTCTCGGATGTTTTCGGTCCCGTTTCCTGTTTTCGGTCAACTTTCCTGGAAATACTCGAAACGATTGAATAGGTAACCCTTGAGCAGCTAAGTGATCTAAAAATCGATACCTGGTCATGTTATATATGAAAGTGGACGTTTGATAGAGAGGCTCTCTAGGAAACGAATGACCGGCCCATGAGCTGAGTGAGAACCGATGATGCTTTTGGTACACTTCTACTACGATGTAAGAATCGACAGCTACCGTTTCTGGGGTGACTGAAATCGAATTTATGACCAGCAGACATTTGACCCAGAGCCTCTACGTATTTTTTTGTTTTTGTTTTGATTTGGGTCTCTTACCCTCTCAATTTGAACAGCCAAAATTCTATATCCTTTTCCTTTGCTAAGCTGAGTGGGCTCTAAGGTAAGACATACATGACCTGTTCTTCCTTCTAGTGAAAAGTCCCTCCTCTGCTGAGACTGAAATCGAATTAATCAGAGATCTACGCATATAAGAGTGGACTTCAAGGCTCTTTTCTTCCTGTCTCTTCTTCCAAAATAGCCTCTCTGTGAATACTGAAATCGAAAGACTCAGAGATCTTTGCTCAGCAAAAACGGGCTCCAATTCTGTTTTCGTTCCTGTTTCTTATCCTACACAGTGAGCCGCTTTGGGGAGACTGAAATCGTTTGACTCAAAACTTAAAGAGTGAGGTCCAATTCTCGGTCCAAATTTTTCTTTTTTTTCAATATTCTTTATTGCACCAAGTATAACTTGTTAACAATATTATTTTGAAAATATGGACAGATATTCAAAACTAAGATACATCACTGAGTTATGTTGATTATGGTGGATGTTTCACTTCACTGCTTCACAACTAAGCTAGGTCAAGTGGTTTGGTACGCTTCAATCTTCTGATGATATAACTTGGATCAAGGAGTTGGACAGCTTCCTCGTCGATGTGACATCTTAGACGCTGGAGGTGTCTCACAGCTTGTCGCTTTATAGCATCGTTTATTGTTTCGATCCGAAGTTCATGATGGAGGCGTTTCGAAAGTACCATGGTGCATTGACAACCGTTCTTAGCACATTGTTCTGGAATCTTTGGATGAGCCGTACAGCCCCAAAGCTGAGCTCCATAAGTCCAGACAGGTTAAAGGACTTGGTTGTACAATGTAAGCTTGTTCTGTATTGACAACTTCGATCGTCTCCCCATCAACCAATGCATTTTTCTGAATTTTAGAAGGAGTTCTTCCTTCTTTTTTTTGACATGGGCTTTCCATCTAAGTTTGGTGTTTAGTGTCATGCCTAGGTATTTGGCTTCATTAGCATTCGGAATAACTTTTCCCATGAAATGTACCGGAATATAATCGATTCTCTTGTTAGTGAAATCGACATGTACCGACTTAGTTTAATTTATTTTGATTCTACATTTTGCTGTCCACTTTCGTATGCTGGATATTGATTGATTTAACATGTTGGTGGATTCAGTGTTACATTCTCCGACTGCCAAAATCACTGTACCATCTGCGAAGGTGGCTGTGGTGTACATTCAAATTTCTGGGAGATAACTGGTATGAAGGACATACAAGAGCGGTAAAAAACAACACTCCCTTGTGGGACTCCTCCATTGATTAGCTTTGGCTCTAAGTAGGCGTCTTCTTGCTTTATTCTGAATTAGCGATTGGTGAAAAGACTGAAGCAGCTTAGCATTCTTCATTGGTAGAGGTCCTACTTTAAATATATTCCATGGTGGACTACAATTTTGTGTAGTTTTGCCGACACGAAAAATTGACCACCGATAGACGAACGTGGAATCCAAATAGTTCTGGTTGCTTTGAAAATGTGAAAGTGAAAATTCTTATTTTGCCAGGTCAAAATTGTTTCGAACTGCTGCACGAATAAAAACTAGATCTTCAGGGGTTTCATTTGCAAAATGCGTCAGAATTGCAAAACCAGGACGAATATCTCGACAGTTCCAGAACACGTTGCACATCAGAGAGAATATTTCCCGAGCGAAAACCACTCGGTGGGAAAAAGGGCTCGAAATAAAGGGTCATTATCTCATAATAGCCAACTCTTATAATAGGTAGTCCGCTCTCGGTCAGCCAGCAGCGTTGGTGGCTTTTGATCGTTAAAACGTTGCCAACCCCTACAGGCATGTTGGGGGTTTTTGCGGCTCCCGGAAACCTTTCTGGGGAAATCCCTTTTTCCCTTGATGTCACCCCGAGAACATTTTGAAAGGTTGATGGATCGTTGGTTTTGAGGGTAGTAAAAAAAGGCCCCGGGGTGGGGGTAGTTATAAATAAAAGTAGAGCAGTAAAAAGGGACGTTAGATTTGAAGGATACTGCAATCATGGCGCTGTTTGAACCTGGGAAAGTGGTGCCATAACCTTTCTGAATACCCCTTTCACGAAATACAACGACATTTTGGTTCATCATTTTCAATAATAATATCTGACTCGTAATTAGATAAATAACGTTACGAGCGTCCACAATGTACTTCATATAGACTCATTTTGGTTCATTGTTTTCAATAATGAACCTTCTGAATTGCTCAAGAGAAAAGTTATCTAATCCCTGAAAATATTTTGGTTGTCGTTCATGTAATTTAAAATGCTGTTCTAATTTGGGACTCCATTGTCACTAGAAGTGTTATGATGGCTAAGAGTGTGGGTGGGCGGGGTATACTTTACACGTCGAGTAAGTACCATTGTATCGACGTTTTCCGATTTCAAAATAACCTGTGGGACGTCCCCTGGAATGCATGCATTACTAAACAATATGTTTATAATGCTGAACATGATAAGTTACTTCCCCAGCATACTAACTAAATTACAGTGGATGAAACTCTATTGTGAAGTTGAAAGGAAAAAAAAAAAAAAAAAAAAAAAAAAAAAAAAAAAAAAAAAAAAAAAAAAAAAAAAACGCTGCAAATTAATACGCTATGGTTTATTATTTTTCTATGTAGATCACTCGTCTGCAAAACCACCAACCATCCAACACGAAGAAAAACATTGATCGTATTTCGGTCAACAATAATTTGAACGGAGATTAGGCCTCTTATGCGATTCACACTCGTGTTTCTGATTTGTCGTACGTCCAACCCTTGAATTCTCGTAGTGAGCGAACGGTTTGTCCTATAGGGCTTCGCGTGGTCTCAAAAAATACTAAAAATTCTATACTATCTTAAATTGATGGGAAAACAATACCTTTCTATCAAAATATTTTGAGTTAGGGCGTTTTCAAAATTCATTTTTGACCCTTAGAAGTGATCTATATTAACCAAAATCCTCGGGGCACAACTAGACCCCAAATGGAGCCTACATACCAAATTTCATCAAAATCGTTGAATGCTAAGTGGGGAAAGTGCCGCGTACGGCGTACGGACGGCCAAATTTTTATTCGATTTTTGGATTTTACGTACCTTGAAACGTAAACCAAAAAATTTTGAGGGGGTGTTAAACAATTTTTTTCTTGAACGATTCCAAAGGTCCATTATTGAAAATGATAAACCAAAAAAAAAAAAAAAACTGCAATTTATTTAACAAAGGTTAATTATTTTCCTGTATAGTCACTATTTATTTATTTTTTTACCTACTACCTACGAGAGTTTCAGGCCCTTAATTTCCATTTCACATTCCCGTTTCATTCCCTTGGGTCTGCTACTGTGACGGACCTTGCATATAGGAACTTAAAGAGACGATACTAATCCGCAATGCAGCTA
>CM019168.2:26936941-27009223 GCA_009739505.2 Apolygus lucorum | reverse complement strand
CAGCTAATTCATGTGGTGTGCCACCTCCGTCACAGGGACGGAGGTTGAAAAATTTGAAAATTTTGAAAAAAGAATAAACACGCATATTTTTAAATTTTGTTAGCTTTACAGCTATAAAAAAAGTTTGGGATTTCATGGCGGCACATGGGGACGCACTTCGAATTTTGGGGCGGCAGCGAAAGTGTTATGTACTCGTAGGGAGCAAACGGTTTGTTCTACAGAGCTCTAGGTGGTCTCAAGAATTTTTTAGAAAATTCAATACTATTCTAAATTGGTGAAAAAAAAATTGGTTGCCTGTAAAGTCGGTATACGGGCGAAAGTTTTATTACTTGACAACGACTTTGAGTGGTAAAATAATTTTAATGTTAATATTCATTCGTATAGTAGGAAGAAGGATAATATTATTATTATAATAAATTTTTTTATTATAATAATAATAACAGGAGAGAAAATGGCCTCGGAGGTCACTCAGCTGATCAGTGACCACTCAGGCGCCTTCAGCATTCTCCATTGACCCTGCTTCTCAAATTTCAGCTTCCTGCGTTCAACAGGAGAGAAAATGGCCTTGGAGCTCACTCAGCTGATCAGTGACCACTCAGGCGCCTTCAGCATTCTCCATTGACCCTGCTTCTCAAATTTTAGCTTCCTGCGTTCAACAGGAGAGAAAACGGCCTTGGAGCTCACTCAGCTGACCAGTGACCACTCAGGCGCCTTCAGCATTCTCCATTGACCCTGCCTCTCAAATTTCAGCTTCCTGCGATGAATAGGAGAGAAAATGGCTTTGGAACTCATTCACCCTCTCACTCGCTCTCATTGTGAGCGCATAACGTGAGCGGAGCGTAACGCAGTTTCTTGAAGTGTCACCCGGCAAACCAATTTATAAGACGTTGTCACGTCAAAAAAACTATACCTTTATTTCGAGAGTTTTCGAGCTAAGGCACTCTTGAAAATTTCAACCCTTAATTTTCACCCCTTGAAGGTGACTGACATCAACCAAAAGCTTCGCGGCACAACTAGACCCCAAAGGAGCCCATATACCCACCAAATTTAACCAACTCGGGTTGCTAAGAAAAGTGCCGCAAACGGCGTAGGGCGGACGAAAAATTTTTTCTTCGATTTTCGGATTCTACGTACCAACCTTGAAACGTGAAACATCACATTTTGAGGGAGTTAAACTTTTTATTTCTTGCTCGATTCCAGTGGATCATTATTGAAAATAATAAACCAAAATTACTTATCTTTAATTGATCAATAATGAAAGAACTAAGTTTTATCTAATGGGACGTCCTCTGGAATGCATGCATTACTAAACAATGTTTGAGAGAGAGAGAGAGAGAGAGAGAGAGAGAGAGAGAGAGAGAGAGAGAGAGAGAGAGAGAGAGAGAGAGAGAGAGAGATAGAGAGAGAGAGAGTTAAAGCGTTTATTTTTCAAAACATAACAAACATTTTGCACAGATTGCACATGAACAATATTACCTCCACATGAACAATAACTCCTCCACATTTACGCTCGCTTGCTCGCACGCTCGCAAAAACAAAAAACCCTTTGGCATAAATCAATTTCAATTTTCGGCAAACTTTTGGCATACCAACTTGAACTTTTGGCAACTCATTTTGAACTTTCGGCAGATCCATTACGTTTCGACAACTACTGGAGTCCTTGTCCACCTTCATTCCCTCTACAATGTTCAATAAAGTGTTTTTCTCTCTCTCAATATTATGTAAAATTTCCTTTTATACTATTTATTCAATCCGTGTTCTTCCTTTTCTCGCTAATTTTGCTAATCTTACGATTGTCGCAGGGAGTTTGCTCGGTTTTTCTCTTTTTTAATTCAAACATCATTTCTTCGGATAAATTGTAAATAAATAATTGTTGCTATTGAGCAATTCCCAGTATTTTCCATTCAGATTAATACAATATAGATACAATGCAATTTTATTACAATCTCCACAAATCCTTTGGCATCAACACACTAATTTATAGTTAATTTAGCATGTATGATACTTTAGATTTAAATAGAGTTGAACACATATAATACTTTATACCTAAATGCAAGTTGGAACCAGGTGGTTTTGCCAGTTTTCTTTACTCAATCATAATTAAATTCTTCCACTAGCATCTTTCGGCATCTCCCAGCACCTCCTATAAACTTGACAAGTAATGGCAATAAATCATTTCCATTCAATATGTCAATCAATTCTTTTACTGATAAGCTTGAGATATTTAAATGGTATGATCTTAATTCACTCAGTACTGGGCAGACTGCCAAAAAATGCTCTGAAGTCTCCAACACTCCCAAATTACACAACGAACAATAATTGCTAAGTCCCTCCCTCCACCAATTGTAATAATTACAATTAATGACAACTATTGTCATTAAGCATTTCGGACCTCGCTCTGAACACAATTCGCGTAACGTACAGGGATGACTCTGCAAGGTACTTTCTACCTCCTCCCTCCTTTCTATCTAGCTGAGTGCATGATGACGAGATTCAGTTACCGCCTTGTTTATTTCCACTTTCCAAAACAATGTTTGTTTCCTTACTAGATTCCAAAGGTCCATTATTGAAAATAATGAGCCAAAATGATTCTGTATGAACGGACATTGTGGATGCTCGTGCCGTAATGTACATCTCATTACGAGTCTATAGAGTCACGTTTCCTCAATTTATCACAATGATGAGTACTCAACTACGTTGTTTTCCTTTTTTTCTTTGCAATACAAGACCTGTTCTTTCGTGTTTTTTTTTTATAATGGGGATTTGAACATTCGATGAGCTTGATTCCAAAAGGCATAATATTGATATTGTATATATGGATATATTATATATCCATTTTGGTCAAAGTGAGAAAAACGCAAAAACCATAGCGACCTTAAAAACGTGTTATAAACCATTGATGTTATTTTATATATATTTCTAAATTATAATAAACATTTTTGGAAAAAAGGTAGATTAGTCCAAAGTTTTAAATACTTTTGAACGAGATTTGAAATATCATATTTATGGATATGGTACTTTTTGAAACAAAACGTGACGTTTAGTACTTTTTGAAACAAAACGTGACGTTTAGTACTTTTTGGAATCAACCGAAGTGGATAAAGTACTTTTTGAAATCAAACGAAGTGGATGTAGTACTTTTTGAAACAGAGCGGATAAGATACCGCCATTGTGCTGGATATAGTACCATTTGAGATGAAACAGAATATTCACCCTCGTTTTTCAATAGAATCAGTGGCGTCTCCTCCAGGCGAACATAGCAAACACTGTTTGCCCTACTAAAAATATGCAAATTGAACAATATAAATTTTTGTTAAGATTCTCCTATAGTTCCATTTTTAGGAAGTAAAATTTGACCGACTTTGGAAATTTTTTATAAAATTTAGGGACTATTTCATGATAACCAAGGACGTTAGATGAAATAGGAGAATGGAATAAGTACGTATTTTGCCTAGAATACTAGCCCGAAACACCCAGAGAGTTGTAGAGATCTGTAACTACTATCGATTGTGGACATGCGAACTAGCGCGGGGACCGGCGATGCAAGGCAAGCAGTTCAAAAAAATGAATTTTTTGGGACTGTTTTGGATGAGAAAAGACGATCGGTGAGCAGGCGGGGGGGTAAGTGCGGGGACTAATATTCCTATACCCCACTACAACAGCATATGCAAAGGCAAACAATCGAGTAGCTGTTTCGTGGCCTTGAAAGCAGAGAAAATTGGAAGATGAGCCATGGGTTATGCTTCCTTAACAACCAGTAATCAAGGAATTCTTTATTTCTTTGAATGGAGTTTGAAACGTTCATTTCATCTAAATGATCTCGATTATGAAGCGAAAACATGGTTGGTTGGTGGTGACAATGGCAAAGCTGTCCTCTTAGCTGGCGCTTGATCTATACAGAAAAATAATAAACCTTTGTGTAATAATTTGCTGCGTTTTTCATTATTGTTTATTCCTCTAATACTGGTCAAGGTGTTTGTATAATATTCTCACCTGACGTCACTGAATGGAATAGATTATCTTTTGCTTCAAAACGATCGCATTTTCATGAAGAACGACCCCCTAAAACCCTGGGAAAGTGTTAACTCAATTTCGATTAAAAATGGTCTTTGGTACCTTTTGGAATCAAACTCCTCATTTGAAAATATACATTTATTTAAATAGCAAAACTGCATGCGTCATTATAAGATGGCTTATTCCTTTCCGTCGGACTTGTTGTTCAAACGCATCACATTTAGTGATTGGTGTAATATAAGCTCTTGACGGAAAAAAAAAATGAATCTAGATTATAGTGTAGATGTCGATTCTGACAACTTAACGCGAAGCCTGGAGCCATTAGTTCAGGTAGATCCGGTCTTGGTGTGATGGCTAAAGGGATGTTTTTGCTTCTTGCAATTGGCTCCAGATCTTCTCCTGTGGGTGATTTTCGAGGTCTCGATTCCACTCCTGATTTCAAGTTATCGTCAGAAATCGTGGGAGAAATGAATACAAGACTAATCACTGGTATTGCTTATATTATTTTCATAGAAAATAAAAAAATTCTGATTTGATGAAGAGTGCAAATGAATATGTTTTATTTGTCGTGAACAATAAAATTTGCATAACAATGGTCAAAAATCTTAGAGCCTAAAAATAACAAAAAACAATATGATACAACAAACGGTGAAAAAAAATTAGTGAATAAAAGGGAAGGGCATGCAAATACAAAAATTAAAAATAACTGAAAAGCCACCCATGCCCAAAGGCGGCAAAGCCCGGCCAGGGAGTACCCAGCCGGGACTGGACCCACCCACCATGGAGGTTCCCAACATACATATATATAACGGCAGAAAACCAACAAGGGGGGCGCTCCCCGGGCCGACCAGGACACCCCGACCGGGACACACAGCCAAACGCCCATGAACATGAGTGACTAGAGTGGATTTTAAGTAAATGACTAGTAATTTCTTGTAACAAATGACTAGAGAAGTGTTAAAAGGAATGCATAAGTAAAGACAACAAAAACCATCCACAAAACAATATAGCATATGACATTAATACTTAAAAATCCCCATCCTAATATCACGGCAAAATTTACAAGAATATCACAAAGTTAAAGGCTAAACATAAATTTATAAAAGCTGGACTGACTGACTACTTTTATTAATATTCCTCAGACAGCAGCAAACGTCATGAATAAATTGACCAAAAAAAAACTTTAATAATAGATAAAACATAAAATTTTGGGACTAAAATCTAAAATTGCACTGTTTACTGATCATATCGAAATACTCATCAAAATTATAAAGTGCCATAGATACGAGTATAAGGATTTTTTTTGCAAAGGTTTTTAAAGCTATTGAAATTTTGTAGACACAAGGATTTTATGTCGTCAGGAAGGACGTTATAAAATTTGAGGCACTGAAAACAAATATGCGCCAAGACAGAAAACAACTCTACTATATGAATGAGAGGGCTTTGCAAATTCTTCGGGGTGTTTAGCAACATACATCAGGCACTCATATATGGAATGGTCTGATAGAGTGAGGACCCCCAAATCCGCAAAAATACCCTTGCAATCAGCGCCATAGATTTATTCATGGTAAACCATTCAGTTATTATTCAGCAAATTAATTAATTCATTACTATTCAGCAAAGCGGGAATGATAATGTGCAAGGCAACCCGTATTTTTCTCATGACAATCAATGAAGGACGAGGACAGGTCAGACAACAGAATTTTTCTACGATAGATTCCTCAGAATCGTACGAACTCCAATAATGCAAACATATAATTACCAGAAAGTGACTATAAGAGCAATTTTTTGGGTGAAAAAAGTTCATCACTGAGGCAGTCAAATGTTTTTCTTTGAACTTTTAATGAATATTTCAATTCTTAATACCCAGATTCCACCGTTCCAATAATCTCTGCAGCAAAGGTTCGCAGTAAGTGCCTCTTCATTAAGTAGGATATTAAAGAGGCACCTTCCAGGCGTGTATGGTGATCGTACGAGTACATTGCTGTTTTCATCTAACTTTGCGTACTCCAAGGTCCTAAGTCAATCCTTGTTCCCTGCCCTCTATATAACCATCAGGAGTCGTGTTTCCCGGTACAACTTCTTGATTAACCGCCTCTTCGAATTTCCAAGCGCGGAACCTCGAGGCTTCACCACGTGCTGGAAGTTTGAGGAATGATCCGCAACAGTCGGGAGTTCAAAAAGTTCGTCGGGGGTGCATCAGTTGGGCCTCACTTCCTCCCAGGCATTTCCAATCTGTCCGAAGTAGTTGGGGGAGAGTCGGTCGAACTGCGGAACTTCCGACTGAATAAAACAGGATTTAAGCCCTTCAGGCAAATGTTGACCAGGATGGATCTCGAACGCCTATGGGAGTTTCCAACCACCATAGGCAAAATTGGGAATTGGGAATTTGAGTAATCTACATTCAGCTCTGTCAATTTATATAACAAAAAGCTTGACAATATCTTTTGGAGAATAAGGTTTTATTCAACAAAAAAATATTTAAAAAATGCTATTGAATCTTCGAAGTAGAAAACACTTCAGGAGAATTTGGACTACTAACGAAGGATTCCCCTGCTTTAATTGGATAGCTAGAAATTAATTATATATTTATACCTGTGGTGGAACCGTTTTTCTTTCGGGAGTCTTCTTGAGTAGGTATTTATTAAAATATGTATGATGGAGATGGGATAAATTTCATTCCATTCTCCGGTATTTCCTCTTCTTCCAGTTGGTTGTCAGGATCATAAACCACTTGGGTATAAAAAAAAACTGTATTTTACAATAACTTGGCTCAAAACGGATTATAAATCGACTACATAGCTCTAGATAGTACAAGGCCGCCGAAACTCCCCTTGCAGTCAGTTCACTGGCCCATCCTGAACTCGACTGGCGGTTGAAGAGGTATCTAGGGAGAACCCAGTGCCTTCACTCTTTTTAAAGGGTGCTTGGCATGACGATCCCTGCTCAGGAAAGGCCCCTACTATCTGTGGGGGCGGCTACATGTAATTAGGGTTAAGTTCCATCGTCATGAATGCTTATATCTGACCCACATCATCATGTCCTGTTTCTTAATGATTGCCCTTATACTCAGGATTTACGTAAAACATGTTTTTCACGTGCCATGTGGAAATTTTATACCTAATATTCCTATATAATGTTGTCATGTACTGCGATATGTTATTCTGCCACAATTTGCACAACAATAACAAATACACGTTAAACATAAGTATTGGAGTAAACACTAAAAAGAAGAGAAACATTATGCAAGCACCAACAGTAAATAACAACAGCCAGTTGTGATCTCAGTAAGTGAATAAGCAATTTTTCCCCTTTTTCTCTGGCAATTATTGTTCCATTTTGATGATTCCAGCGGCAATATTTTAGTTTTGGTTTATTATCTTTGCAATCGACCAAGAAAGAAAAATTTTTTTACCCCCCCAAAATTTGTTGGTTTACGTTCCAAGGTATAGAATACTAAAATCGAATAGAAATTTTTCCGTCCGTCCACCGTGCGCGGCACTTTCCTTAGTTACTATGGACTGATTTTTATGAAATTTGGTATATGGGCTCCACTTGAGGTCTAGTTGTGCCCCGAAGCATTTGGTTGATGTCAGTCACTTCTATGGGTCGAAATTTTGAAAACACCCTAGCCCAAAACATTTTGATATAAGTAAAGGTATAGTTTTTCCATCAAATGATAGGTAGTATTGCATTTTTAGAATCGAATGAGACCACCCTGAGCTCTGTAGGACCAAACGTTCGCTCCCTATGAAAACTTAAGGGTTGGACTTACGATAAATCAGAATCACATAATTTGCAGCGTTTTCAATTCCCTAGGTAGATACAGTAATGAATTTCAAAAATCCTTGAAAATGTCAGATTTAGGTACAACTTTGATACTACGACTAATACTACTACGACGACATACTTTGCCGGTTCGTAAGAGATTAGACTAACCTGGAACGACGAAGGAACGGTGACTGATTGAGACCCCAGACATGTTGATGTGGATCTAGTATAAGCATTGACGATATTATTCAACCCTAATTATTACCTACTTATATCAGGATGAAGAAAGCGGCTGAGTTCCTCAGAAACATATTGTTTAGTAATGCATGCATTCCAGGGGACGTCCCATTGGATAAGCATTAGATCAGTTAACCAGTTGGTAAGCGATAAAACTGTTCCACTCGATGTAATTCGGTTTATTACTTTAGGCAAGAAATACTGACCCCCCCCCCCCTCACCATAATCTACCAAAACATTTCTAGCGGGATGGGAGCCTAGAATCTGAAGAGCATTTTAAAATCCATGATCTACGATACCCAACATGCGAAATTCGAGTTCACCCCCCCCCCCCCCAACCACCACCAATGGTGCCAGTCTGGCACCAAAGGGGGAATACGTCGTAACATTGCACTTTCATCTATTAGTTTTAGTACGCGGTCCGTCGAGGTTCACATCCGTATTCAAGGTGAAACACAAAAAAAAAAGCACGAAACATGCGGTTTATGGTGTCCTGGCACCATGGTGGCACCACTATTATTTCCTTGGTGCTACAGAGAAAAATTCATGAAAACCCGGAGGTATAATGAGAATTTTTCCTCAATTTCAAAGCTTGGGTACAATTAGTAAGCAGTAAAGGAACCGAAATTTTGAAAAATCGGATATTTTGTGAATATTATCCCCCCACTACACCCCCCCTTGCGAATTTTGGTACTCTGGTGAAATTATGTACAACTCGGAAGTTATTTGAGTCAAACAAAAAAAGAAACTCACTAATCGGTTGGAAATTGAGGCCTGGGCAAATTTTACAGGATTATGCCCGCAAACGCACGTTTTTTAAGCATTAACCCCCCCTTTCCCCCCTTAAAAGGCAAAATTCGAAATTCCGGCGCCGTAGTGCACAACTAGATAGTTTTCCGCGTCGAACAAAAAAAGAACCAGGAAAATCGGTTGAGAACTAAGGCCTGGGCAGACGACACAAGATTATGCCCAAAAATGCACGTTTTTTTAGCATTAACCCCCCCTTTCCCCCCCTTAAAAGGCAAAATTCGAAATTCCGGCGACGTAGTGCACAACTAGATAGTTTTCCGCGTCGAACAAAAAAAGAACCAGGAAAATCGGTTGAGAACTAAGGCCTGGGCAGACGACACAAGATTTTGTCACACACACACACACATACACACATACACACATACACACACACACACACACAGACATACACCTATGGTTTTTTTCGCGGATTTGGATTCAGAATGGTCTAAAACGGATTACTGTGTGGTTATTTTTTTTTTCTGTTGAGTGTTGTCCAACTTCACCCCAGATCGATCTTATAAGGACGCCCAAGTCTTACTGTGGGACGTCCTAAAAAATGTTCGAGAAATACCAACTCAAGAAGACTCCAGAAATTAATTATAATCGTAACTTTTAATCACGATGAGTACTTTTATTGATTCTATAGTTTTGTAATTTCAATAACAAGCAATAATCTTTACCATTGATTTCTCCTTGTGAATGAGTTTATTCATAGCCTGTGAACGAATGGACGAGTTTCAATAATTCAGACAGTTATCCCGGGTAAACATTAAACGGGTACCCTTACATTAGTGAATACAAAGCGAAAGTCCAGAAATACTGAGCAGGTTGAATTTAGAAAGTGGAGGGTATGAGAGTGAAGGGGTAATCAATAATATAGGATGCCAAAGGGAGGAGGGGAGGCGAGGGCGGTAGGTCAAGGTTTCGTAGTATCGACCTTCCTCACGACCAGGGGCACAGGTAAACACGGCGTCTGCCCTCAGCGAAAGGAAAGTTCCCTGTCAATCGCATTTTCAGCTGAGTTATTGCGATTATAAGACTGTACTTCGATACTGTTCCCAATCAGCATGAGCGAAAAGCCACTACGCGAATATCCAGGGAAAAACAAAGGGCGTGGTTCGATCTGTCTTGATGCTTTTCGCCTTCTTGACTCTTCTAGAATGCAGTAAATTATGTCGAAATCGTTTGTCATCAACTTTCTTATTGCTCCTGAAGCCATTTCTAGCCCCTTCCTGTTGGTCTAAACCAATTTTTCTTTGTATATTTTTTAGGGACTAGTTTTCTGAGTAGCCTGATACCAACTTTTGGTGTGAGCATCCCTCAGGCTGCCTCAAGATGCATGTTTCTTTGACAAGCCACTTCCTTCATATCCCATTCGATTTTCATGAAGCGGTAGGTCAAGCGGCTTTGAAGCGGCTTTTGTCAAGTTTGACGAGCTGAAGTGGCTTTTCGGGGGTTCGATCTGCTGAGTGAGCTAAGAGGCAATCAGAATCTCGGGGATATGAAATCCAAAACACTGCCTCGTTGGATATTCCTGGTTGGGGGTGTCAGGAAAAGTCGGACATCCCGTATGAAGGCTTATGACTGATCCTCCATTCACTCTAGAAAGCTGATCTTCCAGACACATCCTCCATGCAGAGCATTACCCAAGAGGAGTTACTCACAGAGTTTAAAAAAAGTCTGCTAAGTGGGTGTGGCACAAAGCTACCTCGTATCCATAACCCTATTGTATAGATGATCCGATGCATGGTAGCAAATCACAAAACCTCTTTCTACTTAACATGCACTACCCTCATAGGGGACCATCTACATGACAACCCGCACAATCTCTAAATATTTCTTCGAAATCGAGTAGAACATGTAGAAGTTATGGAGAACTTCACGTTTGTGCATGCGCACAAAATTCAATTTTCGGGGTCATGAATTTCGAAGGGGACCATCTCCACCCCAACCCGCATAATCCCTGAAAATTTCGAATTCAATTTTCAAAAAGTTACCGATCTAATTATAATGAAGACGCCTACTGTTAAAAAGATAATTACTGATAATATCAGTAATATTATTGAACATGATTTTGGGTGATCCTCCACCTCCCATATCCCTGGAGCCAAATCCTGGCTAAAGGTCTGAATTAATCAGAATATCCAACGTACCTACCAAACTATCAAATGTTACAAACTACCTAAGGCATCAAACTATCAAGTGTAATGAAATTTCGGAAGTACCTATGCAAATTTCCGCGAATCAAACTGTTCAAGCTATCAAAGTATCAAATGTAAGAAAATGTCTAGGGTATCGAAGCTACCACATGATAGCAAAATGCCCGTCGTATCGTAGTGTCGAATTATCTAAATTCTCAATGTATAGGAAAGTCCAAAGTACAAAATGATCCTATATATCAAAATGTTACCAATTCATTAAACTTGCCTAGGTATAAAAATATCCGACGCATCAATAACTATCAGATATTGCAAAATAGCCAACGTATCAAACTATGAAATGGAGCATAATGTCCAAGGTGTCAAAATGTCCGACGTATGAAAATGCCAAGGTATGAAAATCCCCATTTCAGGTTGGATTTTCGTCTGACAGCCATTCCTGGCGTCAGGATCATCAGCTGCCTTCCAAAGGGAAGATCAGAACTGGTTCAAATTAGGGATGGGTATCAATACTCAATTTTTTCAAAAAATCGATTTTGAGTTGGCAAATTTTGTTGAGAATTGATTTTTTATGCCGATTTTTTGAAAAATCGAGAATTTTTTTCTTTATGAAAATATTATTTATGTGGGAATGGAAACAATAGAGAGTTACTTAGTGTTGAAATTTCTGGCCCCAGTCTCCACAAAACTGACGAAGTAAAATTGAACTACCTATCACTGAACAGGAATGGAACTACCTTTTTCGTTTTGTTAATTTGTTGCCAACACCATTCAGAGTGCAACAACATAAATAACTATGATACTTGATGTAACTTGATACTCTTGATGTTTTATCAATGAAAGAAAACTGAGAATACTGAGCTCTAACTTAGGTATTGGTATTCAGCATTAACAGACATAATAAGGAACTCACTTAGGTGAGTTTATACTAATTAAATTCTGAGCCAAGGATCGCAGCTTCTCTATTATTATTTTTTAATAATTAAAAAAAATTAAAATTAAAACCGATTTTAAAATTGGCGTTATGTTCACTTTTTTTTAAGAAACACAATTATTGTGTTTCTTTTAAAAATAAAAAGTAAACATAACGCCGATTTTAAAATAGATTTTTCGTTACTCGACTTTTTAGAGAATTGATTTTATAGACCCTATTTAAAAATCGACTGAAAATCGATTTTTTTATAACGATACCCATTCCTAGTTTTGATTATTTCGCTCATGGGTTGTGACGTCACCGCCCTGGGTTGTGACGAGGGGGGCAATGAGAGCACGCTCCCGTCAGTGGTATTTGAACCCACGGTCTCCGCAGATGTCTTTCCAAATCCTATGAAAGAACGCGCACCCCTGCGACCACGGCTACACCGGACCCCCGATGTAACATAGTGTCGAAGGTATCCAAATTGTCAATGTATCGAAGTGTCTAAAGTATAAAATGAGTAAAATCATCATAAAATCAAGAAAAAAAAGTAAAGATACCAATATATAAAAATGTCCAATTTATCAACTGTCCTATCAGAATATCTCAGGAACCAAAATGCACAACGTATCAAATTTGCGAATATATCAAATTTTCCATTGTATTAAAATGTCCAACTTGTAGAAATTCTCTATGGGTCAAAATGTATTGCGTATCAATTCATGCAGCATGAGTTAATGGGATAGTGTTCAAAGTAAGTTATGGTTAAGAAAATTTTATATTAGTTGTATGACAGAGTAGAGCCAGCCTTGTGGGAGTGGCACATAGCACAAATCGTTGAAATGATACAATCTACCTCGTTGTTAAAGACCTCTAAAAATACTCTTCTCGTCAACCCTAACTCATGAAGTACCAACACGTGTATGGTTTTTTTTCAATTTTCAGTATAGGTACCATACCAACATACTGTGTACACAGTGTATGTTTTGAAGATGTTAGGAGTCCATATTCATGTTCTACTCGTCTCCCCGAACTCATAGAGTACCCACAAGGATATTGAGTTTTTGGATACAACAAATACATACGCAAGTTTTCATTATATTTAAATGTAAATATATATTTTAAAATGTTTGGACAATTTTCAATTTTTGAAAGGGCATTGGCATCAGAAATTTTGTGCTGAGTCCGAATATACCATACATCACTATTATTGTGAAAGTAATAACCACAAAGCCGGAAAAACACCGTCATTTTCCTTGAAAATTCGCTGAAATCCCACTTATTAATTCGTGTACTGTATATATTTATATAATAAAACATACCAACTTTCCCAACGTATTATCCGACATTCTTATTCTGGTTTTTTCCCGACAAGGGATGTTTCTTTGATGAAGCACGCTGGAACTTGATAAGATGGTTAGTCTACTGAGAAGCGGGGTTGGAGACGTTAAATCCTGCCCAATACGTTCCGCCCTATTTGCATAGCTGGAACTGCGTATAATTCTGCGAAGCAACAACCTCGCGATTCCTATTCACGTCACGAATACACTTTGTGTCACATAGATTGCTCCCCCGAACAACACCGAGGGCCTCATCTACCCCGTTTTCATCCATTATAACTAACGTCGCCTCAAATTCGTTATTACTCGAAAATTTCAGCTTGGCAGGTTCCAATGAGAAGAACCGTGGTTTTCATCATGTTATCACGAAAGCGCGTCGAGCGCTTCACGTAATTGATATCGTAATTGAACATGAGACTGGCATATAATGGAAAATTATGGTGAAAGGGAAATATTCATATTTATGAAATTGGTGTCATAGCTCCTCGCAGCATGTTGAAAATGAGGCGGGATTGACTGCGACTTAAATCTTGAAAAAATGAACGTCAATTATTTATTTTTTTCATCAAAAAGATGGAAAAAAAAGTCTCCTTATAATTTCGATCCACAACCCAAGTAAATTATGGTATTTATGATTTTCCCTATTGTTACATGTACCCTCACTCTGAAAATCAATTATTATTTTTTGACCATTGCTGTTGAGTACCTAATTGATGTTTCGGAGAGTTCGCGTTTGCTCGCAGGAAGACGCTATTACTGGTCCAATGGCGATGATATTAATTTTGGCCCATCCAGGTGGTAACCCGCGCAAACTAGATAATTTCATCAAATTCCAATCATGATTTCGAATACTAACTTCAATCGAAGAAAAACACCAATATGAGGCGTTTTTCAATTTGAGGTATTGATGAACAGCATGAGAAGTGAAGATCATGCCCAAACTATATTCAAGACCTACCAGAATTTTCAATGTTTCTACAACACATACAAAATTGATTATTCAAGGTCAATGTGGAAGAGGAAGAACGCAGCTTTTGGTTTATTATTTTAAATAATGAACCTTTGAAATCGACCAAGGAACAAAATTTTTTAACCCCCTCAAAATTTGTTTGTTTACGTTTCAAGGTACGTAGAATCCGAAAATAGAATAAAAATTTGGCCGTTCGTCCGCCGTACGCGGCACTTTCCTCAGTTATCATTGACCGATTTTGATGAAATTTGGTATGTGGGCTCCATTTGGGGTCTAGTTGTGCCCCGAAGCTTTTGGTTGATGTCAGTCACTTCTAAGGGTTGAAAAATTAAGATTGAAGTTTTGAAAACGCCCTTACTCAAAAAACGTCTGCCAAGTGGGCACATAGCTTCCTCGTATCCATAACTCGATTATATTTATGATCCGATGCATAGTAGTTAATCTCAAAACACCAATCTCTAAGTACCTTTCACTTTCCTCATAGGGGACCATCTACACGCTATTCTGGACAATCCTAGAAAATTTCATCAAATTCGGATGAACAATGTAAATGTTATAGCTGTTACAAGGATTCTACTTATGCGCATGCGCAGAGTTTTGTAAATTTTAAGACCGTGATTTTCATTGGGGACCATTCACAACCTAATTCGCGTAATCCCTGAAAATTTCATCGAAACCGGGTAGGAAATGTGGAAGTTATGGCTTCTACATATCAGTCCGAGGATGATGATTTTCATAGGGAACCGCCTACACACCAACCCGCACAATCCCTGAAAATTTCATAGAAATCTGACAATAACTTCGTATAGTTATGCGCGTTACAAGGAATTCATGACAGACACAATTGTTCAGACACATCAAAATTGTTCAGAAAGGTCTGAAACGCAAAACGCGATTGAAAATTTTGATTTTGGAGAACTTTTTTTTTCGTCCTTGAAAATTGAAAACAAAGCTTCCGCTACCTTGGTGTAGACTCGGAAGCAAATTTTTGATTTAAAGGTATTGTTTTTCCATCAATTAAATATAGTATTGAATTTTTAGAATTTTTAGAGGCCAGGCAGAGCCTTGCAGAACAAACCGTTCGCTGAACAAAATAAAATTAAACAGAATTAGAAAGCGCGGCTAAAGCATGTTCCATGCTCCCATGGAGGCCCAAAGGGCTGAGTTTTTTTACAATTTATTATCAATCTTTGTCAACAATGAAATACCTGTGATTCCCTTTAGTCATTACAATCCCCTTTAATCCTAGATTTTTTTAATTCGAGTTTTAATAGTTTCTAATGTTCATTAGTCTTTAATAAATTATTTTGATCCTGCCCGCCGTCTGTGATATTAGGGGATAATTGTTGTGAAGATGGGAGAAGACTTCACTGTTAGATATATTTTGTTTTGAAATTTTCGGTACCTTTTCTGTGACGTCCCCTGGAATGCATGCATTACTAAACAATATGTTTAAATTGAGGAACTTATCTAAGCTTGCAGGGTTCGAAGATTGAAATGTATTGAAGATGGGGAGTAGTGTATAAATTCAGATCGTTGAATATAGTTAGGCTACATGTTTTTGGTGTCTTGTTTGTGTTAGTTTGGTATGTTGACTTGTGCTATCTTAGGGTATAGAGCGCTCATTTTTGGTTTATTATTTTCAATAATGAACCTTTGGAATCGACCAAGAAAATTTTTTTTCTAACACCCCCTCAAAATTTGATGGAAATTTTGAAAACGCCCTAACTCAAAAAATTTTGATATAAAGGTATTGCTTTTCCTTCAATTTAAGATTCTATAGAATTTTTAGAATTTTTTGAGACCACGCGGAGCTCTGTTGGACAAACCATTCGCTCAATACGAGAATTTAAAGTTTGGACGTACGATAAATCAGAAACACGAGTGTGAATCGCAAAAGAGGCCTAATCTCCGTTCAAATTAAAGCTGAGCGAAATGCGATCGATGTTTTTCTTCATGTTGGATGGTTGGTGGCTTTGCAGACGAGTGATCTATAATATAGGTCTATGATATATTTTTATTTTTCTATATTATAGAAAAATAAAAAATTATAAACCATTGTGTAATAATTTGCAGCGTTTTTTTGTTCTTTGTTGACAAAGACTGATAGACTGATGACAAAGATTTCGGACCTGAAAAAATTACAATTTTTAAAGGAAGGAAATGAAGGAAACATATCTCAAACTCACTGCTTAAAGGGTGGGACATATAAACCGCAATCACGGGGTTCTTCCCCATACGAGCATTTAATGAAGTGGTTTTCCCCGGTATAGTGTAACTACAACCAGCTTTTAGACGGCGATTAAGGTGTTTTTCACCGGAAAGGATTACATATTCAGAAAGTAGTCCTCAAAATCCTTCAAGGAGCGTTATCTACTAACTCATTTTCTACCGGAATGGCGATGATGGGGTTTCTCCTCTGTACCCTTCATTTGTGTTTCATGTTTCTTCAATCGAATTATTTTTTAGGCTTAAAAATGGGCCATGGTTCGCCAAAAACTGCGTTCTTGTTGCTTCTTCTTCCAAATTGACCTTCAATATGACTGCAGCAGGAGTGCAGAACAACAAAATTGATTATGCAAATAAGTGATTTCACCTCAACGGTACGATTTGAATCTGATTGGATAGAAATACTATGACTCCATCTATTGTGTACTGTTCGTAGGTATAATGGAATCCTCTTTTAGAAACAGCACGTAAAAAATTGACTCGGTGGAGGTCTAAAAGTATCGCCCACTTCCCTTAACTGAACTCGTTACTCTGCGCCCTTTTAGCGAGAGAGAGGAGCCACTCACCTGCAAAAAGGGGGGTGTCGAGAACAAAACGTGCTCGGAATCCTTGCAAGTCCACTTCACGTGATGCAAAGCTGTACAAACGTAGGCAGATGGAAATGGAGAATGCCATGTGCCCTGGGAGTCTCATGCCGCACCAACTCACGTCTATTTCCAGCCACCGTTACTGTGAAAATCTAATATTAATTTAAAAATAGTAAAGTATCTCTGTTTTTATAAGAGGATCCTTGAATTTTGATTGTTATTTATTTTTATAGTTTTAAAAGGGGCAAGGAATTTGACGTTTTTCTGCTTTTATCGAGCTTTGCGGTGCTACTTATCCGAATGTTGTGAAATTGATAATAAATCGTCTGGTGTGATTCCGAGGTAAGAGGTGGGATAGCGTCACCAAACCAGCTGGAAGAAAGCTTCCAGCTAATCAACACTTGAATGATCATTTTAAAAATCTAACTAATTACCTATAATAACGTTACCAGGACAGTCAACTTGAAAAACGACCATAAAACGATATTCTTTCAAGTTGAAATATTTTATACATTGAAGTGATTTTGTAATCCAAAAATTTGAATACATCCAAAGTTTGGAGGCTCTCCAAGTGTATTTTGGAAAGATCAAAAAACAATTTTGGCTGAAAATTATAAGCTGAAAGCGAAAAAGCTTGTTCAGTGGACCTAAAGATGATGAACTGGGTCTTAGCTGCATTCAGAAGCAGCCCTATTTCTCTCAGGAACTGCTGATTTTTTTTTAATGATCTGTTTACTATTACAACTGTATACAATACGTCTAGTAATTTCTCTTTAATATGTACTTAACGCCGTTCTGTGGTTCATAGATCACTAACTAATTCCTCATCACATTACACATTTCTCTTCTAGTGTTTGGAGACCAGGTCCAAGGGCTTGATCCTCTTCAATCGTCGTACGTCCCTGCGGTTGTCCACCAGATTCAATAATTTGACGTTTGGATGTTTGTGGAACCGAGTTTCGTAGAGTAGCAATTTATTGTGCACAGAGAATTGAGAGTTTCTTCCCAACAGCCAGTACATTTTTCTGAATTTCAGGTTGATTCCTTCTTTCTTCTTCTTCACGTGTTCTTTCCATCTAAGTTTGGTATCCAGGGTCATACCTAAGCGCTTAGCTGTATTTGCATATGGTGTAGCTCGAGAGTTAATTTCAACAGGAATAGGGGACTGCTGAAATGTTAAAAAGTCTTGCTAAATAATTTGTTTCCGATTAGATTATTGATTCAGAGAGTAAACCAGGGGCGTGTCATCGGCAAAGGTTAAAAGCAGACCGACAGACGAAGTTAAAATATATCATTCATTGAAGTAGGTTTGTAGTCCAGAAATTTGAATACATTCGAAAATTGGAGACTATTCAAGTGTATCTTGGAATGATCAGAAAACTTTTTTGGCTGAAAATTAGAAGCTGAAAGCGATAAAGCTTGTTCGATGGACCTGAAGATGATGACCAGGGTCTTAGCAGCATTCGGGAGCAGCCCTAATCCTCTCAGGAACTGAAATGTTTACAAATCTCGCTCAATAATCTGTTTTGGATCGGATTGTTGATTCAGGGAGTAAACCAGGGGCGAGTCATCGGCAAAGGTGAAAAGCAGACCGACAGACGAACAGACTCGGAACCAAAAATGTTGAGAAAGCTCAAACAATGAAATTTAAAATGGTAGTGGAAATTTCGATTTTGGTGATCCCTTCACTGTTTCAGTAATAGCATGAAAAGTGAGGAGGCAAAAAAATGTTACTCAAGCCAATTTCTACAGAGATTGAATTACTATGCGAATGATGTATCGATTTGGCGTTAGAATTTTTAAAAAAAGTGATAATTAGCTTCATATTATCCTGATTAACACACAAAGTTAATAAAATTTCCGTTTTCTGCCCAAATTTTATCCCCAGGAAAAAGCATTTTTACTCCTTTGCATCTATCTGAGCGTGTGAAAGACCAAATATGAATGAGCTGACTAAGGTTGATAGGCAAACGGGGCCCATACATCGTCCGTTTGTCTCAAACTCGAACCATTAAGGGAATAACGTACCCTATTCATTAGGTAACCCGTTTAATCCAGCGAGATTAACGGTAACCCGCGGTTACCAAGGGAAGCGGTTAGGGGAAGATCATTAGAGGCTGAGGGATCTTCAGTGAGATATGACCTATCAGCAGCAGACGGTAGGCGGGTTTACGGTCTCGTTTTTTCCCTTTGGGAAGCGTAGGACCGAAGATGGAGGTTGATTGATTGCTTTTATTGACAAATGGAATTCTCTTCTTGACCTTCACCTGCACAATGGAGGGTGGAAATTGAAGACGTGCAGGACTAATCGCACTTTGGCGACACGACGTGTGTCGTTTCTCTTCCTGATCAAAACAGCGTAGCCTTGACCGAGTTTCACGATTGACACCGTATAAATTTTCACCTAAGAGATGGAGTGAAAAGTGACAAATAGTCCGATCTGATACCGATAGAACGGAATATCGCGTCGCCCGAAAACAACTATCTAAATATCGATGTACACCATCAAACCAAGCAACCTTCCTATCGTTTGATTGACTAAAACGAAGTACATCATCATCATTGATTGTATTATTATGCCTCCGGTACTCTGACATTGCTACTAATGGAGTCTGATATGCCCCATATGTGGGGTTCTAATAATGAACTAATGACGCCATCTACACGTCAACTCGTACAATCTCTGACAATTTCATCGAATTCGAATAGAAAATGTACAAGTTACCGCCCTTAGAAGGATTTTACGTTTGCGCCTACGCAGAGGGTACTATAAATCCCATGGCATGATTTTCATTGGGGACCATCTGCACAACAATAAGAATAAACCCTGAAAATTTCATCGAAATCTGACAATAACTTCGTATAGTTTTACTAGTTAAAAGGATTTGAAATCAGACACACGGACAAATAGACACGAAATAAAAAATTTTCAGGAAGGTCTGAAACGTAAAACGCGAGTGGAAATTTTGATTTTGTGGTACTTTTTTTCAACCTTGAAAAGTGAAAACAATTTTCCAATCAATCAATAAATCATTTTTTATTGTAAAAAACCAACTGGTATTACAATCATCAACAAACAACAAATAAATGGTGAACAACAAATTATAGTCAGATTAATAATCGGTAAGTGCTAGTTATAATAAGGAAAAAAACGAATAGGCACAAACAAGAGTCAAAGTAAAAAAACAATCAATATCTAGGAACAAATATAGCATGATCTGAGTACTTGTACAAATATTTCTCTGCCTGCTGTCACGATAAATATTATTGTGAGAAAATTGGATAAAAAATGGATAAAATTTATAGTTACCATAATAAAAAAGTCTGCCAAGTGGGTGTGGCACATAGCTTCCTCGTATCCATAACCCGATTGTATAGATGATCCGATACATAGTAGTTATTCTCAAAACAATAATCTCTAAGTACCTTCCACTACCCTTATAGGGTCCACACGCTAATCTGAACAATCCTGAGAAATTTCGTCGAAATCGGATGGAAAATGTAAAAGTTATGGCTGTAACAAGGATTTTACGTTAGCGCAAGCGCAGAGGCAACTGTCAATTTTAATGCCTTGATTTTCATTGGGGACCGTCTACAACCTAATCCGCATAATCCCTGAAAATGTCATTAAAGTCGGATGAAAAATGTGGAAATTATGGCTGTTACGAGGAATTCACGCGTGCACATGCGCAGTAGCTACTATCAGTCCGGGGGTCATGATTTTCATAGGGGACCGACCACACGCCAACCCACATAATCCCTGAAAATTTCATCGGAATCGGACGAGAATTGTAGAAGTTATAATAAGTTACACACGGACAGACCAAAATTGTTCAGAAAAGTCAGAGAAAAACGTGGTTGGAAATTTCGACGTTCCGACGTTCGATTTTGGTTCCCTGTTTGTCTGTTTGTCATGAAATCCTTGCAACCGCCATAACTTCCACATTTTCTATCAGATTTCGATGAATATTTCTGGAATTGTGCGAGGAAGTAGATTGTTTTTTTCTCCAAAACGATCGAATTTTTGTAAGACCCCCCCCCCCCCCCCCCCCAAATCCTGGGAAATTGTTAACTCAATTTCGATGAAAAAGGTCTTCAGTACCTCTTGGAATCAAACTTCTCAAAACGTAGAACTCAAGGATGCTTTTCCGCCTTGAAGATCTACGTATTTAAGAAAGTCCGAGATGACTTCTGTGGCTCTTCAATTCTCGGTTCTTCAACACCAAGTCTTGATCTAGTTTTGGGCACATTAACGATAAGAACGTCTTCAGCGAACTAGGAACTTTTGGCGTAAATTGCGCCATGCTCTCTCTCAAAACAGATCAAACTCCACATTTTTCTATTTTGAAATTCTTTTCTTAGATACTCCACTTAATTACAGCCAAACAAAGAGGCGTCTCCAACGGACGATTGCGTGAATAATTTTGTTTTCGTTTCTTTGAATAAGATTTCTTTACAGAAAAGTAATAAACCGTCATGTAATAATTTGTAATAATTGTCCGTTTTTGCTCATCATTAAATTTTTTATCATTTAAATTTAATTTCATGTTCAATATTACCAACTCGACAGAAAACGATGTTTTTCCCAGAAATAAGCAATAAAATGAGAATTGGAGGGGAGGATGAACGAGCCACGTGGAGTAAATGTAGGCCACGTGCGGTTCGGCTGGAAGGGCGGCTGGGGGGATGAGAATGCCTCGTGACCCAAATACGTGGAGGAAACTAGGTCGAGACCTGCTGGATCCAGGCCTGAAAAGCCCAGGGAAAACTGGGTTAGGCCTACATAACCCCCATTCCCTCACCCCCTACCCCTACCCAACCACTTCCCGTCACAACCTCTAACGCATTTCCTTTGTATATTTGATTCTTTATACGACTCAATAGCATCACATTCCAACCCAAATCACGATATTGTATTTTCCATATGTTCTTACTCTCTATAAACGTATTTCGAACTTCTGCGCTGAATACAGAGCTCAAATTTCTGGAAATTCTCACGTTTATTTCCCCATATCGTATATTTTATCAATTTACAAATGAGGCTATTAGATTTTCGTATTATTTCCGTAAACTTTAAATGACTCATTGACTATTTTATAATAAGAAGGATAACGAGATGAATATATTCGGACAAATTAAAGAAAAAAGTAATAAATAATCAGGAAAATCAAAATGGTGGTGCATCGGTTGTACGTAGTGTATAGGGGTGTTTTCGTTTGAAACGTAAAACATCAAATTTTGAGGGGGGGTTGAAAATTTTTTTTCTTGCTCGATTCCAAAGGCTTTCTATTGAAAATAATAAACCAAAAGAATGTAGATACGAATTTTTCCGCGTTCAAACACAAATTTTTGTAATAAGTTCCACTTAAAACAAAAAAATGACTAGACCTTTGGAAAGTTGAGATTTTGGCGCGGATATAACCGCTCTTTCATCTAGAAAAAATATCCGTTCTCCTCGACCAAAAAAGTCAGGAAATTTAATACTCTTCTCAACGGTATTCTCAAATTTGAAACTACACAGAAAATTAAGGGAGTTATGACCAATTTAGTAACGTAAGGTCAAAATCACGAAAAAATCTTTGAAATCATTCAGAAACAAAGCCTTTTAAAATACTCAAGGTTGCACTTTTTGTTGCAAATTAGTTATTAGTTGTAAAATTGACTCCTGCAGTTTGGCAGACCGTTTCCAGGTAGTGTCCGTCGATCTTGAAGTACGAAAACTATCGTTTATTTACTGTCGTTCGCATGATGGTTGGATGATGAGTGGGCAGAGTCTGGCGACAAACTCCATCGACTAACCTTTCGTTTCCTGAACCTTGGCTTTGGGCCAGCATTTTCTTAGAGTATAATATGCATTATTGTATAGTATAATAACCAAAAGATTCGGACATGAATACATCTTTTGGCTGGGGGTCAAGGAATTTTTCGCGATACTTTTTTTTTGTTAAAAATTATAAAGTACCTATTAGATTTCAATTAGTTTCAGATAAATTATTATTTCGACATTATTCTTCAAAGTCCTATTTAGTATGGTGATGTTCATCCTCGCTCTTCCTTTGTGCCGCAATGTCCGTTCCTCAAGAGCCCTCTGAATACCCGCTATTCTCTTCCTCTCTTCTGCACATTCCTCATGAAAATAATCACAATTTTGACAATTCTTTCTAACTGAGATGTATCAAGCTACTTCATGCTAATAAATTATTCATAAAATATCTTGTGTGTATTTTATTTCATCATTTTAATTTTCAAATTACACCTACAACAATGGACATATCCATGATCCCCCTCTAGCCTCCTCTATCCTTTTTTCCCCTCTAAGAGAGAAATTGATAGCCTCTTGAGAACTGATACTCGAGGCTATCACTGCTATTGGTTTATTATTTTCAATAATGGACCTTTGGAATCGACCAAGAAAACTTTTTTTTAACACCCCTTCAAAATTTGATGGTTTACCTTTTAAGGTACGTAGAATCTTTTCCCACTTATCATTGACCGATTTTGATTAAATTTGGTATGTAGACTCCATTTGGGGTCTAGTTGTGCCCCGAAGATTTTGGTTGATGTAGGTCACTTCTAAGGGTTCTAAAATCAATTTTGAAATTTTGAAAACGCCCTAACTCAAAAAAATTTTGATATAAAGGTATTGTTTTGCCTTCAATTTAAGATTGTATAGAATTTTTAGAATTTTTTGAGACCACGCGGAGCCCTGTAGGACAAACTGTCCGCTCCCTACGAGAATTTAAGGGTTTTACGTACGATAAATCAGAAAACGAGTGTGAATCACAAAAGAGGCCTAATCTCCGTTCAAATTAAAGCTGACCGAAATGCGATCGATTTTTTCTTCATGTTGGATGGTTGGTGGCTTTGTAGACGAGTGATCTATATAGAAAAATAATAAATCATTGTGTAATAATTTGCAACGTTTTTATTTGATTTTCTGATTCTACCTACTTACCTTAAAACAAAAATCTATATTTGTGATAGAAGCCACATAGCCTCGTTACCGCTTCCAAATCCCAAAACTGGTGGTCAAACTTCGGACGTGATCTTAGAGTGGTAGGTTTCAGCTGTGTGGCCCACGATGACGACTGAAAATCCGAGAGAACTTCAGCTATCTATCTACCCTGAATAGATGGGAAAAGGAATGAATACCATACCGAGTCCCTAAGGCCACGGTTCCCCGCGAGGAAGAGTTATCGAAGGAGGAGGAGGGTTTTGAAGAAGAATGAGAGATGATCGGGATGCCGACCTATTTCCTTTATAGTTTTTCGTAGGACGGTAGACCGCCCTCGCCATCCATCACGCGGCTGGAAACGTTTCAGAGCTCCCCAACGTGCCGTGAGCTACAGGAGGGAATCGCGCTTGGAACACGTGGATCGCTGAAATCGAATAGAAAAAAGCGGGTCGATGAATGGACAAAGTTTTTACGTCGTAGATGATGATAGTCCAATCAATCTAAACTCTTCATTTTGGAATCCAAATGGAAATAAAAGCGTTGACATTTTCAAAAATGCCCTAGAAGGTAGGTAGTAGGTACCTATGGTTGGTAGTTGAAAAACAAAAAATAAATAAATAGCTGTGATATTTGCAGACAAATGATCTTTACAGGAAAATAATAAATCTTTGTGAAATAATTTGCAGCGTTTTATTATTATTTTTTTACCTACCAACTATAGGTACCTACTACATACCTACCACACCATACCATACCATAGGATTGTGAAGGCTATTCTCATATTTGGTTTCTATAAATTGCCATTTAAAATCACAGTTTTCATTTGGTAAAAAATAGGAGGTAATACGTAGGCCATAGATACCACAATACTAAATCGTTGTGAATGAAGAGGACGTTAGAACCTGAAGTTCTTGCAGGAGAAGCTCATCTTCATAAACTACCAAACCACCTACCAATTCAGACTCAAAGTCGGCTAAATCAGCCACGTCCACAGGAATGTACTAATCATTCGAGTCTACTTCAGAATCAGACTCGTCGCCACTACATTGGTGCCATTTGCACCCATTTTCGGGTGCGTACTGAGAACTGGTACTGTAAACCATGATAATCTGTGCCAAAAATTTACAAAAAATAGAAACTAAAGCCAACCTGTATCTATTTAAACCATTTATAAATTGTCAATAGTTCAAAACTCAGCCGAAAAAAAGTAAAAGATGGGTGATCTTTACATGAAATAATGAACCGTTGTGTAATAATTTTCAGCGTATTTAACATGTACCGTTGCTAAAACTGATCGCACCATGATGGAAACTTCATTCTTCTCAAGCCTGGCCCCAAACTGCCAACAAACCTTCACCAAAATAGAGCTGCCTGGTCCTTAGGAATTGGTACACCTCCTGAGACGACATTTTTTTATATTTCAATATTCAGTCTTTGTTACCATATTCCATGAACGGAAAAGTACTCATGCGAACGGTACTAATGTAAACCGTGACGTTCGATTGGAAATGGTAATTTTGCACCAAGAAAAATCACATAAATTATCATAAATTAATGTCTTTGGTTTACAGGAACGTTTTATGTCGTCATCTCCTTCATCTTCTCTGCGTGACATTAATAATACTTTCATTTTCGTCGGTTTTAATTTCTGTACTCGAATAACCTCCTCCACTGATGTTTTATAACGTACGAGAATAAAACTTAATATCGGATTTATCGCTTCGAATAAAGTCCCAACGCCTCTCCCTCGAATAAAATACTCCTCGTATATTTGGAGCACTTTATTGCCTTAATCTTTCCATCCGCTTTCGCCAGGAGGCCTGGAAAAGGGTAGGAAGATTAACAAGGGTTGTAAGTTGTTCGTTACAGACCGGTTTCCTGGTACTGAAGCTCAGTGAAACAGAAGTGTGAATAATTTGAACTTTATTTTCATAAGGAACATGGAAGAGCTGTCGATTAAAACCACTTGAACGTGTTGCGAGAAAAAAAATAATAAAATAAAAATAAACACTCATTCCTGCAGCCTTAGTGAATGAGCGAATTTTCAGTTTCAATTCTTTGATTTCAAAAACCTCAAAAAATACTATAGTCTTCTCTACGGACTCATAGACTACCTACGCAAAAATTGTTGATTTTTCCGATACTCAGTAAAATGTACCTACTATACCATACACTGTAGGGCAGAGGTTATGTTTTAGAAAGTATAGTAGTCCAATTCAATATTCACTCTCTACTCGTCTCCACAAACTCATAGAGTACCCACTCGGTCATTATTGAGGTGTTACGTGTTAGGGTATACCCAAAAAATAGGTTCTCTCTTTTGTGGAGTATGGGTTTCTAATAGAGGAAGAAAAGAGGTAATAATAAAGAGGTAAGAGTGTCTACAAGGGTTGGTAGGTAGCTGTCTTGAGGAGCAGTACTCTCGTGCATTACTTCATCTCGGTTCAGCGCCCTTAGAGATAATGAAGCTGTGTTCAAACTGATGGTTCAATCTTTGTTTGACATGAGAAGATTATAGCAGTTTTGCCTATTATACATAGATAGATAGATAAAACATGCATTTATTTCAGTATCTAACATAAAAAACGTCTGCCTAGTGGGTGTGGAACATAGTTTCCTCGTATCCATAACCTGATTGTATAGATGATCCGATGCATAGAAGTCAATCTCGAAACATCAATCCCTAAGTACCATCTACTAGGGACCATCTACACGCTAATCTGAACAATCCTGAGAAATTTTGTCGAAATCGGATGGAAAATGTAGAAGTCATGGCTGAAGTCACGCCAATTTGAACAATCCTAGAAAATTTCATCACATTCGGATCAAAAATTTAATTGCTATGGCTGTTACAAGGACTTTACGTTTGCGCATAAGCGGAGACTACTGTCAATTCTAAGGCCTTGATTTTCATAAAGAACCATCTACAATCTAATCCGCATAATATATAATACTACAAGTAATTCACGTTTGCGCATGCGCAGCGGCTACTATCAATCCGGGGGTGATTGTTTTCATAGGGGACCGTCTACACATTTCCTGAGAATTTCACTGAAATGGGACGAGAATTGTAGGAGTTATGGCTGTGGCAAGGATTTCATGACAGTCAGACAGACACACGGACGCACAGACAGACGGACACGGAACCAAAATTGTTCAGAAAGGTCTGAAATGTAAAACGCGAGTGGAAATCTCAATATCTAGGAACTTTGAAAAGTGAAAACAAAGCTACCGCTACCTTGGTAGACTCGGAAGCAATAATCTAGTTAAATACATGGGTTGGACTTTGGGCTAAGCCCGTCTGTCATAGTATGCTCAATATATTAATAATATACATGTTATGACTGCGTGTCGGAGCGTGAAGGCGATCGGCTTCCTTCTGATAGTCGATTTGATTGGTTCCTACTCAACGAAGACAAAGGACGGGACAACACTCGATGCCCGGCGCGGTTAACCGCAGACCGTGTGCAAGAGTGTTAAGATCGCCAGCTCGGATACATTCCTAGGCGCGATTGCTCGCCGACCCGGGGGATGCACCACATTTACCTATACCTAGTTGGAGGCAGACGACGACTAGGGTAAATGGGAGCAGAAGCCGGCGCGATGAGCCTTATCGCATACCGAGACCCTCTGATGAACTGTGGGCTTCAGAGAAGAGGCGAGGTAGATCGAGAAATAAACAAGTCGAGTTTTCGAAGACGAATGCATGAAGGGGAAGCCCTGAGTCCTCCTTTTATATGGACTTGACAAGGTAAGAGGAGGGTGGAAAAAGGTGACGTCAACTGATGTCACTGTTCCCCGTACCTCACCTTTCCTACCGTGCATGGTGAGTCACTCAGGGTTTCCCTCGACCTTTATTGGAGAACTACACAGTTAAAAGTATGAGTCATTACATAGGTCCCCCAGTTCGTACAATAAAGATAAAATATTGAAGTATTATGATAAGCGAATACAATGTGTGATCATATGAACAGAAGCAGTCGGTAGAGTATAGTTTGTACAAATGAATTTAACCATGTTGCATAATTGGAAAATAAAAATGGTTAAGCTGGAATCCGTCTACCGTTTTCTCGTACAAGCGGAGTTCGTAGATCTTGTTCTCGTGGATTTGCATAGTGACGATATATTCGAGTGATGACTTGCCGTGTGAAGCGGAGTTGTTTATTTCCAAGTTGATCTTGATACGAAGGATATCCCCTGTCGCAATACGGGCGATGTTGGAGTCTCCGTGGTCGTATGTGACGGGTTTGCTGGTAGGCGGAAAAACACCTTGAATTGTGTTTTCAACAAGCAGGTTCACGTTGATATTCACCTTCTTCATCGTGTCCCTGCGATTCACGTCGACCAGTATGATGGAGGAATGGTGGACTGTGATCATCGAGTCACTGAAGTGAAGAGGGAGTTCGAGCGGTTGAACATTGAGCCGCGGCGCTTTTAGCACATGTGGTTGGAAGTCCGGCGGCTGCGACTTGCGCGTATGTGCGCAGAGGCGAGTTCGTCGAGGCATTGGGGTGAAGTCGGGCCGGAGGAGTTATAAAGACGGACTCGTTCGGTTTTGTCTTTCCAGAGCGGCGAAGAGGTAGTAAGTCGGTTGAGCAGTGAGAAGTGACTGTGTCGATATTTGAGGATTCGGGAGGTACCTCAGGTAAGTTGGAATCCGGCGAGGTGGGGGTAAAGCCGAAAGCCGGCCGACACCTATTGAGTGAAACGGTCACCCGAGAGCCGTCGATGAGCAGCGTAGCTGTCCTATCTCCTTTGTTCACTACGTCGTATGGGCCGGAGTAGAGGGGGTTTAAGCCTTTTCGGAGACACTCTTCTCGCAAAAACATCCTTTTTGCGTTTTGAAACGTAGTTGGGAAAACCCGAGGACGGTTGTCCGTTGAGGGTTTTGCCGGCGGTCGTGTGTATTCCGTCGGTTGAGGCGGAAATAGGTCAGCAGGGAGGCGGAGGGGTGCACGAAAAGTGCGGTCTGCGGCGCTGTAACCGTCCGAATATCGGATCGTGGTGCGAAGGCCCAATAATATTGTCGGAAGATCCTTAGACCATGATGGCGAAGAAGTAGCCGTTCGTAGGGCATTTTTCAAATCTCGATGCCATCGTTCGATTTTTCCGTTCGATTCGGGATGGTAGGCCGTCGTGCGATTGCGTTTGATGCCGAATTTTTTTAGGAATTCGGAGAATTCTGCACTCTCAAATTGCCTGCCTTGATCGGTAATAATCGTTAATGGACAACCGAATCGCGCAATCCAATTGTTAAGGATGCCGTCAGTAACCGCCTTTGTAGTTATCGTTCGTAATGGGATACATTCCGGCCAGCTGGTATGCCTGTCGATTAGGGTTAACAGATACCTATAACCTTGCGAATCCGGAAGAGGCCCCACGAGATCGACGTTTAATTCTTCGAAGGGAAGCGAATCGTCAAATTCTGCTGGGCGAATTTGAGGGTGGCGGAATTCTTTGAATTTCGAACATTTGGCGCATGCCTGTACATATTCCCGTATTTCCGTGTTCATTCGAGGCCAAAAAAGTTTCGCGCGAATTAGGTCTCGTGTTGCGCGTATTCCTGGATGACTAAATGAATGATAGTGTTCAATTAATTTGCGGCGAAGTCGTTTAGGAACAAACGGGCAAGGCATGTCCGATGTCGTATCACACCACAGTGAGAGGTCGAGCGCAGGTACCTGGGTTTCTTCGAGACGCCCGGTCGAAATAAGGTTGCGGAACTCGGGTGATTCGTCGGTCTGTTGATTTAGGAAAATTTCTTTTCCGGACGGAAAAGTCGTGAGCTCGTGAAGTTCGAGTGAAGGCCGAGATAATGTGTCAGCGACTACGTTGGAGGTGCCCGGTGTATATCGGATATCAGTCGTGAATTGGCTGATAAACTCCATTTGCCTAATACGACGAGGCGAGGCCGTTTTTCGGTCTTGATGGAGCGACGTGGTGAGCGGTTTGTGGTCAGTCACAATATGAAAAGTACGTCCCTCTATGAAGTCTCTGAAATGCTTTACACTTTCGTAAATAGCCAGAAGCTCCTTATCGAAAGTGGAGTACTTCTGTTGAGCTGTTGATAAAGTTTTAGAGAAAAATCCGAGGGGTGACGTCTCGTTGTTGACCTCCTGTTGTAACACCGCGCCAATTCCGACGTCCGAGGCATCCGTAGTAATGGATAGTCGACCTTTCGGAGAAGGATGAGCCAGCGTAGTTGCGTTTTGCAAATCGTTTTTGCATTTATTGAAAGCGGATTTCATTTCTTCCGTCCATTCAATCGTGCGACGGTCCTTCTTTTTGGAAGGCTGCGGAATCGCATTTATTAACGGCTGTTGGTGTATAGCCGCGTTCGGAATGTGCCATCTGTAAAAATTTAACATCCCCAGAAACCTGCGTAGGTCGGTGACAGTAGTCGGAAGAGGGAATGTCGTGAGATTGTCCACCTTCTTAGGAACCGGACGTATCCCAGTCTCGTTGACTATGTGACCGAGACAAGTCACTTCTTTTTTGGCAAGGACGCATTTTTCCTTGTTTACCGTGAGACCCTCCGCAGCGAAAACGTTGAGGACCGCTTTAACATGGCGTTCATGTTCCTTAATGTTTCGAGACGCAATTAAGACGTTGTCTAGGAAACAAAAGACAAAGTCGAAGTCTCGAAGGATTTGGTCCATATATCGCTGCCACGACTGTGCAGCGTTTTTTAATCCAAAATTCATTTTTCTGTATTCGTACAGCCCAAATGGCGTTATAATCGCTGTTTTCGGAATGTCCTGAGGGTTCACGTCGATATGGTGAAACGCACGTGAAATATCGAGCGTGGAGAAAATCGTGCATCCGTGTAAATGAGACGAAAAATCTCGAAGATGCGGGACGGCGTATTGATCTCCGACCGTGCGTTCGTTGAGCCGACGATAATCACCGCAAAAGCGCCAAGTACCATTTGGTTTAGGTACCGCGTGCAGAGGACTGGCCCAAGGTGATTTCGAGGGTTGGATAATTCCGTCGTTGATGAGCTGTTTGAAGTGCTCTTTTGTCTGACGGAGTTGTTCGGGGTGAAGACGTCTACTTTTCGCTGTGACCGGCGGACCTTTGGTTTCAATGAAGTGCTTTATCGTGGAGAGATGGGATGAAGATCGCTTCTCCGGTCGGTATTTGTTGAGCATTTCGATGAAGGTCGGCGGAGTAGGTTCGGTGGTGACGCCGGAGTTGACCGTGTTGACGTATCCTCGTATAGGTTTATGCGAGTGAGGGTTGAATAACGCTCGGTTTTTCAGGTCAACGTGTAAGCCAAAATACCCGAGAAAATTGGCTCCGATAATGGGTCGTTTAACGTCCGCGACTACGAAAGACCATTCATAAATTTCGTCTTGTAGATGAACCTTCGTTGTAAAATTACCATAGGTCGTTATGGCGGTGCCGTTCGCGGCGAAAAGTAGGTAGTCGGATGTTTTGTTCTTCCGACGAACTAAAGAGTTCGGAAGAATTGAGATGCTAGCCCCCGTATCGATCAAAAAAGGTATATTGTTTTTATGACATTTGACGAATAGTCGGTTGGAAATGTCTTGGAAAGGGGCGCCCGCCTTGTAAACAGGCGGGCCCGCTAGTTTTCCTGCCATCGTACCTTTTTGAATGAACAAGGCTGTCGACATTTAGTCGCCTTGTCGCGGTATTTAAAATGGTACCAGCACATACCTTTTTGTTGAGTTGGAGATTGCGGACGGGGTCGCTGGTACTGTCGTGCGGGGCTATTTCGTCTCGGAGGTCGCATCGTAGCTACCGCCTCAGTATTACAGTCCGGTTCGATTTGATGAACCGCTGCGGCGCTACGTATTTCGTGCGTAGCATCTGCGATCGGCGCGAGGAATTCTGGCGTTTTATCCATCCACGGAGCAATGGACATTTGGACCGCGACGGGTAGCGCCTTGATCCAAAATGCCTTTAAGATCTCATTAGGCGTGAGGTCCCCCAGATGATGGCGCATTTGGCGTAAAAGCTGTGAAGGCTTGAGGTCCCCCAGTGGCCGATGCTCGGTGAGTGCCGTGATCCTCGCATGCCGAGACGGCTCGAAAATTTCGATGAGCCGTTGTTTGAGGTCGTCGTATGGTGTCACAAGCTGGGCTTGTGTTAAGTCCGCCGCTTAAACTGCTACATCGTAGGGCAGTAGAGGGATGGTCCGGATGAAGCGAGCGCGCTGCGTGTTTACATGCGCGCCGGTGAAAGCCGCGTCGAGCTGTATAAACCACAGCCGGGGATCCTCTCGGTAGAACGGCGGAAGCGTGAGCGGGATTGAGACCTTCGTGGCCTCGGCGAAGTCCGGTGCGGGCGGCGGTAGCGGTGGGTCCATAATCCTCGAGTTAGCTTCGTGTTGAATAGCAAACCAAAAACGTGCGGGGTCACCAATGTTATGACTGCGTGTCGGAGCGTGAAGGCGATCGGCTTCCTTCTGATAGTCGATTTGATTGGTTCCTACTCAACGAAGACAAAGGACGGGACAACACTCGATGCCCGGCGCGGGTAACCGCAGACCGTGTGCAAGAGTGTTAAGATCGCCAGCTCGGATACATTCCTAGGCGCGATTGCTCGCCGACCCGGGGGATGCACCACATTTACCTATACCTAGTTGGAGGCAGACGACGACTAGGGTAAATGGGAGCAGAAGCCGGCGCGATGAGCCTTATCGCATACCGAGACCCTCTGATGAACTGTGGGCTTCAGAGAAGAGGCGAGGTAGATCGAGAAATAAACAAGTCGAGTTTTCGAAGACGAATGCATGAAGGGGAAGCCCTGAGTCCTCCTTTTATATGGACTTGACAAGGTAAGAGGAGGGTGGAAAAAGGTGACGTCAACTGATGTCACTGTTCCCCGTACCTCACCTTTCCTACCGTGCATGGTGAGTCACTCAGGGTTTCCCTCGACCTTTATTGGAGAACTACACAGTTAAAAGTATGAGTCATTACAATACATATAATAAACGACTAAATTAAATCAATTGTTTCCCCAATTGAAGTGCTCTACCAATTCTGCTCTATATCGCCAAGCTGCTTGGCAGAACCTAGCGAGTGGCAGCCAGTTGGCACCATTTAATATTCGCAGGTAGGGATCTCTGGAGATCCTAGAAGAGCCGAATCATGGCACCCAGAACTCCGAAAGTATGAGGAAAATTGCCAAAAAATGTTCCAAGTCCTCCGGTACACCCATATTGCATGGAGAACAAGTTTCAGTGTGTTTCAACAACAAGTTTCTTCCTCACGAGGCATATGCTGTCGACTGTTTAGCCTCAATAAGTCGTCGCAATAAGTGGAGTACGTGGAAATCCTTCATGTGAGGTGCCGATTAGGGAAAAGGGTGATACTTGAGGTTCAAAAATCATTAATTTTTCAAATCCCCTTGTCAAAAACTTTTATTTGTACCCATAAACAATAATCGTAAAAATCTCTAAACCCCCACCTAGGGCACACTACTTACCCCTCTTGCCAACCAAATATACATACAAAATTGATTAAAATTCCTGTAATGGGATTGGGAATTGATTGGGAAACCGTTTCTGTAATGGGTAATTGGGAGAACCCATTACTTCTCCTACAAAAAGTAATGGCGATTCAATAAAACCAGCACCATTAAAGGAAGGGTAATGGTAATTGCAATTACTTCGAAAATAATCGCCGCTTACAACCTCAGTCTTTTGCTTGTGGGTGAGTAATGAGTCAGAGAATGAATGAACGACAAGCTGGAGTGAATGGTCGCTTGAAGTTCACAGGTGTGCGCGGATGGGGGGGAATAGCCTCCAAGTGTTGCCAGGCAGTTGCCCCCTCAAATTCAGTCTAGTCTTCCCAGGACCACGTTTTTGGGTCTAATTTTTCGCTTTCCTCCTCTGATCTTCTCACAAATTGTTTCGTGATAATTCCATCGTACACTATAATAGTTTCCAAACACAGGTTGTATTCGATTTTTTAAATTAAAAATATACTTCAATTATTAATGAAAAAAGTTCAAAAAATTTTTATTTTTTGTAAAATGTTAGATGATGGTGCTTAAGATTGGCTTGTTCTGATTACATTCATATGGTTAGATTTGAAAATTATGTTCTTCCAAGCTTAGATAAACAGGATGAAAGTATGGAGCGACACTAGCGCCATCTCTCATCTCAGAATCATACTGGATCCCCGTCCCCTTTAGCCGTAATCACACTCACCGTACTTATTTGATTGCTATTAAGAAAAGTAATTTTGAAAAGAAGTTATTATTACTCAAAGTAGGTAATCACTACCTAACAAATTAGTTACATTGCTTCTACAACAAATAGTTGTGCATACCATTCATGGCTCCACGACTGTCCAGGAACGTGGGGAACGGTGGGTAACTGAGGAACGTTGCTATAAAAATTACTCCTGAAACTTCCAATAACGAAACTGAAGACATATTTTGGTTTATTATTTTCAATAATAAGCCTTTGGAATCGAGCAAGAAAAAAAAAATTTTAACCCCCCCTCAAAATTTGATGTTTTACGTTTCAAGGTACGTAGAATACGAAAATCGAATAAAAAAATTTCCGTCCGTCCGCCGTACGCCGTACGCCGTACGCGGCACTTTTCTTAGTTACCATGGACCGATTTCGATGAAATTTGGTATATGGGCTCCATTTGGGGTCTAGTTGTGCGCCGAAGCTTTTGGTTGATGTAGGTCACTTCTAAGGGGTGAAAATTAAGGGTTGAAATTTTCAAGAGTGCCCTAGCTCGAAAACTCTCGAAATAAAGGTATCGTTTTTTCACTAATTTTAAATAGTACTGAATTTTTAAAAATTTTTGAGACCACCCGGAGCTCTGTAGGGCAAACCGTTCGGTCCCTACGAGTACTTGAAGCTTTTCCTTCGATAAAACAGAATCATGAGTGTGAATCGCAAAAGAGGTCTAATCTCCGTTGAAATTTTTTCTGATTAAAATGCGATCGCTGTTCATTTCTTCGATTTGTATACAGTTTTGCCTTCTGCGTAACCAACCAGTAATCAAATTTCCATAATCAAAAGTCAATGGAGAATACTGAAGGCGCCTGAGTGGTCACTGATCAGCTGAGTGAGCTCCAAGGCCATTTCCTCTCCTGTTCAACGCAGGAACCTGAAATTTGAGAGGGCGGGTCAATTGAGAATGCTGAAGGAGCCTGAGTGGTCACTGATCAGCTGAGTGAGCTCCAAGGCCATTTCCTCTCCTGTTGAACGCAGGAACCTGAAATTTGAGAGGGCGGGTCAATTGAGAATGCTGAAGGCGCCTGAGTGGTCACTGATCAGCTGAGTTAGCTCCAAGGCCATTTCCTCTCCTGTTGAACGCAGGAACCTGAAATTTGAGAGGGCGGGTCAATGGAGAATGCTGAAGGCGCATGAGTGGTCACTGATCAGCTGAGTGAGCTCCAAGGCCATTTTCTCTCCTGTTGAACGCAGGAAGCTGAAATTTTAGAGGGCGGGTCAATGGAGAATGCTGGAGGTGCCTGAGTGGTCACTGATCAGCTGAGTGAGCTCCAAGGCCATTTCCTCTCCTGTTGAACGCAGGAACCTGAAATTTGAGAGGCAGGGTCAAAGGAGAATGCTGAAGGCACCTGAGTGGTCACTGATCAGCTGAGTGAGCTCCAAGGCCATTTCCTCTCCTGTTGAACGCAGGAACCTGAAATTTGAGAGGACGGGTCAATGGAGAATACAGATGGTGGTAGGTGCTATTGATCTAGAACCATTGATCTATACAGAAGGGTGATCTATACAGAAAATAATAAACCTTTGAGCAATGATTTGCAGCGTTTTTGTTTTAGAACCGTTGCTACTAAGTAACCGTAACAATTGTAACGAGTACAGATTTTAAGTGAAACGTCACATCTCTAGTGACAGGAGGTCGTTTTGAAATGCTGGGGACCTTTTCAAGAAGGGTGGAGAGAGCTAAGGGATGACCTTTACAAGCCAGATGTCAGAGTTCGCGAATTCAATGCCATTCTGCTCCATCCTTCTCCGACGGGAACATTTCCCTGGTATAAATAATGGAGCCTAAAATTGATGGAGTGGCGGAATATAATTTCGAGATCAGTTATATGTAGTCAGTTCCTATCAGGATCTGCAGCAGATCTATATTTAACTAATGTCAGCATAAGAACGCTCCTAATCTCTCGCATTACACATCTATTTGTTATACATATACGTATTTCTGTATAGATCACTAAACTGCACAGACCACGGCTTTCCCATGAGCAGTACCTACGAGTATCTACCAAATTATCGCTCAAGGTTATTTTCAGAAAGTACCAAACACTGAAACATCGTTGTCTGGGAGTTGTATTTTTCTCCCTCAATTAGCGGAGTAAAATTGATACAAATTATACCGTTGGAAAGCTGATATTTCAGTGCAGTTCTTGGTATTGAGGTACGTGCAAAGTAGGTAAAACTAAAAAAACAAAATAACAAAAAAAAAAAAAAAAAAAAAAAAAAACACTACATTTTGCTGAATTGACAAAAATTACTTTACGAGTTGATTTTTCACCGATCAGGGCGGCAACAATATTTTTTAGTTATTTTTGGCACTAGAAAGGTGGAAAATTTGACGTCCTTTCCAACGGTGTAATTAGATTTGAATTTACATATAATTTGAAGGAGTAAGTAGTGGCTATTTTTATGGCTTAAGGGTCTCAGTCGGTCGCCGTTCGTTCCTCGTCCTGGGTTAGTAATTCTTTCAAGAACCGGCGCTCAATTTTTAAACCTTGTACCTAAATTTCACATTTTCAAGGATTTTTGAAATTTGTTAGTACATTTGCCTAGGTAATTGAGAAACTAAAAGTTTGATCAAAATCAAAGGATGATCAAAATCCAACAATAATTCCCGGCGAAATGTGGGAAGAACCGTTTATTGAGTCAGGTAGCCGTACTGAGACACCTTAACGTCAAAAACAAGAAAAAATCTTGAAATAACTCGGATTTTTGTGGAGTAAAAAATAATGTTAAAATACAATTCCATAAATTGGTTGTAGGAACGACACCAGAAGTTTTACGGTTCTTTTAACATCTTCAGTTACTGTATACGTAATTCCTGATTATTTATTTTCATTAAAAATCCAACGATTTTTCGTATAATTTTGCCAGAGACAATGAATCAGGTGTTTTTCTGTATCTCTTTCCGATCCAAATGCTGTGGAATTCTCTGCAATTGCCTTCGAGCCTGATCCTAAAGCCGAACGCACCAAGTGGACTTTTTACTATCATGAAATGATCAATCGTTCCTTAATGAAGTGATCGTTGGTGGATTCTGAAAATTTCATTAAAATCGTGCATTACTGTCGTAAGTCAGACGCTAGACCAAAATTATAAGAATGTTTGAAACGCAAAATGTGGGTCATAATTTTTGTTTCGGCGGCATTTGACCTGCTGCAACAACCTATTGTTTCTCTGTCTTCAAAAATTAGGTAGTATCATCAAGTGGGTATGGAAAATATGACATCCATAAAAGTTTGAAATGTCGGATGTCGATTTACGAGGGATCATCAACAGGTCAATCTAATTTACTCAATTCCCAAGTCTCACCTCAAACTTAAATTTTTCAATTTCAATTTATTTATTCGGCAAATTTAAAAATCTACAAATTCATACAATATACAAAAAAAAAAGAAAATAGTGTAAACTAATTGAATAAGAATTTTCCCACTAAAAGAATAAGTTCAAAAGAACTTATGGTCTTTAGTGGAGTTACTGAGAAAGTTACTGAGAAAGTACTGAGAGTTCATGAGAAAAAAGTGAAATTTAAAAAGAAAAACATACAACATTTGGAGGAAAACAAAACAAACTTAGCAATCTAAAAATAAATGGCACTCTTCAGGGCATTTTGAAAGAATTTTCACACCGGTAGAAACTAAAAGGTTTCATTCCCTGCATCACAATCTTAACGCCGCCACATAAGAATTTAATTTATAAAACCCTTCAAATTGATGGAAGTCGGTGTACCTACCAATTTTCTGTGTATACTCTGCGGATCCGTTATCCTGTTTGCAGTGAATTTTATACAAGATCTCGAAGGCCCCAAATAACAACATAATTTTGCACAAAAATCCCTTTACTACCGTCAATTTTGCGATAAATAGACGTTTAACTAGCGCAGTAAAGATAATTGAGGGTTTTAAACAAACGTAATACGATATTAGTTCGGTACGTAGCGTTTTGTATGATTGACGGGTCTCGTCCAGGCAGAAATTAAATTTTAGGAAGTGATACGATTTTTAACCTGAATGATTGCGGAATGCCGCATATACACGTCAGGAAGTAGATGATTGATGAGCGCTAAAGTATAATCATAAAGGACTGCTTCAGCTTTTCATGCCTTATAAAAAGGGAATTTCGTTATTCAATTCCATTCATCTCACACCGAACCCCGCTCTTTAATTTCCCCGTCACCCCTCATATTGATCCTTCATGACTTCAATGAAGGTTGGACTTAAGGGTGAACGTCAATAGTTTGCTTCCTCACTATCGGAGATAAGGGAGGTCTGTATTTGTGCCTTTTGACTAAGCTAATGTGTATATCCATTGGGTGATGGTAGTGTTGGGCACTTGGAACTGCTCTGATTCAGCTAGGATTAGAACTAATGGAGTAGGGACTTCAAGCTCACAACTTATTGAAGAAGTAACGAGTCACCAGCAGCATAAAAGCCTTAGACAGACTTAGCATAAAAGACCTAGTTGACCGTCAAGTCGGCAGAGCACAACGCCTCCATCAAACTACTGTTGGAGCTGAATTGGTGAGACCATGCGATAGCAGAGCACATCATAGAACAGGAACCTTTCAGCTAAATTATAGGAATGAAGGTCATTCAATTCAATATCTTTTTTTATTTTTATCATACGGTAAGTATAAAACAATCGTCAAATATTCAGTTAGGTTATAATCTAATAATTTAAGGTATATATCAAGAAGTAAGTACACCGGGGTAAGTGTCAGTTCGGGGCAAGTGGAGCCTAGGGCGAAATTAGCGCTCCAGACGGAGGGTAGCTGAACTACCTTAGCAGGAAAACTACATCAATAACCTAAACTTCGTTGCAGGTATGATGGCAGCCCTGCCAGTTCACGTGGTTAGATGTGAGAATGGTTATTGTCATTCAGTGTTCATTTAGCTTGCTCATAGACCTTGGTTGTTTTTCTCTTGTTGACCTGTGCCAGTCTCATTTCGCGAGGAAGTGCTCAACATTTTGTGGTAAGTCCTTTCATAATAGTTGCTTGAACTGATGTAGAAGTTTGGTTGCGATATTTACACGTGGGGATTGATAATTTGTGGCTTCCACTTTCCCCAGTTTTCCCTACCCGTGGGGTAAGTGGATTCTACAAAACCGGGGTAAGTGGATTCTAGGCTTCAACGCATTTAACACTGTGAAAAACTAAAAGGACGTGAAACAGGAACATAATATGTGGATTAGGAACTTGGATGATCGGACTGTCTAGGAACTGAGGCATGTGTGAAATGCCACTGCACCGGCCGGGGCGTCCCAACCAGCCCAGACCCACCCTCCATTGCAGTTCCCGGGGCTACCAATCCGTTTCTGGAGAGGCAGCCCTGACGAACAGCGCGGTCTACCACAGAGGCAGACCACCCACATTGGGTTTGATGAAGATGTTTCCGGGATCTCTACCAACGGAAGACGAGAGGCAGGTATGTCTAAATTTGACTATGCCAAATGGATTCTAAAACACCTGAAACACATGCGTGTGCTCGCTATAACTCTGCCCTTAACCTAAAAGATGGGTATGCTCGTCATAGAGGATGCCCAGTATGGTTGAGCAGCACTTCAACCAACCACAACGAGATTACCATCCTGTCCTCTTGGTGGTAACTCCAAGGGAAGACTTCATTATTGACGTCTCGGTCTCGGTATCAATGCTGCCAGAACTCAGCAATATGAATTTGACCAACTATTAGAGGCTACAACAGCGCTAGCCGACATGAAGCAAAGTTGAATAGAGGTGATTGGCGCAAATATTACCTGGCGTGAGATATGGCATGGCAGGCCACCCAAGGACCTGATACGAGCAGGCTACCCATTGGTCGTCCAAGAGTGGATCACCTCCTGAATCCTGACAGGAGACGAACATTTATCTCCTGCATTCATGACTATGGCAACTCAAACGCGTGCGTTGGTTTCAGTTGACATGGAGCTGCTCCGAAGAGGCAAACCCCTTCTGTAGAAGATGACATAGCCAGAAGAGATGGCTTAGCTGGGAGAGATGGCATAGCCGGAAGAGGAACACTCTTCACTCTGTCAACATGCTAATTCATTGTCTCTCAACCCTAAGGTCGAATCTCAGACCATGAAACCAAGCTCCAAGACGGATATGGCAGCCGAGTACTAAAAGTCCTGATGTAATCAATAATTTATTACATAATAAAATTATTTTATGTACAAATTCATAGAAAAACGGGGAGTCAGACTAGGAAAATGTGAGAAACCAAAGTACTTCAAAATCCTCTGAATTGAAAGTGGATTCTGAATACTTGAGGATAAATAAAGGATCCTTACAACACGTAAAAAAAAATCCTAGATACCCTGGCCATTTTTAATGTTTGGCTTTTTTGTATACCAAAGGTAAATTGACTGGGCTACACCTAACTTAATTTATTTCACGTTTACGTACTTAACCCTTTTGAAAAGAAAAAAAGAGTGAAATCACAGGAATACAGTTACTTAAGCAAAGAACCACTGGTGGACATTTGATTATTCGAAGCATTTTGAAAGTCTGTGACATGACGCGAAAACCACCCATACCTATTGATAATCGAGAAATATCGATATATTTTTGCCACTATGTGACTGCCATTTTGCTGGATTGTATTATATGCAGCTACTCCTATTTTACAAGGATTTGTTAAGTCATATCATGGTAATGCGTTAACATGCTGGTGAACATAACCAATAAGGCCTTTTTCGTTGTTAGAAACCCACACTTCGCCACTGCTCATTAGAGGAGATTGTTCCCAAACTGGTATCATCTTCGAATATTCCCCCTCATAAAAAAGAAAAATATCGCAGTTCTTTTCAAAATTCCCCCAAAATTAGGTCATCAAAGTTAATCACCCTCCGGTTCAACGTTACGTAATAATTATTCGCGAGCTCTTCGAGCAGAATGAAGTTGAAGGTAAAGGGAAATTGAGAATTATCAGGTCATGAAAATGTTTTCTCATAAAACGAGGCTTCCTGGCGAAAGTAATTAAGGGACGCTGGAAGGACTTCTCAAGTGGAATCCACACCGCCCGTCGCTGAGTGTATTTAGCCAGTTTTTGCGTTGCGTGGAGTCTCCACTGATGAAATACTCCACTAGTTATCAGAGCTGCGGAATATTGAATTTCGAAATTATATTGGGATAAATATGAACGTCTGCACCGCTCGAATCATATAACGTGGGACATTAATACTCTGATGTCGAGAATATTCATCTCCCTTGGGGCTGAAAAAATAGTATTTTCAATTTTCGCTTCAATTTTGGTTTATTATTTTCAATAATAAGCCTTTGGAATCGAGCAAGAAAAAAAAATTTTAACCCCCCCTCAAAATTTGATGTTTTACGTTTCAAGGTACGTAGAATACGAAAATCGAATGAAAAAATTTCCGTCCGTCCGCCGTACGCCGTACGCGGCACTTTTCTTAGCAACACTGGGCCGATTTGGTTCAAATTTGGTATATGGGCTCCATTTGGGGTCTAGTTGTGCCGCGAAGCTTTTGGTTGATGTAGGTCACTTCTAAGGGGTGAAAATTAAGGGTTGAAATTTTCAAGAGTGCCCTAGCTCGAAAACTCGCGAAATAAAGGTATCGTTTTTTCACCAATTTTAAATAGTATTGAATTTTTAAAAATTTTTGAGACCACCCGGAGCTCTGTAGGACAAACCGTTCGGTCCCTACGAGTACTTTTTTCCTTCGATAAAACAGAATAAATAAGGTTTTCCTTCGATAAAACAGAATCATGAGTGTGAATCGCAAAAGAGGTCTAATCTCCATTCAAATTTTATCGGACTAAAATGCGATCGCAGTTCATTTCTTCGATTTGTATAAGTTTTGCCTTCTGCGTAACCAGTAATCAAATTTCCATACGAAGCTTTCTATTTTTCCAATAAAGTGTGAAGCGTTTAGTTCTTTCTAATAAACTAAACTACTACTGGAGTCCTTGTCCACCTTCATTCCCTCTACAATGTTCAATAAAGTGTTTTTCTCTCTCAAAAAAGAAAAAATAATAATAAACTTGATTGTGAAGGTGTAAAGCCAGTATGGTGTGGTAGGTAGTACCTAGCTGGTAGGTAAAAAAAAAGTTGGTAGGTAAAAAAAAATGTTGGTGGGTAAAAAACGCTGCAAATCATTGCTCAAAGGCTTCTTCACTCTTCAGATCACTGATCAGCTGAGTGAGCTCCGAAGCCATTTTCCATCCTTTTGAATGGAAGTGCTCTTCCAGGCGTCTCCAGCATTCGAGGAGATCTTCTTCACTCTTCAGATCACTGATCAGCTGAGTGAGCTCCAAAACCATTTTTACTCCTATTGAATGGAAGTGCTCTTCCAGGCGTCTCCAGCATTCGAGGAGATCTTCTTCACTCTTCAGATCACTGATCAGCTGAGTGAGCTCCAAAGCCATTTTTACTCCTATTGAATGGAAGTGCTTTTCCAGGCGTCTCCAGCATTCGAGAAGATCTTCTTCACTCTTCAGATCACTGATCAGCTGAGTGAGCTCCAAAACCATTTTTACTCCTATTGAATGGAAGTGCTCTTCCAGGCGTCTCCAGCATTCGAGGAGATCTTCTTCACTCTTCAGATCACTGATCAGCTGAGTGAGCTCCGAAGCCATTTTCAATCCTATTGAACGCTGGAAGCTGAAATTTGAGAGGGAAGGGCAAGGGAGAATACAGATGGTGGTAGGTGCTATTGATGGAGAACCAGTGATCTATACAGAAGGATGATCTATACAGAAAATAATAAACCTTAGAGCAATGATTTGCAGCGTTTTTAATTAATATTGTTCAATATCACGTCGTGGAAACTGGTGGCACATGATGGGTTATTTGCAGCACAATAACAAACCGGCCAATCTTCGTCATTAATTTTGAATGGAAAGTGGAAATTATTCCTTTTCCATCCAATTAAGGACCATTGATTCGGGAGTGGAAGAGGGTGATGGCTATTTCCGTGCTATTGATCCTTGGACTACAATTACCGGGTTTAATCCATCAGAAGGGAAATTTCTGTGAACTAGGGTTTTTCGAACTTTCCGGGAAAAAAGAGTCAAAAAAGTAGGTACCAATTCAACGACGTTATTGTGCTGGTTAGTCCTTGTGTAGTCTTACGTTTATTGTTGATATGATTAAAAAAATTGTTTTTGCTTGTTCACTAAAACTGTCATAGCTCCGTTAATTGATGAAATAAATTCAAAGTAGATTATACCATTGGAAAGAGCATTAAATTTCCTGTCACAAGAGTGAAAGTTCAATTTTTTTAAAAGAGATGTAAATGTAAAATATGTGTTGTAGATCACTCGTCTGCTATCACCAAACATAGTTCTAATACTACTACCTTCCTAACACGTACCTACAGCGATCGCATTTTGGTCAGTTAAAATTTGAACGGATATTAGGTAGGTCTCTTTTGCGATTCACACTCGTGTTTCTGATTTATCGTAAGTCCAACCAAACGGATTGTCCTACAGAGCTCCACCTAGTCTCTAAAAAGTCGATACTATCCTAAATTTATGAAAAAACAATACCTTTAAGTATATCGAAATTTTTTGAGCTAGGGCGTTTTCAAAATTTCAACCTTCATTTTTCAACCCTTAGAAGTAACCGACATCAACCAAAAGCTTCGGGGCACAACTAGACCCCAATTGGAGCCCATATTCCAAATTTCATCAAAATCTGTTCACTGGAACTAAGAAAAGTGCCGCGTTCGACAGACGGCCAAATTTTTATTCGATTTTTGGATTCTATGAACCTTGAAACGTAAACCAACAAATTTTGATGGGGAGGGGGGGAGGGTTGAAATTCAGTATTGAAAATAATAAACCAAAATTTAAAAGGCACTAGATCATTGTATTAAACTCAAAATTAATATCATCCCGACTTGGCTTAGCATTTAGTTTAGTCTGATTTCAGTTTCTTGAAAGGAGAAAAACATTTTCACACAACATGAAATACATGTGCCACACTCACTCGGCGGACTTTTATTATTCTTAGTTTTTTTGATGATGTGAACAGGAAATTAGCTGACCAACTGAGTATCAAAATTCCTCCGCCCGGAACTTTTATTATCGGTCCATTTCAAGGGAGTTCAGATGTTTGCTGCTCCCGTACGGATATTGTAGGGCGCGACCTCCACGAAATACCCGTCGCTGTATCAACACGTGAAAGGTGCAAGCTTTGGAGTAGATTTGCATAAAGGATTCTCCTAGCTTCGCCACCAGGTACCGTCGATGGGGTACCCCCCTCTGCTAGATACTACCTGCCGTGTTTGAAGATGCTGTTTGCACAGTCCTGAGCTCGGCGAGACGGGTTCAAGCGATTAATTGCCGCTGGTTCCCACAGTTTTACGTCAGAGAAATCCGGACAACCGCACATTCCCCGGACATAAACAAAGTCCCATTCGAACAGCAATAAATGAGCGAATTTGTCAAGAAATATTTCAAGACATTCTATCTACACCAAAATCACCCAAAAACTACCGTATACTGGGGTTACTCGAGTACAACTTTGACGTTCTACCAAATTTTTAGTTCTTTAAAATCCTGTGCATTATCAACTATAATAAATAATATCCAAAACCTCTTTATCTCTAGTGCTCAATAATAACAAATTGAATCAAGGTTATTGGTGAGGGGAGGATAAATTGCGGCGGATCCTCAGTATGTGCTTATGTTGTTTGTTTTTCATGTCGAGCTAGCTTTCGCCCAAGGGGCATCTTCAGGACACTTTCTTTATGATTTCCCATAGTTTTGTAAGTAGTCTTTATTTTAAGTCTTCATTAAGGTCTTTATTTTAAAAGTCTTTACCCTCATATTTATACAAGCTATCATATAGATAGATACACAAGCACATAAGCCCCAGCACTTCCAAGGCATATTTTAAAGCGAAAGGACTTGGGATTTCCCCTTCTTTTTTTAAAAACTGGACCATTTTTGGGAAAACAAAAATCAACAGGACAGGATCTGGAAGTCAGAATTTAAATATCAACCTCATCCCATCAAACTTATAACTAATTATAAGCACGAATGCTACATGGAGAAATGCTATCAACTAGAAATCAACTACAGAAACTACTACCTATACATATAACTAACTATAAAAACATTAATCTCAAAGTACCTACATGTCAACCCGCACAATCTCCGAAAATTGTTGGAAAATAGTTGTGGCTGTTAAAAGTATGTCACGTTTGCGCATGAGCGCAAAATTCTTTCAATTTGAGGGCCACGATTTTCACAGGGGACCATCTCCACCCCAATTCTCATAATTCCTGAAAATTTCGACGAAATCAGATGGGAAATATAGAAGTTATGGCTGTGTATAAAATACACGTTTGCACATGCGCAGTGGCTACTATCAGTCTGGAGGCAATGATTTTCCTAGGAAATCATCTATACGCTAACCTGCCTAATCCCCGAGAATTTCATCGAAATCGGGTGAGAATTGTAGAAGTAATGGCTGTGGAAAGGATTTCACGTTTGCGCATGTACAGCGGTTACCATCGGTCCAAGAGTGATGATTTTCATCTTTTCACTTTTTTCATTTTTTTTTTTTCTGCACGCCAACCCGCACAATCCATGAAAGTCGAAATTCATCGAAATCGGACGGAAAGTGTGGAAATTATGGCTGTGGCAAGGATTTCATGACAGACACACAGACAGACAAACACGGAACCAAAATTGTTCGGGAAGGTCTCAAACGTAAAACGTGAGTGGAAATTTTGATTTCGGAGAACTTTTTTTTTCAACCTTGAAAAGTGAGAACAAAGCTTCTGCTACCTTGGTAGTCTCGGAAACAAAAAGTTATTCTCATATGACCTTGCGAAGTTGAGGACAGTGTCAAAACTACCTATAAGTTTACATTAGTGAAAGACAAACACGAAACCAAAATTATTCAGGAAGCTCTAGAACGTAAAAAACGTCTGCCAAGTGGGTGTGGCACATAGCTTCCTCGTATCCATAACCCGATTATACAGGGTGTCTACTAAACAGTTGTAAGGAATTCAAGGGGTCGATTCTACAACTAATTTCCAACAAAAAGTGTCTCGCAGAATTTTTTTTTTAAACGCCTCTCTAACCGACTTTTTTCACTTTCAAGTTTTTTTTCGTGTTTTCGACCTTACACCATTAAAACGGTCATAACTCTCTTAAATTACACTCAAAAATTAAAAATAAGGATACCGTTGGAAAGAGCGTCAAATTTCGTATCTCCCTGATACCAAATAAAAAATTTTCAGTTGAATTACACGGGGAATAAAGCAACCTAAAAAGTGAACTTAGTAAATTTTCGAAAAATTCCCGTTTTTCAACGCCTAAAATCTCCAAATATTACCAGGTAAAGTTCTGTTGCCGGAAAGCCTAAAAACTGCGCCAGAATCTCAGCTTTCCAACGGTATAATCAAAACATATTTTAAAACCGAATTTAGGGGAGAATTTTGTGTTTGAACGCGGAAAAACGTGCATTTTTTCAACGAAATCGGCGCTCTGGCCTCCTGTTTCCGGAGGCCTCGCGGTTTACTGCGGCGCCGTCCCACCCACTACTGTCGTCCGACCCCTAAGATCGACTAGGCGGAGCGCCGATTTCGTTGAAAAAATGCACGTTTTTTCGCGTTCAAACACAAAACTCTCCCCTAAATTCGGTTGTAAAATATGTTTTGATTATACCGTTGGAAAGCTGAGATTCTGGCGCAGTTTTTAGGCTTTCTGGCAACAGAACTTTACCTGGTAATATTTGGAGATTTTAGGCGTAGAAAAACGGGAATTTTTCGAAAATTTACTAAGTTCACTTTTTAGGTTGCTTTATTCCCCGTGTAATTCAACTGAAAATTTGTTATTTGGTATCAGGGAGATACGAAATTTGACGCTCTTTCCAACGGTATCCTTATTTTTAATTTTTGAGTGTAATTTAAGAGAGTTATGACCGTTTTAATGGTGTAAGGTCGAAAACACGAAAAAAAAACTTGAAAGTGAAAAAAGTCGATTAAAGAGGCGTTTAAAAAAAAATTTCTAGGAGACACTTTTTGTTGGAAATTAGTTGTAGAATCGACCCCTGGAATTCCTTACAACTGTTTTGTAGACACCCTGTATAGATGGTCCGATGCATAGTAGTTAATCTCAAAACACCGATCTCTAAGTACCTTCCACTTCCCTCATAGGGGACCATCTACACGCTAATCTGGACAATCCTAGAAAATTTCATCAAATTCGGATGAAAAGTTAAGTGAGTAGATGTATGTGATTGGATAAAAAAAATAGTTAGCCTCGGCTGGGATTCGAACCCGCGACCCCTGGGGGACAGTTGAAGTTACGGCTGTTACAAGTAATTCACGTTTGCGCATGCGCAGTCGCTTCTATCTGTCCGGGGATGATGATTTTCATATGGGACTATCTACAACCTAATCCACATAATCCCTGAAAATTTCATCGAAATCGGGTGGAAAATGTGGAAGTTATGGCCGTTACAAGGAAATTCACGTTTGCGCATGCGCAGTGGCTACTATCGGTCCGAAGGTGGTGATTCTCATAGGGGACCATCTAAATACTAGTCTGTAACATCCCTGAGAATTTCATTGAAATCGGAAGGAAAATGTAGATGTTATGGCCGTTACAAGGAATTCACGTTTGCGCATGCGCAGTCGCTTCTATCAGTTCGGGGATGGTGATTTTCTTAGGGGACCGTCTACACACCAACCCGCACAATCCCTGAAAATTTCATAGAAATCGGACAATAACTTCGTATAGTTATGCGCGTTACAAGGAATTCATGACAGACGGACAGACACACAGACAGACACACAGACAGACAGACACGGAACCAAAATTGTTCAGAAAGGTCTAAAACGCAAAACGCGAGTAGAAATTTTGATTTTGGAGAACTTTTTTTTTTCGTCCTTGAAAAGTGAAAACAAAGCTTCCGCTACCTTGGTAGACTCGGAAGCAAAATGAGTGGAAAATTTGATTTTGAAGAACATTTTGCTTTCGAGTCTACCAAGGTTTTCACTTTTCAAGGTTGAAATAAAGGCTTTCCAAAATCAAAATTTCCTCTCGCGTTTTACATTCTAAACCTTCCTGACTGGTTTTGGTTTCGTGTTAGTTTGTCTGTGAGTGCTCAAATCCTTGTAATAGGCAAAACTAGATATATGAAATAATATGTTGTGGTTTTGGACTTTTTCGTCTATTGAAGTAAGAGGGTTTTTTTTACAATAAAAGTACGATGTGGTTTCCAATCAATTTTATTCATGGAGAGCTTTCAACAACCCTCTGGTTACACATAGTTGACAACTCTCGTTGTTGAAAGCTCTCCATGAATAAAATTGATTGGAAATCACATGAGACTTTTCTTGTAAAATAAACAAAAAAACCCCTCTTACTCAGATAAATGAAGTTATTGTCCGATGAAACTTTCAGAGATTGTACGGTACTCTTTGAAACTCACTGTGATCAAATAATTGGTCCCTAGCCACTGCGCATGCGCGTACGTGAAACCCTTGAACGGAAATTCGCATGGTTAGAGGGAGAGTGGGGAATAATATTATTGTGAAAAGAACACAAATCGATCGGTTTCCAGAAAAGAACTGAACTTTTATTTGACAACGAACAAACAGTTATTATTATTATATCTAAGTGGTGATGGTAACCTAAGAAGTCACTACAATATTCACGAAAGAAGACTTTTCTACATTTTGGTTCCAATTTATTAAGGCTTATTAATTGTACCCTAGCTTTGAGATTGAAGAAACATTATCAATATACCGTTGGATTTTCATGAATTATTTGTATGCCACCGTGGAACATATTAGTGGTTCTTTAAGGGAGTTTGTTTTGCCTTGACTACGGACTACCAAAACTACGTTTCGACGTACTACCGCTGTGGTGCAAGACTGACACGATTGGAGTGGGGGGTGAAATCGAATTATCTTGTTGGGTATCGAAGATCATAGAATCTATGATCTGATTCGAAATCTGATTTTGAAGTGCTGTTCAAATCCGAGACTTGCATGCCGCTAGAAATGATATGGAGGCTAATGATGAGGGGGGAGTTCACTTCTTATACATTGATATATATTTTTTTCCACACAGTTGGCAGGTACATATTCGCACGTAGTGTTCGTCAGCATTTTTGGTCAAGCATAATTCAATTCAATTTTCGTTACATGGCTGTACACAACAACCGTTACTGTAATTCAACTACGAAATTGTAAATCAACATCCAGGTATGGTATCAACAACAATCATCATGAAAAAAAAAACAAATAAAAACTCGCTTAACACTGTGGAAGTCAAATTTATGTGCCATAGGAATTATGTGATCGGATTTCTGCTTAGCAATTTCCGCAAGGTAGCGGAAGCTTTGTTTTCACTTCTCAAGGTTGAAAAAAAAACGCTGCAAATTATTACACAAAGGTTTATTATTTTTCTATGTAGATCACTCGTCTGCAAAGAACACGGCTTTGCCATTGTTACCACCAACCAACGTGAAGAAAAACATCGATCGCATTTCGGTCGGCTAAAATTTGAACGGCGATTAGGCCTCTTTTGCGATTCACACTCGTGTTTCTGATTTAATTTAAGTCCAACCCTTAAGTTCTGGTAGGAAGCGAACTGTTTGGCCTACAGGGCTCCGCGTGGCCTCTGAAAATCTGTAAAATTCAATAATCCAATCAATCTTAAATTGATGGGAAAACAATAACTTCATATTAATATTAAGGTGTTTTCAAAATTTCAACCCTTATTTTTCAACCCTCAGAAGTGACCTACATCAACCAAAAGCTTCTGGGCACAACTAGACTCCAAATGGAGCCCACAAACCAAATTTCATCAAAATCGGTCAATGCCAACTGAGGAAAGTGCCTGCGGACGGCGAACGGACGGCCAAATTTTTATTCGGTTTTTGCATTTCTTGGTCTTGGTTATTGAAAACAATAAACCAATATGTTCTCCAAAATCAAAATTTCCACTCGCGTTTTTACGTTTCAGACCTCCCCGATCTTCCGTGTCTGTCATGGAATCCAAGCCACAGCCAAAACTTATACTACAGTTTTATTCCGATTTCGATTAAGTTTCAAGGATTGTGCGGGTTGGCGTGCAGATGGTCCCCTATGAGAACCATTACCCTCGGACTGATACTATACTGCGCTTGAGCAAACGTGAAATCCTTGCCACTGCCATAACTTCCACAATTCTTGTAATCCTATTACGATGACATTTTCAGGAATTATTTGAATTATTTGAGTTAGGGTGGAGATGGTCCCCTATGAAAATCATGGCCCCAAAATTGAAAGTATTTTGTAGGTATGCGCAAACGTGAATTCCTTGGTACAGCCATTTTCTTCTACATTTTCCAACAATATTCAGAAATTGTGCGGGTTGACGTGTAGATGGTGTCATATGAGGGCAGTGCAAGATCTAGTGCACTTAGAGATTGATGTTTTGAGATTAACAACTATGCATCGAATCATCTATACAATCGGGTTATGGATTGGAGGAAGCTATGTGCGACACCCACTTGGCTGGTTTTTTTAGAACATGGTGTGTGTAGATCACTGCCGCACCGGCCGAGGTGTCCCGGTCGGCCCGGACCCACCCACCTTGGCGGCTCGAAATACTAACTAAATTACTTTCCTACAGCGCAAAACTTTTTCACTCAATGTAATGTTGTTAACATAAAATAACTTTAACTTACTTTTTACTTACCAAATTACATTGAGTGAAACAGTTTTGTGTAGTAGGAAAATACCTAAATAAAATGCATATTTTATCGCTAACCTATTAATTTAAATTACATTAATGCTTATCCAATGGAAGGTCCTCTGGGATGTATGCGTTACTAAACGATATATTTTTACGAACCGTTCAACAGAAATTTGTTCATAATGGTCGATTCAGCTCCGCTGGTTTGGAAAGTCCAGGGGATCGCTGATGTGAATAATTAGTTTCGGTATAGTTGGACGTACAGGTCACCCGGTATTATTGGACGAGCTCGCCCAAATAACGATATTAACATATAGAGCACACGTGGGGGATAATTACGGTTGAATTCTACGCAATAACCACTTAGTAAACAACTGATCAGAGGTTTAGTTATGTTCAGCATTGGAATATAAATGAGCTCTAATACAATCGTTTTGCGAGATGTAATATTCGAGAGAATTCATGCAAAGTTGGATTACCTAATAAATTGTATCACTCGAATTGAAGAGTTCGTTTTCTCTCATCATCAATTTATTGCTGATTATGGAACTGTGGGGTGACAGTAAAGCTTCCAAATATCAGTGCACTAACAAGTGCCTGACTGGTTTGTTAAGAAACAAGAACCTCACGGTCATACAGGTACCATGTACGAGGAAGTAGGGATGTCCGATACTTCAAAAGTATCGATATAATATCGTATCGATACATCTAGGAAGTATAAAAAGTATCGATACAATACTTTCAAAAAGTATTGATATTTTGAAGTATCGATACTTTTCGATACTTTGACATAAATGTGTGAAAATGCCTTTTATTTTTCTCTCCATCAGTGTGACATCTCTCCATAGCAAGGATAATAATTAATATAGAATGAACAAAACAATAAATCACTCATTTTTTTGTTTAGGCACTCGTTTTCGTATTGAACTTGGTTGGGTTAACATTTTAGATGATGGACATTAGATGATGGAGGACAGCAGATTATCATAGAGAGTGGTGGTACATCATCTTTGTTTAATTTGTTGAAGTGGTTGGTCTCCCAACAATCTACGTAGAGAAAGAGGTACCTACAAAAATTCGAGACTTTTATCTAATGTGAGGGTAAAAAATATTTTTTTTTTACCTATAATACAACAAAAAAATATTATTTTTTATCTAATCTAATCTAATATTATTTTTTATCTAATTTTATCTAATCTTCAATATCGACAGCCCCACTGCAAAACCCTGTAAGTTCCAATTTTTCCAAAAATAAGGATTTGAGCCTTTCCGGTAGATTGTGCTCTTGCGCACATTAGTGCGGATAGTGTCGCCAAAATCGGGCTATGGCTTCTCATTTCTTTCCTGTGGTGAAATGTAATAACCTGTAAGCCAGGTTCATATGTTAAAAATGTCACAGTTTTTTTTTGTCCCCTAGAAACTTTTTGGTATTGAACATACAGGGTTTTTCAGTGGGGCTGACGATATATTATATTATATAGCATTTTATCCCAAGTGAGAGGTAAAAAATTATCGCCTCCCATACTGGAAAAAAGTATCGATACTACGATATGTATCGATACTTTGGGGACATCCCTACGAGGAAGTACCATGTGACGATGTAAGTATTTCTAGGTCGTGGGGGGGGGAGGGGATGACGTTAGATTGGTGTCCAGTTGGTTAGTAGGGTTGGCTTATCTTAATACTAACTGGGGGAGCAAAATAAGCCAACCATCAATAGTGGGGTTTTAGTTGGTAGGCCCAATGCATGGGGAGTCCATCACTGTTGGGGTGAGTCGATTTTCGTATTCTAAGTACCTTGAAACGTAAAACATAAAATTTTGAGGGGGTTAATTTTTTTTCTTGCTCAATTCCAAAGGCTTATTATTGAAAATAATAAACCAAAAAGAAGAAAAATTCTCTCATCCGCTCATACTGTTCAAATGCGACTTTTAATGAAAAAACGCTGCAAATTATTACACAAAGGTTTATTATTTTTCTATATAGACCACTCGTCTGCAAAGAACACGGCTTTGCCATTGTTACCACCAACCAACTTGAAGAAAAAAATCGATCGCAATTCCGTCAGCTAACATTTGAACGGAGATTCGGCCTCTTTTGCGATTCACACTCGTGTTTCTGATTTATCGTAAGTCCAACCCTTAAATTCTCGTAGGGAACAAACGTTTAGTGCTACAGGGCTCCACGTGGTGTCAAAAAAAATTCTAAAACAACACCTTTATATCACAATTTTTTGAATTAGGGCGTTTTCAAAATTGTAAACCTTATTTTGCAACCCTTAGAAGTTACCTACGTCAATAAAAATCGTCGGGGCACAACTAGACCCCAAATGGAGCCCACATACCAAATTTCATCAAAATCGGGCAATGCTAAGTGGGGAAAGTGCCGCATACGGCGGATGGCCAGCCAAATTTTTATTCGATTTTTAGGACGTCCCACAGTAAGACTTGGGCGTCCTTATGCGATCGATCTGGGGTGAAGTTGGACAACACTCAACAGAAAAAAAAAAAAATAACCACACAGTAATCCGTTTTAGACCATTCTGAATCCAAATCCACGAAAAAAACCATAGGTGTATGTCTGTGTGTGTGTGTGTGTATGTGTGTATGTGTGTGTGTAACAAAATCTTGTGTACTCTGCACAGCCCTTAGTTCTCAACCGATTTTCCTGGTTCTTTTTTTGTTCGTTGCGGAAAACTATCTAGTTGTGCACTACGTCGCCGGAATTTCGAATTTTGCCTTTTAAGGGGAGGAAAGAGGGGGTTAATTCTCGAAAAACGTGCGTTTTTGGGCATAATCTTGTGTACTCTGCCCAGGCCTTAGTTCTCAAACGATTTTCCTGGTTCTTTTTTCGTTTGACGCGGAATACTATCTAGTTGTGCACTACGGCGCTGGAATTTTGGATTTTGCTTTTTAGGAGGGGGAAAGGGGGGGTTAATGCTTAAAAAACGTGCGTTTGCGTGCACAATCTTGTGAACTCTGCCCAGGCCTCAATTTCCAACCGATTTGCGTGTTTCTTTTTTTGTTTGACTCAAATAACTTCCGAGTTGTACATGATTTTACCAGAGTACCAAAATTCGCAAGGGGAGGGGGTGAGTGGGGGGATAATATTCACAAAATATCCGATTTTTCAATATTTCGGTTCCTTTACTGCTTACTAATTGTACCCAAGCTTTGAAATTGAGGAAAAATTCTCATTATACCTCCGGATTTTCATGAATTATTCTCTGTACCACCATGGAACTAATAGTGGTGCCAACATGGTGCCAGGACATGGTGCCATGATGCCATAAACCGCTTATTTCGTGTTTTTTTTTTTGTGTGTTTCACCTTGAATACGGATGTGAACTTTGACGGACTGCCTACCAAAACTAACAGATGAAAGTTCAATGTTACGACGTATTTCCGCTTTGGTGCCAGACTGGCACCATTGTTGGCGTGGGGGATGTGGTGGGGGGGGGGGGGGGGTGAACTCGAATTCGCATGTTGGGTATCGTAGATCATGGATTTTAAAATGCTCTCCAGATTCGAGGCTCCCATGCCGCTAGAAATGTTAAGGTGGATAATGGTGGGGGGGGGGGGGGGGTCAGTATTTCTTGCCTAAAGTAATAAATAAATTACATCGAGTGAAACAGTTTTATCACTTAACAACTGGTTAAACTGATATAATGCTTATCCAATGGGACGTCCCCTGGAATGCATGCATTACTAAACAATATGTTTGGATTCTACGTATCTTGAAACGTAAACCGACAAATTTTGAGGGGGTGTTGAAAAATTGTTTTCCTTGGTCGATTCCAAAGGTTCATTATTGAAAATAATAAACCAAAAATCCACAAATATCGGTCATCAATACGATAGAAATCTCGACAATCGAGACATTTCCTTAAGGTTGACTCTCGAAATATCAACATTTGAAGTTGCCCAATTATTTTTCAATTATCAATTTGGATACTATGAGTATGGAGGACCCACATTACTCAACTAGGTGCACAAATTCTTAATCGTACGCGGTGAGGAACATGATGTATACGCCATCTAGTCAGGAGTGATTGTATCAAAGGAGAATTATAGCTTTTTGATGAAGAATTGGAAGATAATTTCTTTCTGACTGTGAAACTCACACCTCCAAACGTGGTCCTCATAGCACAAATTTGTTCTGCTCATTGATTTAAAAACAGTAAATTTGGCCATTGCAGGGATTTTACTGTTAAGAACAATAAGATAATATCTTATATTATATGCACATCATATATTATATGCAGTGCTGGGAATGATTCACATCACTTTCACATCACTTTGACATCTGCCTGAAAGGTCATTATGTATCTACCTGAAATTTACCTTTAACTTGGAAGTGTTAATAATGCATTTCTATTAATTTTTAACACAAGAACTTCGGATTGAATGTAAGAGAGAAAACATTCATGAGAACCCAGAAATAATTTTTCTGATGGGAAGATCGGACTTTTGTTTTCGAACGTAACCTAATTCAATCATTCAGCGGAGTATTTTTTATGGGGCAATAACCAGAATGAAACATGTGAATGGATCAAACATCTTGCATCGGTGAATCCAATCTCCCCGATGCACAGCAATAAAATGAACGATATCATTTTCGTGCTCGATTCAATAAGGCCTAATAAGTGCTCAACAACCTCTTTGCGTATTCTTGGGTGGTTTTCCGCAAATGCCTAAAAATGATTATCAAAGAAGCTTCTTGCTATAAGCCCTTCCAAAAAGAATGATGGTGGCGGAGCGTTCCCCAATTTGTTCTCTTATCCGTAGCGATATGAGGCTCCTAGAACTCACTTTCTTTATAGCGAGCGTTTTTTCACACAAAAAATATTTTCCATGTACCATAAATTATAAAGAGTTCTGTCAGTCGAGTACACAAACATTCATTTGTCGGGTTACTTATTTTGGGAAAATTGGGATTTTGGGGAAATTGTAGGACCAATTTCTAATACACAAAAATGGATCAAAATACAGGTAACTATATCGTGAAAAATCTATGGTTTAGAGTTATAATGTTGGTCATGGGGCAGAAGGTACCCACTTTTGTTGCAAAGGGAATGAAATTCATGTGAGGCCACTCAGGGAGTAATATACGCAATTTCTGCAAATTTCATCACAATCGGGTAATTTTGGGTTATTCCATTATGAGGACACTACGGCTGTTACAAGGAAATCACGTTTGCGCGTGCGCAGTGGCTACTATCAGTCCGGGGGTGATGATTTTCCTAGGGGACCGTCTTCACGCCAACCCGCACAATCCCTGAAAATTTCATCGAAATCGGACAATAACTTTGTATAGTTATGCTAGTTACAAGGATTTCATTATCTCAATCATTATGAAGTTGAAAAACGTAAATTCGGCGGATTTCTTTGGGATCTCGATCTCAACAATGAAACACATCGCGCAATGCTTGTTGGAGCCACTGACCTATTTGATTAACCTATACTTTGAAACGGCATGCTTCCCGGATGCACTGAAATTGGCGGCGGTGACATCAATTCCCAAAAAATCTACCTGTAAAAACTACAGTGACTTCTGGCCGATCGCAAAACTGCCCCTATTGGTTAAAATAGTGGAATATACAGCACTTGAGCAGATCAGAGATCACTTACTGGCCAATAAAGTATTGCATCCTAAACAATTTGGATTTCAGGAAGGCAGAAGCACCTCCTCCGCGGCCTGCTCTTTGGTGATGGGTATTCTGGACTCTTTTGATTTTTTTTTTTTTTTTTTTTTTTTTTTTTTAAAGAAACTCCCCTGAAAGACGCAGGGGGCACGCCATTAATACAAAATAAATAAATAAATCAAATATAATGGGGAGGACGCCCAGGATTCACCCGACGCCGGCCCTCGGGATTAGGGAAGATGAGGATGGTGGGGGTGGGAGAGAGGGATGAAGGGAAGTGCCTCTATAGAACGACCACCAGTTCAAATATGAGCCGAGCAGGACGCGGGTGGTGATACCACGGAGTACGCCTACCGAGATGCCCAACTCGCGTAACTCCGTGGCGCTTTTCCCGCACCACACTCCGCGCCATGACAATGTTGCAGCCATCACCCTGATGTTGTTGGGTGCCACTCCTTTTAGCTCCGACACCGCTTGCCATAAATCATTCGTGTCATATTTCCTTATCTTAGCCCGCCAAGTCTGCTCCATACAGCCCTCCGTTCGTATGACCTGAAAAAGGCTTATGATCTTGTTCCCACCCTATCGCACTATGGTTTTAGTGAGAGAGCAATGACTTTTTGTAGGAGCTTTCTGGCAGGGTGGGTGCAGACGGTCAGTTTCAATGGTGAGGATTCTCTTCCCACATCAATTCCGTGTGGAGCTATGCAAGGCAGCGTGACTGGACCAACATATTTCCTGTTATTCATAAATGACCTACCTTTCCAGTTCGAACGGGGTATCTATCTCTTTGCCGACGATATGACGACCCTGGCATCCGGTAGATCTGAACAGGAGCTATACCAGGTCCTGCTTTCGTCTGATGTGCAGATTCAGGAATGGTTTGGAGCAAATTGTTTACGACTCAACTTGGAAAAGATGCAAAACCTGGAAATCAGCCTGAACGAGAAGCTCGAAGGTACAGTGGAGTACCTGAGATTAAAAATTGACAACAGGCTCTCATGGGCCTGTCATATAGAGAAACTAGCGACAAAACTGGCATCCTACAATTATATGCTCGATTCGGAGACTATTTGAGAAGCAGTTCGAAAGAAGAATTAAAAAGACACTTGTTGAGTCGGAATTAAATAAAATCGAAGAGTTTTTAATTTGATCTGGTGATTGTTTGCATTTAGATTTGCTACTTATTATTTGTTTAACGTTATTTATTATTACTGACGATTGTTTTGTCACTTGGTGGATTATGGCAATAAAATACCTTTTGATTTGATTTGATTTGATTCATGACAGACACACAGACATACAGACACGGAACCAGAATTGTTCAGAAACGTCTGAAACGTAAAACGCGAAAAGTAAATTTCGATTCGGAGAACATTTTTTTTTCAACCTTGAAAAGTGAAGACAAAGCTTCCGCTACCTTGGTAGACTCAGAAGCAAAAATTTACAACCACTGAGAAGCCATTTTTTTAAAAAAACCTGACGCACCAATACAAAAATCCCTTAGGTATCTATTAAAACAATTTTTTAAAAATCGAAATTCAGTAAGACAATTTACTTTGCATTTTGCGTTTTAGAACTGTTAGGCGGTCTCAGTTAGCTTGTTGAAGACAAAAACATGAGGACTAATGGCTCAACAAGATTTACCAGAGTGGATGCCAATTGAGGTAAACATTGAGAAAATTTCATAAAACTTAACCATTTGATCACTGTGACTTCCTCCTACCACCCAGGTCACCACGAACACAACAAGAACCAACCGGAGTTGAAGAATAATTAATTATTGCGGGGCGAACCTGGCTTGAAGGCATCTCTGAGAGATTGCCATATCTCGAATGAAATAGGTCAAACGGAAAAGGAGAAGAGAACCTCGAGGAAATACGCCGGGAGCCAACCCATCCACGCTTTTTTCCCTGTGAAGAAGTCGATGAGAAATTTATTTCCAGTGAAATGAGAAACTGCATTCATTTAGCTGTCTCCGCTATTTATTTCTCCGACAGAACAAAAATCTTGTATATTTTTTGGTGCAGAAAAAAAAGTGTAGTGAGCGATTTCACATGTTGACTTTTCAACAACAATTATTATACAGGGTGTATACAAAACAGATCTCATTCCTTCAAGGGGTCTTTTCTACAACTAAATTGCAACAAAAAATGTCTCTAAGCAATTTGTTTAAAAGCTTATTTTCCTAGTTATTTTAATTAAAAAATGTTTTTCGTGATTTTGATCTTACGTATGGTGGTATTTTTTTTAAATTTATTTATCTCCATTTTGATACAGAAAGTTTTAGAAAAAAAAACATGAATAGGAAATGTGAATATTCCCATATGAGCTGCATTAGCTCGTGTTGGGAAATGAGTTGCTGTAAGCTCCTAACTGATAACTTGTTGCTGTAGATTATACTATTTAATCCTAATCCATTAATATTGTAGAATGTTACATATACTCCTCTCTATAGTTTATTAAGGTAGATATTTTTTAAAGTAACATTTTTTGTTTTCTTGCTCATCAACAGTTTTTTCCTCTCTTCAAGATTTATCTTATTAAAACAAATTATACCCGTATAAATAATTCAATTGTGCAGATTTAGTTCAGTAGAGTGGCAAATTTATTACATAATATGTAATAAAGAGAATCAAAGGATTCTCTTATTTTGATATTATAGGATCATATTATGATTCCTTTGATCTCGTATGGAGTTGATAATCGAAGGTGTTAAAGCGTTTTGTCGAAGCATTTGCGATGTACAACTAACGTCCATCATAGAACAGAATGGCAAAATCTTCATACTTCTGGAGAGGGGCAGAGAAGGCGCTCGGTAACCAGAATGAGACATTATCCGTATGATTGTCAATTTTTCTCCTTTCCTCACGTGTTCCCAAATCATCAAAACGTATGCATCGAAGGACGAAATGGAATCTCTTCCACCTCATGGTAGTTATAAAATTCGAGGTCCTTCGATGCCCCATGAATCTTAAGTGTTTGTGAGAGCAGTCTTGTACACTCCACACATGATCAGCAGCCCAATCAGAGCTCTAATCCCATATATTTCATATCTTTGGAGACATAATTCTGTTTGAATTTACTCCTCACCTCATTGATCTTGTTATTAGTGCAATTTACCAGCAAAGAAGTGACTCCGTTGTCAAAACACTGCAAATTATTACACAACAGTAGATTACTTATAGATTACTTATAGATTACTCATAGATTACTCGTCTGCGAAAACACGGCTTTGTTATACGGCCATTGTTACCACCAACCAACATGAAGAAAAACATCGATCGCATTTCGGCCAGCTTACATTTGAACGGAGATTAGGCCTCTTTTGCAATTTTTTTGTTGTTACTGGAGTGGGGAAACTCTTTAAGAGCGTTCTTTATTCCTCATCTTCTTCCTCCCATCTTCCATCCAGATTTTTTGCTTTGAGAACTGCTGTGACAAATACTGCAATTGCGTCCCAGCTTGACTTGTTCTTAATCATCTCATGTATGATTGTCTGTGGACGCAAAGTTACGATGGCCTCTTCCTCACTCCTCCTCATACCCTCCCATTGTGGGCATGTGAAGAAGGTGTGGCAGACATCATCCTCCTCTATCCCACATTATCTGCACTCCGGGTCAGTGGATTTCCCGATTTTTACTAAGTAGGAGCGGAAGTATCCATGCCCTGAGAGGAATTGAGTCAGGTAATAGTTCTCTCCAACCAAGCCTTTGAATCTTCAATTATGAGGGCTGTCCACCTTCCACGGGTTTCACAAACAAGGTTGCCACCTACGGATGGTCTCCTCCCGCTCTTCTTCCTTTACTATGGATATTGCCTCTGCCTTCCTCTTTCTTATCCTTTTTCGCTCCAGTGCCTGGTGGTATACTGGAATAGTTACTGCTATCACTTGTGATGCTGGACCTGAGACAGTGCTAAATGCGCTACAGATTCTCAGAGCTCCTCACCTCTGTACAGCTTCCATACGTGCCCTATACTTTTGGTACCCAAGGGAGTCTACCCACACTTCTGCTCCATACAGCATAGTTGCCTCTGCAGTTCTCATAAGGAGTGGTCGGGTCACATTTGCATTTCCTTGGGAATAATACATACCAAAATGGCCAAAGATGAACTGATATAAGGAACTGAATGAGCTTGAGGATAAAGGGGGTGGAGAGGGGGAACCAACGTTTCAGGTACAAATAACAAAGGGCAGAGGAGCTCCCTGAGTCACTATGACCCGACGACAACACTGGAGGGTTAAGATAGTATTGGCAACATTGTTTTTTTTTGCACCATAGGTACTACATTCGTCAAATTGACTGTAAACTATCTAAGTAATATTAACATGTAGGCAAAGTATCAACAACAGTTTTAATGGGGCAAAAAACGAAACAATAAAATGCATCTACGTGACTCTTAATTATTAGATGACTAGAAAGGTACCTGGAGTTTTCTAGTTCATGTAGTCAACAACAGGAAACTGCAAACAAATTACAGTCCGAAGTTTGTTTCCTGTCATTCGTTATTTATCTGAAAACGGCAATCAGCTGCACCGACAGGCGAAAAATAGCGGAAAATGAAATACGGCTGTTAGAAAGGAACTTGATGGTCATGGAGAAGATCGACCTGTCCATTATACTGCGACAGGTGGACGTGAAAAACTCATTTCTCCTCCTCTCAAACAAGATAAGACGTTCTTTGGTAGCAAACTACGTAATGGCACGTTGGAATTTCGGTTCTCCAGATGTCTATCTAACGTCGATTGACACGAGCATATAATTTGTGCAATAATCGATGGAACATTTCTTTGGATGGTTTGGATGGAGGAGGTAAGTTCTTATTATGATCCAGTATTGCCTGTTATAAAATTATGTAACATTTACTGCTCCTAGTAAGGGCCTAATAATGACACAACTTAGGAAAATTTCAATATTTAGTAGTAGAAGAATTACAAGAAGAAAATTTACTAATTTAATTACTTACAGAAGAAAATTACAATATTTAATAGAAGAATAAAAAGTCCATTCAGGTTAAGAACATCGTATATTATAATTTTATGTGTGGCAATAATATATTACTGTAATTATGATGGTACTTGAATTTGGCCTCCGAGACCACCAAGGTAGTGGAAGCTTTTTTCACTTTTCAAGGTTGAAAAAAAGTTCTCCAAAATCAAAATTTCCACTCGCGTTTTACGTTTCAGACCTTTCTGGACAATTTTGGTTCCGTGTCTGTCTGTCTGTCATGAAATCCTTGCCACAGCCTTAACTTCTACATTTCTGATACGATTTCAATGAAATTTTCAAGGATTGTGTGGGTTGGCGTGTAGATGGTTCCCTATGAAAATCAACACTTCCGGACTGATCTGATAGTAGCCGCTGCGCATGCGCAAACGTGAAATCCTTGCGACATCCATAACTTCTACAATAATTGTACTTCTACAATTATTCTACAATAATTGTACTTCTACAATAATTGTACATAACTTCTACAAAAATTATTTTCACCCGATTTCGATGAAATTCTCAAGGATTGTTTGGGTTGGCGTGCAGATGGTCCCCTATGAAAATCATCACCGCCGGACTAATAGTAGCCTCTGCGCATGCGCAAACGTGAAATCCTTGCCACTGCCATAACTTGCACACTATACTGAGAATTAAAGATAGAGCGCGACCGCAGTAACAACGGATGGGACTGTATAACTTCGCCTCAATGTTTCTATATACTAACCTGTGTAGCATTCATGCTGTGCTTCAGAGATGGAAAGAGCTGTGAAGGCGTAGTCCTGTTTCATCACCCAATAAATAACAAAACTTGGAGATAGTTTCGCCTCACTTCCTTTCTATATATTAACCTGCGTCACATTCGTGCTGTGCGTTACAGATGAAGAGGACTGCGAAGGCGTAGTCATGATTCCTCACCATGTATCAGTTAATAAATTAAATAAAACCATGAAATATTCATGTAATATTTCCTTGCAACTAGATGCTCATGATCTATAATCTAAAAAAAATATTTATAATAAAAATAATTATTATACCATTATTCAAATAAGTGTTCATTAAATTGTGCACTAAGTTGAGAATGCATTTTAATCATTTATGATTTAAAAAAAAAAAATCGATTTTGTTAAAAAAAAAAAAAATGAAAGAAATACCACTCTACAAGAAAGAGTTCTGCAATGTAGATAAATACTGTTCCTCTATGTGGAAAACCTGATTTTTGGTTTATTATTTTCAATAATAAACCTTTGGAATCGACCAAGAAAAGAAATTGTTTAACACCCCCTCAAAATTTGATGGTTTATGTTTCAAGGTACGTAGAATCCAAAAATCGAATAAAAATTTGGCCGTTCCATTTGGGGTCTAGTTGTGATCCGACGATTTTGGTTGATGTAGGTCACGCCATGCGGTAGGCCCGCGATGCGATGCGATGCGAAGCGAAGCGAATGGAGGCGCGAACTTCCAAGCGATGCGATGCGATGATGTGTTCACACTGCTAGCGATTACAGGCGAGCGAGTAGACCAGTCGAGTATTTGGTGTCCCGGAAAGATGTTCCCATTTAACTCTGTTAATTCCTTTTTATTAGAGTCTAGTACGTTGAAAATTAAAAGAAAGCGTAAAAGAAAGTGGGTTCATGAAGTGAATCAGCCAAGATGTGCGTTAGGTGAATATCACCATTTGAACCCTCAACTGCGAGAGGATGAAGAGCGGTTTTGGAGGTATTTCAGGATGAGCTCAAACACTTTTGACTATATTTTATCCCAGATTTCAAATGCAGTGCAGAAGCAGGACACTAATTTCAGGATGGCCATACCGGCAGAAGAAAAGCTTATGGTCACAATTAGGTGAGTAAGAAATTTTTAATTATAAAGTTTAGTCAATGTATTTTTAAGAGCGGAAATGCAACGAGTTCAACAAAAAAAACTCGGCGCATTGCGCCCTCAACCCTTTCTACACCCCCTAGTTGATTCTTTCTCCATACTCTGTATGAAATTACAAAAAGTCCATTCATGCAGCATGAATATTAATGAGCGAATTTTCAAAGAAATCTTCCAGTTAAAACTATGGTTAAGGGAAGAAAAAATTGTGTTAACGATTTATTTTAGATACCTAGGTTTTGGTTTATTATTTTCAATAATGAACCTTTGGAATCGACCAAGAAAAAAAAATTTTAACACCCCCTCAAAATTTGATGGTTTACGTTTCAAGGTACGTAGAATCCAAAAATCGAATAAAAATTTGGCCGTCCGTCCGCCGTACGCCGTACGCGGCACTTTTGCCACTTAGCATTGACCGATTTTGATGAAATTTGGTATGTAGGCTCCATTTGGGGTCTAGTTGTGCCCCGAAGCTTTTGGTTGATGTAGGTCACTCCTAAGGGTTCCAAAATCAATTTTGAAATTTTGAAAACGCCCTAACTCAAAAAACTTCGATATAAAGGTATTGTTTTTCCTTCAATTTTGGATTCTATGGAATTTTTAGAATTTTTTGAGACCACGCGGAGCTCTGTAGGACAAACCGTTCGCTCCCTACGTAAATTTAAGGGTTTATATTGAAATATATATATATATATAAATCAAAACACGAGTGTGAATCGCAAAAGAGGCCTAATCTCCGTTCAAATTAGAGCTGACCGAAAAGCGATCGATGGTTGGTGATTTTGATTTTTTTTTTAATTTTTTAAAATTTTTTTTTATTTTGTTTTTTATTTATATATTTTTTTTTTTTGATTTTTTTCTTCATATTGGATGGTTGGTGATTTTGTAGACGAGTGATCTATATAAAAATAATAAACCGTCGTGTAATAATTTGCAGCGTTTTAGCGAATTTTCAAAGAAAATGAAGCTATTGCAATGGCCTCAAAATTTTTAGAATCGACTTTTTCGAAAAATTTTCACACTGAAATCCGTTTTGGAACATTCTGAAACGATCCCTGAAGTTTTTCCAAAAATCATATGTATATATATATATATATATATATATGTGTCATTCCGGACGATAACTTGAGTAATTGTTTAAAAATTTTTTTTTAGTTTTTGCCAAAATGTTTGTAACAACAAACCATAGGTCAAGTTCGTTAACCAGCAATTTTGGACAATCCAAAGTGGTCCAAAATTAAAAAACTCCAAAAAATGGGTTTTTCCCGTTTTTTGAGGTTTTTACATTGAAAATCATGGTAATTTATGGTATATTCGGATTCAGCACAAAATTTCTGATATGAATGCTTTTTTCAAAAATGAAAATTGTCCAAAATTAAGAAAAGTTTGTAGCTATATATATATATAATGAATACGTGCGTATATTTGTTGTAACCAGAAATGCAGTAGCCGTGTGGGTACTCTATGAGTTCGTAGAGACGACTAGAACATGAATATGGACTCCTAAGATCTTCAAAGCATACCCAGCAATAATTTGCAGTGTGTTATTAGCGAATTTTCAAAGAAAATGAAGCTATTGCAATGGCCTCAAAATTTTTAGAATCGACTTTTTCGAAAAATTTTCACACTGAAATCCGTTTTGGAACATTCTGAAACGATCCCTGAAGTTTTTCCAAAAATCATATGTATATATATATATATATATATATGTGTCATTCCGGACGATAACTTGAGTAATTGTTTAAAAATTTTTTTTAGTTTTTGCCAAAATGTTTGTAACAACAAACCATAGGTCAAGTTCGTTAACCAGCAATTTTGGACAATCCAAAGTGGTCCAAAATTCAAAAAAACTCCAAAAAAATGGGTTTTTCCCGTTTTTTGAGGTTTTTACATTGAAAATCATGGTAATTTATGGTATATTCGGATTCAGCACAAAATTTCTGATATGAATGCTTTTTTCAAAAATGAAAATTGTCCAAAATTAAGAAAAGTTTGTAGCTATATATATATATAATGAATACGTGCGTATATTTGTTGTAACCAGAAATGCAGTAGCCGTGTGGGTACTCTATGAGTTCGTAGAGACGACTAGAACATGAATATGGACTCCTAAGATCTTCAAAGCATACCCAGCAATAATTTGCAGTGTGTTATTAGCGAATTTTCAAAGAAAATGAAGCTATTGCAATGGCCTCAAAATTTTTAGAATCGACTTTTTCGAAAAATTTTCACACTGAAATCCGTTTTGGAACATTCTGAAACGATCCCTGAAGTTTTTCCAAAAATCATATGTATATATATATATATATATATATGTGTCATTCCGGACGATAACTTGAGTAATTGTTTAAAAATTTTTTTTAGTTTTTGCCAAAATGTTTGTAACAACAAACCATAGGTCAAGTTCGTTAACCAGCAATTTTGGACAATCCAAAGTGGTCCAAAATTCAAAAAAACTCCAAAAAAATGGGTTTTTCCCGTTTTTTGAGGTTTTTACATTGAAAATCATGGTAATTTATGGTATATTCGGATTCAGCACAAAATTTCTGATATGAATGCTTTTTTCAAAAATGAAAATTGTCCAAAATTAAGAAAAGTTTGTAGCTATATATATATATAATGAATACGTGCGTATATTTGTTGTAACCAGAAATGCAGTAGCCGTGTGGGTACTCTATGAGTTCGTAGAGACGACTAGAACATGAATATGGACTCCTAAGATCTTCAAAGCATACCCAGCAATAATTTGCAGTGTGTTATTAGCGAATTTTCAAAGAAAATGAAGCTATTGCAATGGCCTCAAAATTTTTAGAATCGACTTTTTCGAAAAATTTTCACACTGAAATCCGTTTTGGAACATTCTGAAACGATCCCTGAAGTTTTTCCAAAAATCATATGTATATATATATATATATATATATATGTGTCATTCGGACGATAACTTGAGTAATTGTTTAAAAATTTTTTTTTAGTTTTTTGCCAAAATGTTTGTAACAACAAACCATAGGTCAAGTTCGTTAACCAGCAATTTTGGACAATCCAAAGTGGTCCAAAATTCAAAAAAACTCCAAAAAAATGGGTTTTTCCCGTTTTTTGAGGTTTTTACATTGAAAATCATGGTAATTTATGGTATATTCGGATTCAGCACAAAATTTCTGATATGAATGCTTTTTCAAAAATGAAAATTGTCCAAAATTAAGAAAAGTTTGTAGCTATATATATATATAATGAATACGTGCGTATATTTGTTGTAACCAGAAATGCAGTAGCCGTGTGGGTACTCTATGAGTTCGTAGAGACGACTAGAACATGAATATGGACTCCTAAGATCTTCAAAGCATACCCAGCAATAATTTGCAGTGTGTTATTAGCGAATTTTCAAAGAAAATGAAGCTATTGCAATGGCCTCAAAATTTTTAGAATCGACTTTTTCGAAAAATTTTCACACTGAAATCCGTTTTGGAACATTCTGAAACGATCCCTGAAGTTTTTCCAAAAATCATATGTATATATATATATATATGTGTCATTCCGGACGATAACTTGAGTAATTGTTTAAAAATTTTTTTTTAGTTTTTGCCAAAATGTTTGTAACAACAAACCATAGGTCAAGTTCGTTAACCAGCAATTTTGGACAATCCAAAGTGGTCCAAAATTCAAAAAAACTCCAAAAAAATGGGTTTTTTCCCGTTTTTTGAGGTTTTTACATTGAAAATCATGGTAATTTATGGTATATTCGGATTCAGCACAAAATTTCTGATATGAATGCTTTTTTCAAAAATGAAAATTGTCCAAAATTAAGAAAAGTTTGTAGCTATATATATATATAATGAATACGTGCGTATATTTGTTGTAACCAGAAATGCAGTAGCCGTGTGGGTACTCTATGAGTTCGTAGAGACGACTAGAACATGAATATGGACTCCTAAGATCTTCAAAGCATACCCAGCAATAATTTGCAGTGTGTTATTAGCGAATTTTCAAAGAAAATGAAGCTATTGCAATGGCCTCAAAATTTTTAGAATCGACTTTTTCGAAAAATTTTCACACTGAAATCCGTTTTGGAACATTCTGAAACGATCCCTGAAGTTTTTCCAAAAATCATATGTATATATATATATATATATATATGTGTGTCATTCCGGACGATAACTTGAGTAATTGTTTAAAAATTTTTTTTTAGTTTTTGCCAAAATGTTTGTAACAACAAACCATAGGTCAAGTTCGTTAACCAGCAATTTTGGACAATCCAAAGTGGTCCAAAATTCAAAAAAACTCCAAAAAAATGGGTTTTTCCCGTTTTTTTGAGGTTTTTACATTGAAAATCATGGTAATTTATGGTATATTCGGATTCAGCACAAAATTTCTGATATGAATGCTTTTTTCAAAAATGAAAATTGTCCAAAATTAAGAAAAGTTTGTAGCTATATATATATATAATGAATACGTGCGTATATTTGTTGTAACCAGAAATGCAGTAGCCGTGTGGGTACTCTATGAGTTCGTAGAGACGACTAGAACATGAATATGGACTCCTAAGATCTTCAAAGCATACCCAGCAATAATTTGCAGTGTGTTATTAGCGAATTTTCAAAGAAAATGAAGCTATTGCAATGGCCTCAAAATTTTTAGAATCGACTTTTTCGAAAAATTTTCACACTGAAATCCGTTTTGGAACATTCTGAAACGATCCCTGAAGTTTTTCCAAAAATCATATGTATATATATATATATATATATATGTGTCATTCCGGACGATAACTTGAGTAATTGTTTAAAAATTTTTTTTTAGTTTTTGCCAAAATGTTTGTAACAACAAACCATAGGTCAAGTTCGTTAACCAGCAATTTTGGACAATCCAAAGTGGTCCAAAATTCAAAAAAACTCCAAAAAAATGGGGTTTTTCCCGTTTTTTGAGGTTTTTACATTGAAAATCATGGTAATTTATGGTATATTCGGATTCAGCACAAAATTTCTGATATGAATGCTTTTTTCAAAAATGAAAATTGTCCAAAATTAAGAAAAGTTTGTAGCTATATATATATATAATGAATACGTGCGTATATTTGTTGTAACCAGAAATGCAGTAGCCGTGTGGGTACTCTATGAGTTCGTAGAGACGACTAGAACATGAATATGGACTCCTAAGATCTTCAAAGCATACCCAGCAATAATTTGCAGTGTGTTATTAGCGAATTTTCAAAGAAAATGAAGCTATTGCAATGGCCTCAAAATTTTTAGAATCGACTTTTTCGAAAAATTTTCACACTGAAATCCGTTTTGGAACATTCTGAAACGATCCCTGAAGTTTTTCCAAAAATCATATGTATATATATATATATATATATATGTGTCATTCCGGACGATAACTTGAGTAATTGTTTAAAAATTTTTTTTTAGTTTTTGCCAAAATGTTTGTAACAACAAACCATAGGTCAAGTTCGTTAACCAGCAATTTTGGACAATCCAAAGTGGTCCAAAATTCAAAAAAACTCCAAAAAAATGGGTTTTTCCCGTTTTTTGAGGTTTTTACATTGAAAATCATGGTAATTTATGGTATATTCGGATTCAGCACAAAATTTCTGATATGAATGCTTTTTTCAAAAATGAAAATTGTCCAAAATTAAGAAAAGTTTGTAGCTATATATATATATAATGAATACGTGCGTATATTTGTTGTAACCAGAAATGCAGTAGCCGTGTGGGTACTCTATGAGTTCGTAGAGACGACTAGAACATGAATATGGACTCCTAAGATCTTCAAAGCATACCCAGCAATAATTTGCAGTGTGTTATTAGCGAATTTTCAAAGAAAATGAAGCTATTGCAATGGCCTCAAAATTTTTAGAATCGACTTTTTCGAAAAATTTTCACACTGAAATCCGTTTTGGAACATTCTGAAACGATCCCTGAAGTTTTTCCAAAAATCATATGTATATATATATATATATATGTGTCATTCCGGACGATAACTTGAGTAATTGTTTAAAAATTTTTTTTTAGTTTTTGCCAAATGTTTGTAACAACAAACCATAGGTCAAGTTCGTTAACCAGCAATTTTGGACAATCCAAAGTGGTCCAAAATTCAAAAAAACTCCAAAAAAATGGGTTTTTCCCGTTTTTTGAGGTTTTTACATTGAAAATCATGGTAATTTATGGTATATTCGGATTCAGCACAAAATTTCTGATATGAATGCTTTTTTCAAAATGAAAATTGTCCAAAATTAAGAAAAGTTTGTAGCTATATATATATATAATGAATACGTGCGTATATTTGTTGTAACCAGAAATGCAGTAGCCGTGTGGGTACTCTATGAGTTCGTAGAGACGACTAGAACATGAATATGGACTCCTAAGATCTTCAAAGCATACCCAGCAATAATTTGCAGTGTGTTATTAGCGAATTTTCAAAGAAAATGAAGCTATTGCAATGGCCTCAAAATTTTTAGAATCGACTTTTTCGAAAAATTTTCACACTGAAATCCGTTTGGAACATTCTGAAACGATCCCTGAAGTTTTTCCAAAAATCATATGTATATATATATATATATATATGTGTGTCATTCCGGACGATAACTTGAGTAATTGTTTTAAAATTTTTTTTTAGTTTTTGCCAAATGTTTGTAACAACAAACCATAGGTCAAGTTCGTTAACCAGCAATTTTGGACAATCCAAAGTGGTCCAAAATTCAAAAAAACTCCAAAAAAATGGTTTTCCCGTTTTTTGAGGTTTTTACATTGAAAATCATGGTAATTTATGGTATATTCGGATTTCAGCACAAAATTTCTGATATGAATGCTTTTTTCAAAAATGAAAATTGTCCAAAATTAAGAAAGTTTGTAGCTATATATATATATAATGAATACGTGCGTATATTTGTTGTAACCAGAAATGCAGTAGCCGTGTGGGTACTCTATGAGTTCGTAGAGACGACTAGAACATGAATATGGACTCCTAAGATCTTCAAAGCATACCCAGCAATAATTTGCAGTGTGTTATTAGCGAATTTTCAAAGAAAATGAAGCTATTGCAATGGCCTCAAATTTTTAGAATCGACTTTTTCGAAAAATTTTCCACACTGAAATCCGTTTTGGAACATTCTGAAACGATCCCTGAAGTTTTTCCAAAAATCATATGTATATATATATATATATTATATTATGTGTCATTCCGGACGATAACTTGAGTAATTGTTTAAAAATTTTTTTTAGTTTTTGCCAAAATGTTTTGTAACAACAAACCATAGGTCAAGTTCGTTAACCAGCAATTTTGGACAATCCAAAGTGGTCCAAAATTCAAAAAAAACTCCAAAAAAATGGGTTTTTTCCCGTTTTTTGAGGTTTTTTACATTGAAAATCATGGTAATTTATGGTATATTCGGATTCAGAACAAAATTTCTGATATGAATGCTTTTTTCAAAAATGAAAATTGTCCAAAATTAAGAAAAGTTTGTAGCTATATATATATATAATGAATACGTGCGTATATTTGTTGTAACCAGAAATGCAGTAGCCGTCTGTGGGTACTCTATGAGTTCGTAGAGACGACTAGAACATGAATATGGACTCCTAAGATCTTCAAAGCATACCCAGCAATAATTTGCAGTGTGTTATTAGCGAATTTTCAAGAAAATGAAGCTATTGCAATGGCCTCAAAATTTTTAGAATCGACTTTTTCGAAAAATTTTCACACTGAAATCCGTTTTGGAACATTCTGAAACGATCCCTGACGTTTTTCCAAAAAATCATATGATATATATATATATGTGTGTCATTCCGGACGATAACTTGAGTAATTGTTTAAAAATTTTTTTTTAGTTTTTGCCAAAATGTTTGTAACAACAAACCATAGGTCAAGTTCGTTAACCAGCAATTTTGGACAATCCAAAGTGGTCCCAAACTTCAAAAAAACTCCAAAAAAATGGGGTTTTTCCCGTTTTTGAGGTTTTTACATTGAAAATCATGGTAATTTAGGGTTATTCGGATTCAGCACAAAATTTCTGATATGAATGCTTTTTTCAAAAATGAAAATTGTCCAAAATTAGAAAAGTTTGTAGCTATATATATATATAATGAATACGTGCGTATATTTGTTGTAACCAGAAATGCAGTAGCCGTGTGGGTACTCTATGAGTTCGTAGAGACGACTAGAACATGAATATGGACTCCTAAGATCTTCAAAGCATACCCAGCAATAATTTGCAGCGTGTATTAGCGAATTTTCAAAGAAAATGAAGCTATTGCAATGGCCTCAAAATTTTTAGAATCGACTTTTTCGAAAAATTTTCACACTGAAATCCGTTTTGGAACATTCTGAAACGATCCCTGAAGTTTTCCAAAAATCATGTTATATATATATATATATATATGTGTCATTCCGGACGATAACTTGAGTAATTGTTTAAAAATTTTTTTTTAGTTTTTGCCAAATGTTTGTAACAACAAACCATAGGTCAAGTTCGTTAACCAGCAATTTTGGACAATCCAAAGTGGTCCAAAATTCAAAAAAACTCCCAAAAAAAATGGGTTTTTCCCGTTTTTGAGGTTTTTACATTGAAAATCATGGTAATTTATGGTATATTCGGATTCAGCACAAAATTTCTGATATGATGCTTTTTTCAAAAATGAAAATTGTCCAAAATTAGAAAAGTTGGTCCATATATATATATAATGAATACGTGCGTATATTTGTTGACCAGAAATGCAGTAGCCGTGTGGGTACTCTATGAGTTCGTAGAGACGACTAGAACATGAATATGGACTCCTAAGATCTTCAAAGCATACCAAATAATTTGCAGCGTGTTATAGCGAATTTCAAAGAAAATGAAGCTATGCAATGGCCTCAAAATTTTTAGAATCGACTTTTTGAAATTTCACACGAAAATCCGTTTGGAACATTCTGAAACGAT
>CM019168.2:26821206-26936841 GCA_009739505.2 Apolygus lucorum | reverse complement strand
TCACAATCAAGTTTATTAGAAAGAACTAAACGCTTCACACTCGATTGGAAAAATAGAAAGCTTCATATGGAAATTTGATTACTGGTTACGCAGAAGGCAAAACTGTATACAAATCGAAGAAATGAACAGCGATCGCATTTTAGTCCGATAAAATTTGAATGGAGATTAGACCTCTTTTGCGATTCACACTCATGATTCTGTTTTATCGAAGGAAAACCTTCAAGTACTCGTAGGGACCGAACGGTTTGTCCTACAGAGCTCCGGGTGGTCTCAAAAATTTTTTAAAATTCAATACTATTTAAAATTGGTGAAAAAATGATACCTTTATTTCGAGAGTTTTCGAGCTAGGGCACTCTTGAAAATTTCAACCCTTAATTTTCACCCCTTAGAAGTGACCTACATCAACCAAAAGTTTCGCGGCACAACTAGACCCCAAATGGAGCCCATATACCAAATTTGAACCAAATCGGTCCAGTGTTGCTAAGAAAAGTGCCACGGACGGCGGACGGGGGACGGCGGACGGACATTGCAAATTTGGATTCTACGCACCTTGAAACGTAAAGTGACAAAGTTTGAGGGGGGGTTATAAAAATTTTTTGCGATACGATCACATAGGCTTATTATTAGAAATAATAAACCAAAATTTAAATTGCACTATTGTGACAGGAAATTTAATGCTCTAATTATATTCTATTTTAATGGTATAATCAAATTTGAATTTACTTCATCAATGACAGTTTTAATGAACAAGGTCGAAAACACGAAAAAAAATTAAAAGTGGAATAACTTGAAAACGAAGCCTCTGAAAAATTGCTAAGAGACATTTTTTTGTTGGAAATTAGTTGTAGAATCTATCCCTAGCCGATGATGCGCCCCCAACTTTGACACCGGGTATAGATCCTCCTTGTGGGGGATGAGGATGCCTCACAATGTACACTTTTGTGGGTTACAGAAGAGTAGCATCATATCATGGCGTAGAGGAGAAGGTACAGGTTCATATATCCTGTATTCATTTATGGGGAGCACATTTGTCTCAAAGACACCAAAGAGGATCACGAAAATGAAAACGAGAGAAAGAGGATTTTTGGAGGAAATAACATTAAAAGGTACAAAAGCGAAGGTGTGTAGTCCTGGCGAGGTAACACCCCGAAAGGAGGACCTGATTAATTTTCAGGACAACATGGCGACTGACTCTTGAGAGAACAAAGAAACTGGATGGAACAAAGGGATAGGAGGAGGGAATTGACGTTCCGCAGCTGAGCGGAGCACCCTCTTATCTTCCCTTACTTGGGCCCCTTTGCTATTATATTGTACCTTACACCCCTCTCCTCACTCACTTTCCCCCACTCCATTCCCACACTTCAACGCCTGAAACCCACCTCCGCCAAGAAATGGGGATCTAAGGGGTCCTTGTGTTTTCCTGCAGCCTCAGCTATCTGAGTCTCAGAACTGGTCCTTCCTTTTATGTGGCATCCTTCCTTTCGGTTTATTATTTTCAATAATGAACTTTTGGAATCGACCAAAGAAACAAAAATTTTAACAACCATAAAAAATTTCTAGTAGTCCCCCGAAGCTTTTGATAATTCAAGGCTGGAACATGGATAACTGGGTCTCAGCATGGTACAACCTAGCATTGTCTGCTTTTAAATCGCTCAACTCGATTTTCATCTGCTCAATTTCGCGGTAGTTTTTCAATGGCGTTCGGTTTGGCTTCTTTTCCAGTTTTAGTACAGTCATATCCGCGGACATAGTTTTCAAATTCTCGATGAGGTTGTTATACCATAATGGAATTTCTTCAGCTGGCTTACTTCTGTGGTTTTACACAGATTACACTTCCACGAATCCCGTTTGTCATATGATATTCTAGTCCATTTGTCCGCAGTTTCCAACCTAGTGAACTCCGGGCGGAAATATTCAATGCACACGGAGCAATGAATATCACCTGTGGTTTGTTAACTACACTTGGCACAGTTCATCACGCGTTTAACGAAGATTTTATTTTATTACCTACTATTACTATTATTTTGCTTCCGAGTCTACCAAGGTAGCGGAAGCTTTGTTTTCACTTTTCAAGGATGAAAAAAAAAGTTCTCCAAAATCAAAATTTTCACTCGCGTTTTGCGTTTTAGACCTTTCTGAACAATTTTGGTTCCGTGTCTGTCTGTCTGTATGTCATGAATTCCTTGTAACGCGCATAACTATACGAAGTTATTGTCCGATTTCCATGAAATTTTCAGGGATTGTGCGGGTTGGTGTGTAGACGGTCCCCTATGAAAATCATCATCCTCATACTGATAGTAGCCGCTGCGCACGCGCAAACGTGAATTCCTTGTAACGGCCATAAATTCCACATTTTCTACCCGATTTCGATGACATTATTAGGGATTACGCGGATTAGGTTGTAGATGAAAATCAAGGCCTTAAAATTTACAGAAGCCTTTGCGCATGCGCATACGTAAAATCCTTGTAACAGCCATAGGGTAAAAGCACCAGGGTTGACACTATTAGAAAGAAAAATCATTCAATTCTGCGTTCCACAAAAGGGTTCAAGAAAATTAAATTTTCAAGTAGTTATTATGAATTATGAGTTCCTTGTGAACAGTTTGCACGTATTAGACTTACCAAAATATTTTTTTATATTATCATAAACGAATTTTTTCTAACATGGTTTTTTGCCCCCAATGTTGACACATTTGTCTTCGAAAATTCCATTTGTTGACATCTGCAGTTCCTAATGTTGACACCAATTTAAATATTGACCCATCGCTTTCCTGAAGTTATTGCTCAAAGTAAATGAACAAGAGAGATTCGAAATAGGTTACAATATATTTCAAGAAGATACCTAATTACCTAGGAACAAGAACATACCAAATTAATGAGGAACAGGAACATACTTAATTAAAGAGCTACAAGAACGGAAACAGGGAACACAAATTTATCGGGATTTGCCCCATAAGATTTGGGCTTGGGCAGTTTGTATTTGACGTTATTGACCGGTAGGAGATGATTCCCGTCGCACGAACGCTTAAAAACATCCTCAGTCTGTTGCAGGGAAGAAGTCGTGTTACTTCCGCAGCATCTTCAGAATCAACGTTGACAACCAGGCAAACGCATTCCGTCTCACGTTTTTTGTTAGGCAACACAGCCACAACCATGTCTCCTTCATTTATTCGTCCAACTTCTTCCTCGACATGGCACAACGTCCTACTTCTTCCACGATGGTGATTTTCTCAGCAACACAGCGTTGTAGACTTAGTTTTGCCTGGTCGACTTCACTGTTTGAAGATCCACTTTGTTTGCTGTCCCCTGCTGGTAAGGATATCGGCTCATCTTCTTTCAGCGATTCCTCCACTGGCTCCACTTCATTTGACAATTCCTCTTCCCTTCCTCCAATTACGGTATTCTGCTGGGCAACATCGCTGTCTTCATCCATGTCCCTAAAAATCTCAAATACATCTATGTCGTCCTCGGTGGCAATCGATGGGGCCCACTCCTCTGATTCACTTGAACTCTCTGATAGTGACGAGGAACCTACGCTCCTTCTACTTTTCTTGATCGGTCGCGACTTCTTAACTTTCAGCTCTTCTTTCTTCTTCTTCATTTCTTCTTTCTGGCGCTTCATGTCTTCTTTTGGTGTATTTGATAAAATATAGTTTTCTTTGCAAGTAGAAAAAAAGTTGATGTCAACATTAGGAACTGAATGTCAACATTGGGATCAGACGGTGTCAACTTAAGGTTCCGCCACGTTAAATTGAAAAAGTCGATAGTCGTGATACACTACACAATTATTCAAATCCAAATATCACCTTAGCAACCAAATCAACAGTTTCCCCTAATGTTGACACAGGTGTCAACATTAGGACACAAACTATTTCATGAGACCCTAAAGATGACACCGAATTTAACCATGTTTTCCTATTGAAATTTGGGGTTTTAATGCTCACACATTCTTCCTTATGTTATACATGAAGCAGACGATGTAAAATGGTAATTTTACTCACAAAATTTTACTTCAAAAGACTAAATCTGTTGACCTACCTCACTAACTTGCGGCAGAAGGATGGCGTCGCTGGAGTTACTGATACAGCTGTCATCTAGGGATGGGTATCGACACTCGATATTTCAAAATATCGATACTTTTGAACCGATACTCGATATTGTAGTATCGATACTGCTCTATCCGATATTTTTGAATATCGATACTTTGGATCCGATATTTCTAAATATCGAATATCGATACTGTTCTTGCGGAAAATTCAACTTAATTCAACATAATGGCTGAAAAATGAAGAAAGTAGAGAGGCTTTTGGGTCATTACTCTTTGGTTAAACAAATAACGTTTATATCATGGAGAAAATCACCCTGCTTAGACTTTTGATAGTGAAAAATGAATAAAAATTGTCGAAAAAATTATTTTTCTTGAGAATATTTGATAATATTGATAGTTTGTGACACTAAAGTATCGATACTCGATATTTTAAAATATCGATACTCATGCCCAACGATACTCAGGATATCGATACTCTGATACGATACAGTATCGATACAAAATATCGATACTTTTATAACGATACCCATCCCTACTGTCATCAGCTTCAATTTCAGCCAGCCAAGTTATATCGGATATTAAAACTAGTGGAGCCGACCAACATCAATAACTACATTCTTATCAACAGAATGACGCTAATTTCGAGTACCTACAGTGACCCAATAGCTTATTTTTACATTTTAAAATTGAAGTGTCAACATTAGGAATAGTGTCAACAATTGGTGTTTTTACCCTAACACTTACATTTTTCATCCGAATTTGATTGAATTTTCTAGGATTGTCCAGATTAGCGTGTAGATGGTTCCCTATGAGGGTAGTGAAAGGTACTTAGAGATTGGTGTTTTGAGATTAACTACTATGCATCGGATCATCTATATAATTGGGTTAGGGATACGAGGAAGCTATGTGCCACACCCACTTGGCAGACGTTTTTATTTTTTGCTCTACTACCAGATGTTACATCGTTATGTGGGTACCTAACAAAAAAAAGAAAAGGAAAGTACCTACTAGTAAAATATCAGTTGTGTATTCATAAATAAATAAATTCTTCCCTTGAGGGAAGAGGAAAGATATCACCTCAGAGGGCGTGACCCAGTTCTAATCTCACTAACTATAACCAGTTGAAAACAACCGGTCATGGGTCACCTTGATCGTGACAACTGTCAGTCACTTCAAAAAGGTGAAAAGTTAGGGTAGGGAGACGATTTTTTAGATTTTAATGAGACCACCCAGACAACGATCAACCGTTCTTATGACGATAATTAATATTAGGCCTAATTAAATTAATTAAGTAATGTTCACTTATTGTGTGTTTGGGATATACTACGGTCCAGCGGTAGCCACTGTTTGTGATTCATAGTGAAATCCGTAATAAGCCTAACTTCTGTAGTTTTGTGACCTCCCTCCTTACCTCATCTACCCCAGATGTTCGCCCTACCTGTAGAGCCAAGTGAGGGTCAAATTTCTCCGTCTTGCTAACCTGTTTTTTGTTTAGCTCAATCTCAAAAGAGTGTTTGTTAATCAAATAATATAACACGGTTCACTAAATTCCCATTAATATTCTTAAAAATGCTATTTTACTTATTAATAATATGCTAGTTTGGGACTAGCAATGAAAGATTGAGACTGGCCCATGATGGGAAGTCGAAACCTAGCAAATTATTGAATGCTGGGGACTAGCCCGCAATTGAGAGATGAAAACTGGCCCATGATGGGAAGTTGAAACCTAGCAAATCACTGCATGTTGCGACCTATCCCTCAATGGGAAATGAAGAAAGTGAGATCTTCTCCTGCTTGTTTTGAATCCGGTCAAAAATAGTTCGGCTCTTCGAAATTGGAAAACAGAAATAATGACCGTTTCAAGTACCAACGCTCTTCCCCCTGGGTATAGTTATCTCAGAAGTGATGGAATTAAACCCGATCCTTAAGGAGTAGGTAAAAAAAACCATAAAACCACGTTTCATCAGAAACGCCACTTTCATTTCAAAACTCTTTCGAAACGTGCAAATAAGGTTTACGTGTTCGCCGAACAAAAGAGAATTAGTTACCGGAACAAACCGAGGAACAAGCAATATTTTAAAGTTGTTCGCTCCGAACGAATAGCTCAGCTGGATGGGAAATAGTCCCAGCCGTGCTATTCAACACATCCTCTCCGTTTTCATTTGCGATGCCTTCTAGTTGGGTCGTGGGATTTCACCGTAGGGGATTCATTGTAACATTTCTTGATTGTTGCTGATTTACGCTGAGCTTTAAGGGGCTCAGGTGGAATCAGACGGCGGAAAAGCGTTTTATACTTCCGCAAATCCTTCCGTCTAACGTCAAGCGTATAGCTTACAAATACTTCACCTGGAATGGAAATCCAACCATTCTTGATCCAAAAACCACTCAAATATGTTGGACTCAGTTTTTTTTTTACCGACTTCAAAACCGCTGAAGGGGACCAAGGAGGATGTCCAATTACCGGAAAATGCTGCAAAGGGAAGAAAGGTAAATATTATAGTGGGTTAGTCGAGCAGAACTTGCACGAGCCTCATACGAGTTCATATGCATCTTCAGGTAGGTAAAATTCAATACCTGATACGAGGAAAATCGAATAGTTTCATGATGAGAGAAGAAGCTGCTGCGCTGGATATTTTTTGTAAGTTCTAACCGTTCTTAGCATTATTGAGCTGAACTATCAGAGATTACATCTCTGTATAATAGGCAAATAAAGGTAAATAAAGGTTCTGTGTTTGTCAACCGGCTATATGAAATGAAATGTATGTATTCCTTCATAAAGTTAAAGGTTATAAAATAAATTACCTACCTACCATACTCAGTCACATAATACTCGTACATTACAATCCTTAGTACCAGGAGAACCCCCCAAAGAACGCAGTTCTGTGCTGGGTGGGGGAGCAGACTCTCGAGTCCCGAATATGTAAACTGTGCGGACCGATTTCAATCGATGTAAATGATGAAATTAAATTAAATTAAATTCTATTAAATTGAATTAGATATCTACAGGACATACTGGAACCTTCACTATATATATATATATATATATATATATATATATATATATATATATATATATAATATATATATATATATAGATATATATATATCTATCTATCTATACTATATCTATATATATATATATGAGAGAGATAGAGAGAAGGATTATGAGGTAGAGATGAGGAGGAGAGGGGGGAATATGGGAGAGGTATATAATCTCTCTCCTCTATAATATTGATCTATATCTTAGTATCTTATATCTCTCTATATCTATATAATATCTACTATATATATATATCTATATTTATATATTTATATATATATATATATTATATATCTTATATATATATATATATATATATGCTACTGAACAAATTTTCACATGCTTGATATCCTTGTGATATTAGCCAGCTGAAAACAGTTTTTTTTAAGGCACTGCTCTAGAATGAATAGATGGGTTTTTTATGCTATCAGGTACTACTCTCATCAAAAAAGGTAAACTGTGAAAAATGTGGCATGAAGTTACTTCATGCCACATTTTAACAAGCTACTGTAGCTTTTAACCTTGATAGCGGAACATGAACAATAGAACGGGTTTTAGGACGGAACGAATATGCATTGTTGAAGGTATTATTGTATTCAAATTCGATAGGGTGTTTATGTAAATACAAAAGGGCTGATTTAGCATATATTTGACTTATTGAAAAAACTTTAGCAATAGAAAATAGATCATTAGTAGGGAATCTTTTAGGTTTTTTTTTTATAATGATTTTCAGTATTGTCTTCTGCGCTACTCTCAATGAGTTCAGCATCGATGGAAAAGTGCCTCCCCATGATAGCACGCCAAACCAAGTAGACTCTGCACCAAAACCTTGTACAAGATTATTAATGATCTAAGTTTTAGCTATTTCTTACAGCATAAAATAGATAGCTCATCCCCATTACTTTTCTGGACAGTAATGAAATTTGAGGTCCCCATCTGAGGTCTTCATCAATAGTCACGCCCAAATATCTCGCCGATGTGACCCTTTCTATAACCGGACAAGAGCACGAGTTAGAATCTATACTATTGCAATTATGGATTTTTATGACATGCTCTACATCTTCTCTACTACGAGATTTTGAGAAAACAAGGTATTTTGTCTTATTGACATTCAGACTCAAGGTGTTCGCCGACAGCCAACCATTCATCAATCCTATATCGTGATTAGCTTTAGCAAACAGCTCGTTCCAATCACTGGCTGTACATAAGATAGCGGTATCGTCAGCGAAGAGATATACTTTCCCTCTCAAGGGTAAATCCTCAATCCTATTTATAAAGATAAGAAAGAGGAGCGGACCAAGGGTGCTACCCTGAATCACTCCAAAGTCGACAGATCTGCAGGAACTATCAATCTATCATAAGTCTTTGGTTGCCTTATTGCACGAACTGAGCCAACCGGCTGTTATTCTAAAAAATAATATATTTTTGATGAACATGTCTCACTTTTTGAAAAGAAATGTCCCCTCCTAACGAATTAAAATGACTTTTGCAGACCTTTCCCCCCCAAAAGCATGAGTATTAAAAACTATTTAAATTACCTATACTGCGGCACCACAATTAGGACTATGCAAGAATCGACTATGAGCTGATTTGGGATCAATATTACCCGCTTTGATTTAGTTGCACAATTTTTGACTAGAAAATGTTCATCATTGAAATATCAATTATTTGGACTGAAAATAAGGGAGCTCAAACCCTCGCTAAAGGAAATCTATCATATTCAAAAATAGATTCTCAAAATCTTCAAATCAAAATTTTCACCCATACTTCGATTTTCAAATCTTTATGAATAATTTAGTTTTCGTTTTGGTTTCTCAGAGGCAAAATCTTTTTTTTTTTTTGTTTTTTTTTTGTTTTTTTGTTTGTGCCATGCGATTTGAAATGTGTGCGATTTTAATGGACTTTTCAGAGACTGTGCGAGTTAATCCTTGGACAGTACCCTACCAGATTCATTGTTATTTGACTAATGGTAGCGTGGGGTGATTGTCCGAAATCACCCCAAACATCCTGATTTGGGTTTTTGTGTTTAGATTCCTCGAACCCTTGTCCTGGGCTAAAAATCATTTTCGAACTAACAGTTTCTGTGTGAGGAACTTCACTGCCCATCAAATTGCTTCCGAGTCTGCCAAGGTAGCGGAAGCCTTGTTTTCACTTTTCAAGATTGAAAAAAAAAAAAGTTCTCCAAAATCGAAATTTCCACTCGCGTTTTACATTTCAGACCTTCCTGAACAATTTTGGTTCCGTGTCTGTCTGTGTGTCTGTCTGTCATGAACTTGTACAATTCTCGTCCGATTTCGATAAAATTTTCAGGAGTTGTATGGATAGATGGTCTCCTATGAAAATCATCGTCCCCGGACTGATGGTAGCCGCTGCGCATGCGCAAACGTGAATTCCTTGTAACAGCCATAACTTCCACATTTTCTATCCGATTTAGATGAAATTTCCAGGGATTGTGGGGATTAGGTTGTAGATGGTCTCCAATGAAAATCAAAACCTTAAGGGGTTCTTAGTATTTCGCAAAATTGAAGGCGCAATAACTTAAAAAGTTGTACTTTGTTGTAAATTTGAAATTTTAAAGGATTTTAGAAATTCATTAGTGCACGGCCCTAGGGAACTGAATAACTGAAATATTGCCGCCGGAATCATCAAAATCGAACAATAATTGCCAAAGAAAAATGGAAAAACTACTGAATAACGGTTTTTCCCATATTTCTCTGGTAATTATTGTTCGATTTTTATGATTCCGGTGGCAATCTTTCAGTTTTTCAATTCTGAAGGCTCATGCACTAATGAATTTCTCAAATCCTTGAAAATTTCAAGTTTAGCTACATTTTATGGGAAAAACAGCTGAATCAACGGTTTTTCCCATATTTCTCTGGCAATTTTTGTTCGATTTTGATGATTCCAGCGTCAATCTTTCAGTTTTTCAATTCCCTAGGGCCATGCACTAATAAATTTATAAAATTCTTCAAAACTTCAAATTTAGGTACAACTTTTTGCGCCTTCAAAATCTTGAAATACTGACCCGGAACGAGGAACGAATGGCCATAACTTCTACATTTTCCATCCTATTTCGACGAAATTTCTCAGGATTGTTCAGATTATCGTGTAGATGGTCCCCTATGAGGGTAGTGGAAGGTATTTGAAGATTGGTGTTTTGAGTTTAACTACTGTGCATCGGATCATCTATTCAATCGGGTTATGGATACGAGGAAGCTATGAGGAAGCTATCTTCTCAGTTGTATGTTGTTCAGTTTTAAACCCTAATGATTACACAAGGACGTCTGTACAAAACTGAGGGACTCTTGAAAAACTTAAAATAGCTGCTCATTTCGGTAGGTGAGGACTGCTTGACTTGATTCCATTTTGAAAGGTGTTGGAAAAAGTTGAAAATGTTCCTCCATGAACTGAGAACGTCTTGAAAGGCTTTGTGAGAAGAACGATTGATCCAGACTCCCTTGGAACAAGCAGTGACGTCGCAATTAATTGAAAACTAAGGCTTGCTGGCGGTCCGTCGCGGAGGAAGGGAAATTAAAAGGCTTTGCCTTGTCGGGTATAAAATTAAAAGACGCCTACTTAAAATGGCGGAGGACTCCCCGAGCGGCCTGAACCCACGGAATCCGTAATTAGCGAGGCAGAGTATTCGCTTGAGGAGGTCCGAGTTAATTTCTGCAAGGCGATGGAGTGAGGAACGAATCGCTTTTGAGATGCAACTCACTGAAGATGGCTGTGCAGTCTGCTGTCAAAGATCCGCTGAATCAACTTCGGGTTATTGGGGAGTTTGGGGCGCTTATTGCAGCAGCGTTCTCAACTAGTCTTGTTGATTTTTAGGTCTATTTCCGAAAAATCTCATATTTTCTTTCAAAATATTAGAGCCCAATGTCTGTTGTTTGTCCAAGCATCACAGCTGGAAATTACCATGCGAGAGAAAATTGACGTACAAATTCCGGAACATGACATACTCGTAGGTCGGGTATGGACTGCCAAGTTGAAACATACAAACTGCCATCCTCACTGAGGAAAAAGTTTTTTTTAGGGGGTCGGTTAAAGCAGATATACCCGTGAAAAAAGGAAAACAACCGTGAATCCGTTGATTCAACCGTGAAAAAAAAAGAATCCCGGTTGATACAGCAGTGAAAAAAATAGAAATAACCGGGACCAATATTGAAACAACCGAGACCAAATAGTTCACGCGCTGATCACAACCTGGAGTGAAAAAAATTCAACCTGGACCAAATGTTTTGACCTAGAAAAGAAAAGTTGCAAGCCGTGACATTTATGATTTAACCGTGGCTTGTAAGTGGGGTGAGCCGAGATCGAAATGATTTGACCTTCCATATAATTCTCCCTCATTAAAGTCACTGTTGTATCACGAAAATTAACCGAAAAATTTAAAAGAAGCAACAGTTACTTCAAACATATACCCTAGAACAAAAAAGGTGACTTTCAGTTTCTGTTAAAACCACTTTGGTGTCACGGTTGTTTCAAAGACTTCCAGGATGAAACAACAGTGATGGAAATTTGAAACTGCCCCCAATCTGGTCACGGTTATAGCAAGTTTATTGTCGCGGTTAAAACAACCTAGCATTATAGGCTGAGAAATTGAATAACGGTTTCTTCAACAGGGAATATCAATCAACCCTGCCCCCAACTTTACTTCTCGGTCGAAACAACGTGGAATTTATGGATGATAAATTAGATCACGGTAACTTTACCAGCGAATATTAATCCACCCTGCCTCCGACTTTACCTCTCGGTCGAAACAACGTAAAATTTATAAGCTGATCAATCAGATCACGGTTACTTCACGAGAGAACATTATTCCACCCTGCCCCCTAATTTACAACTCGGTTGATACCTACAACAAAGAACTTTACTGACCAATCAGGTCACAGTTGGATCATCATAGACAATAAACACCCTCCCACCTCATTTCGTTCTACATTATATCAGCAATAGGTACATTTCTAGGTTGAAACAACGGTGATATTTAATTCATACAATAAAATGTTGGCTGATTCAACCGAGTACTTCAATTTTTTCTCGATTGGATAATTTTGTTCTAGGTTAGGTATATCGGCAATAATTTTTTAGGTTGATAGAACGGTGATAATAAATTATTCATCCAATAGAATGGCGGCAGATTCAAATTGATTCAGAAGTAACTCTTTGGCTTTGACTAGATTCCACTATACGGCATTTATTTGATGGGCTTGATAAAGCAAAATGGATTTTCTTCATTTCAAATTTCAATTTCATTTCCACCGCGAAACTCTATTGGCTCATGTTGAGACAAAATTGTCACAGATTTCTTCTATTGAAGCCATCACGTTATCAAGCACTCGTCTCTCTTCTGGAGTATTAAATGTTTTACATAGTTTCATTGTCAAATCTCAGAGCAAGCAATAAAATTCGGAAGCAGTACCTACCAAGGCTTTATCAATTCCAGGTGCTGTTCTGTCTGTCGTCCACAATTCACTGTCATGGGTTTCAGCCGTTTTCAAAATTGGAAACATGAGCTCATGTTTCCATGAAATGATAATGATGATGATTATTACTTCTTTTTAAATATAGGTAATTTATTAGGTACGAGCGTTTTCGAAACTTTTTTGGGACCTCGGGACCTTTTTATTGGGACCTTGGGACCTGCTCTTTCACAATGTTTGCTCATCACTCTTTGTCGATGTTGTCAATCACGTCAGATTGATGTTGGGAGTGTATCTCGGTTCGTTATTTCTAGTTATTATTTGCCATGAAAGAGGAAGGTTTATTAAATTAATTTTCAATTAATAAACTAAAAGCACAATTCATCGCTAAGAAACCGGTTTCAATCTCTAGGAGTTCGCAATATCGCGCGAGTTCGTCTTATTTGCCAGCTAATTAACTAGGTGTTTTAGAATACCGCCATTATCTGACTAGTTCGCCGTAACCAGTTATATCAATACGTAATCACTACCGGGAATGATTTATCCCGACATGAAATAACGATTGGAAGATTCGATCTGCAAGATATCAAAGGAGGAAAAATGGAATCTCGTTCCGGAGGCAAGATATGGTGGTTGTGGGCTTGTAAACAACGTTCGACGCACAAGATTGGAATACACTAAATACATCAACTCCAACTCTAGTTTATGAGAGAACTAAACAGATTAATAAGTTCTCCTCGGGACGCACCATTATTATTTTGAGTGAATAATGGATTTGAACAAGAGTATGAACCCCGAAGGGTACAAACTGTGAAAAACTTTGTCTTGATGCTGGAACAAATTCTCAACAAATCCCTTTCATACACTTTCCAACCCTTTCCAGTTCCTAAATACAATCCGACATACTGATGAGCTCTTCATTGAAATCGGTCCAGCCGTTTGAAAGTTGCTCACTGCGCTCAATGTTCCAACAACAACAATGTTTCTATTACCTTCCGGCGCTTAAGATCTATTAACCCTTTGATGCATGATTTTCTCTTTTGGCGTGAAAAAATTCTGAGTGGTAGAAACAGATCTCAGGACAAGAGGAACAATACGGAAAAAATTCAATCACTGTTTAAATGAATAGAACAAAATTATTTTTCAAGAATATCGGCGCAAAATTATTGATAATATTATCGACACCGTCAAAGTCGATTGAAAATTATCGATAATCTGATCAAAAAATCGATTTTGGCTTATTATTTTCAATAATGAACCTTTGGAATCGACCAAGAAAAAAAAATTAACACCCCCTCAAAATTTGATGGTTTACGTTTCAAAGTACGTAGAATCCAAAAACGCTGCAAATCATTGCTCAAAGGTTTATTATTTTCTGTATAGATCACCCTTCTGTATAGATCACTGGTTCTCCATCAATAGCACCTACCACCATCTGTATTCTCCCTTGACCTTCCCTCTCAAATTTCAGCTTCCTGCGTTCAATAGGATTGAAGATGGCTTCGGAGCTCACTCAGCTGATCAGTGATCTGAAGAGTGAAGAAGATCTCCTCGAATGCTGCAGACGCCTGGAAGAGCATTTCCATTCAATAGGAGTAAAAATGGTTTTGGAGCTCACTCAGCTGATCAGTGATCTGAAGAGTGAAGAAGATCTTCTCGAATGCTGGAGACGCCTGGAAGAGCATTTCCATTCAATAGGAGTAAAAATGGTTTTGGAGCTCACTCAGCTGATCAGTGATCTGAAGATTGAAGAAGATCTTCTCGAATGCTGGAGAAGCCTGGAAGAGCACTTCCATTCAATAGGAGTAAAAATGGCTTTGGAGCTCACTCAGCTGATCATTGATCTGAAGAGTGAAGAAGATCTCCTCGAATGCTGGAGACGCCTGGAAGAGCACTTCCATTCAATAGGATTGAAAATGGCTTCGGAGCTCACTCAGCTGATCAGTGATCTGAAGAGTGAAGAAGCCTTTGAGCAATGATTTGCAGCGTTTTTTACCCACCAATATTTTTTTTACCTACCAACTTTTTGTTACCTACCAGCTAGGTACTACCTACCACACCATACTGGCTTCACACCTTCACAATCAAGTTTATTAGAAAGAACTAAACGCTTCACACTCGATTGGAAAAATAGAAAGCTTCATTTGGAAATTTGATTACTGGTTACGCAGAAGGCAAAACTGTATACAAATCGAAGAAATGAACAGCGATCGCATTTTAGTCCGATAAAATTTGAATGGAGATTAGACCTCTTTTGCGATTCACACTCATGATTCTGTTTTATCGAAGGAAAACCTTCAAGTACTCGTAGGGACCGAACGGTTTGTCCTACAGAGCTCCGGGTGGTCTCAAAAATTTTTAAAAATTCAATACTATTTAAAATTGGTGAAAAAACGATGCCTTTATTTCGAGAGTTTTCGAGCTAGGGCACTCTTGAAAATTTCAACCCTTAATTTTCACCCCTTAGAAGTGACCTACATCAACCAAAAGCTTCGCGGCACAACTAGACCCCAAATGGAGCCCATATACCAAATTTGAACCAAATCGGTCCAGTGTTGCTAAGAAAAGTGCCGCGTACGGCGTACGGCGTACGGCGGACGGACGGAAATTTTTTTATTCGATTTTCGTATTCTACGTACCTTGAAACGTAAAACATCAAATTTTGAGGGGGGGTTAAAATTTTTTTTTTCTTGCTCGATTCCAAAGGCTTATTATTGAAAATAATAAACCAAAATCGAATAAAAATGTGGCCGTTCGTCCGCCGTACGCGGCACTTTTGCCACTTAGCATTGACCGATTTTGATGAAATTCGGTTTGTAGGCTCCATTTGGGGTCTAGTTGTGCCCCGAAGATTTTGGTTAATGTAGATCACTTCTAAGGGTTCCAAAATCAATTTTGAAATTTTGAAAACGCCCTTACTCAAAAAATGTTGATATAAAGGTATTGTTTTGGATATTTAGGATTCTATAGAATTTTTAGAATTTTTTGAGACCACCCGGAGCTGTGTAGGACAAACCGTTCGCTCACTACGAGAATTTAAGGTTTGGACGTACGATAAATCAAAAACACGAGTGTGAAACCCAAAAGAGGCCTAATCTCCGTTTAAATTATAGCTGACCGAAATACGATCGATGTTTTTCTTCATGTTGGATGGTTGGTGGCTTTGCAGACGATTGATCAATATAGAAAAATAATAAACCATTGTGTAATAATTTGCAGCGTTTTTAACTGGAAATCTACGAAAAACTATTTGATGCCTGTAGGCATCATTGAGCATATGGGCGGCACCGGGCCCTGAGCATGGAAGGGTGTTTTCTTCAAATCCAGTACTAACGAGCACTAAATGCATCTTCGAAGCCTCGGTTCTAAGGGTTTTGTTAGCATTTTTCCAAAGTTTTGGATCCCGGCGCGCTCGATATCGCCAACAGGGTGCATGTAGTGCAATACATAAACATTTTTACTACGTCATCGATTGTGCGTCATTTATAATTGATTCTTCGTGACATTCGACTCTGACTTTCACTCAGGTAGTTCCTTAACCCGCCCTAGACCTTGCAGCGTCAAACAGAACCCGTTAAGGCCGACCGGTTTTATCCGAGAAGAGGTGCAATCGGCAATGATCATCGAAGATGTTTAGTTTTCTGAACTCTGTGATTGTGTAAAAGACAGCAAAACAAAAACGTCTGCCAGGTGAGTGTGGCACATAGCTTCCTCGTATCCATAATAGGGATGGGTATCGTTATAAAAGTATCGATATTTTGTATCGATACTGTATCGTATCTAAGTATCGATATCCCAAGTATCGTAGGGCATGAGTATCGATATTTTAAAATATCGAGTATCGATACTTTAGTGTTACAAACTATCAATATCATACAATTTTTCAAGAAAAATAATTTTTTCAAGAAAAATAATTTTTTCAACAACTTTTATTCATTTTTCACTATTAAGAGTCCAAGCAGAGTGATTTTTTCCATGGTATAAACGTTATTTGTGCAACCAAAGAGTAAAATGACCCAAAAGCCTCTCTATCTTCTTCATTTTTTAGCCATTATGTTGAATTTTCCGCGAGAACAGTATCGATATTCGATATTTAGAAATATCGGATCCTAAGTATCGATATCCAAAAATATCGGATAGTGCAGTATCGATACTAAAATATCGATTATCGGTACGAAAGTATCGATATTTTGAAATATCGAGCATCGATACCCATCCCTAATCCATAACCCGATTATATAGATGATCCGATGCATAGTAGTTAACCTCAAACTACCAATCTCTAAGTACCTTTCATTACCCTCATAGGGGACCATCTACACGCTAATCTGGACAATCCTAGAAAATTTCATCAAATTCGGATGAAAAATGTAAGTGTTATGGCTGTTGCAAAGATTTTACGTTTGCGCATGCGCAAAGGCTACTGTATTTACAGTAGCCTTAAGGCCTTGATTTTCTTTTGGGACCATCTACAACCTAATCCGCGTAATCCCTGAAAATGTCATCGAAATCGGGTGGAAAATGTGGAAGTTATGGCTGTTACAAGAAATTCACGTTTGCGCATGCGCAGCGGCTACTATCAGTCCGAAGGTGGTGATTTTCATAAGGGACCATCTAAATATTAATCTGTAACATCCCTGAAAATTTCATTGAAAACGGTTGGAAAATGTAGAAGTCATGGCCGTTACAAGGAATTATGTTTGCGCATGCGCAGTCGCTTCTATCAGTCCGGGGATGATGATTTTCATAGGGGACCGTCTACACACCAACCCGCACAATCCCTGAAAATTTCATAGAAATCGGACAATAAATTCGTATAGTTATGGCCGTTACAAGGATTTCATGACAGACATACAGACAGACAGACAGACACGGAACCAAAATTGTTCAGAAAGGTCTAAAACGCAAAACGCGAGTGAAAATTTTGGTTTTGGAGAACTTTTTTTTTCATCCTTGAAAAGTGAAAACAAAGCTTCCGCTACCTTGGTAGACTCGGAAGCAAAAAAGAGGCGAGTTGAGTGGATAATATGTAGGCATAATATAGAATAAGTCGGTGTAAAAATACTTGACTTGTACGACTGATAAATGTAATAAATTTGAGTGAATATTTGAATTTTGGAAGACCCAATGATTTTGATCTCCTACGAAAACACAAAGCTGAGGAAGCAATATTTCCATGAGATGAATTAGGTAGGCCCCCAGGATCTTTACATTATGATTACACATGATTTTCGAGTTGTTTGATTCTGGATAATTGCACCACAACTCACAGAAATCGACGGAACGACAGCCGACCGCCATTATTATGTCAAGGATTCCTTCGAACCTCAGGTGCCCTTGGATACCAATTAAGGGTAATTGGCTTACAAATGAAGAAGCTATCGTGGGGTTTCATTCATAAAACCCAATCCTATGTGCGACATCATCTGCAAAAACAACTTGCCGAAATTGCCTGAGGATAATAGCGAGAAATTCGCGCTGTGAGAAGATCTGGCCGGAGTTTTCTCAAAATTACCCGTTTCCGCGTGTACTGACCATGGTCGATTAGTCTCAAGTCATTTTGTCTCGAGTACATCGTAATCAATCCCACGTTGTTCAATCTCACGTATGAGCAATTACTAACTACCTAAAAAACAATAGTTCCTCCTCAGTGAGGAGAATCTCGATTAGCGGTCAAAACAGGAATTGATGTTTTGACCTGTTTTTGGTATATTATTTTCAATAATGAACCTTTGGAATCGACCAAGAAAAAAACATTTTAACACCCACTCAAAATTTGATGGTTTACGTTTCAAGGTAGGTACGTAGAATCCAAAAATCAAATAAAAATTTGGCCGTCCGTCCGCCGTCCGCCGTACGCCGCACTTTTGCCACTTAGCATAGACCGATTTTGATGAAATTTGGTATGAAGGCTCCATTTGGGGTCCAGTTGTTCCGAAGATTTCTTCCAAAATCAATTTTGAACTTTTGAAAACGCCCTAACTCAAAAAATTTTGATATAAAGGTATTGTTTTTCCTTCAATTTAAGATTCTATAGAATTTTTTGAGACCACGCGGAGCTCTGTAGGACAAACCGTTCGCTCACTACGAGAATTTAAAGTTTGGACGTACGATAAATCAGAAACACGAGTGTGAATCGCAAAAGAGGCCTAATCTCCGTTCAAATTGAAGCTGACCGAAATGCGATCGATGTTTTTCTTCATGTTGGATGGTTGGTGGCTTTGCAGACGAGTGATCTATTTAGAAAAATAAAAAATAATAAACCATTGTGTAATAATTTGCAGCGTTTTTTGTATTAATTAATAATGAACCTTAGTAATGAATCGAACAACAAAATTGACCTCCTCTCCCTAAGAATTTTATAGTTTACGTTTCAAGGTACTTACCTAGAATCCAAAACGCCACAAATTATTACACAAAGTTTTATTATTTTTCTGTAAATATACGTAACTGCGAAAGGTCGCATTTGCTCACCTGAAATGTGCCTCACTTCCTTCAGTGAACGTTCTTATGCGATTCATACTCGTGTTTCTGAGAGGGCTCCCCTCTGGCTAGCTTAGGGATACTAATATGTGAGTCTGATAAATGTCCCAATAATTGTTGATTTAACAGTAGTTATCGGCTGGGTGGTTTAATTCGATTTCAAAAATAACTTATTAGATAATAATTTATTCTCATTAAGCGATCAGTTGGTCTCACTGGGGGGAGGGGTTTATAATGTGTTTTCTTCCTCGACTCCAAAGGTTCATCATTGAAAATAATAAACCGAAGTCAAATAAAAAAAATGCTGTACATCCGCCTTTCCTCATATGGACTGATTTTGATGACTTTTTTATATGGGCTCCATTTTGGATCTAATTGTGCCCTATAGCTTTTGGTTGTTGTCAGTCACTTCTAAGGGGTAAAAAGTTGGGGTTGGAATTTTCGAAACTCCCAGCTCGAAAACTTTCAATATAAATGTATTGTTTTTTCGTACACCTAAATTAGTGATTATATTATAGAATCGAATGAGACCATCCAGAGCTCAGTAGAAACAACCGTTCGCTTCTTAGCAGGATAATTAATGAATGAAAACTGACGTTTCTTCGTCAATTTAAAAAACGCTGCAAATTATTACACAATGGTTTATTATTTTTCTATAGATCATTCGTCTGCAAAGCCACCAACCATCCAACATGAAGAAAAACATCGATCGTATTTCGGTCAGCTATAATTTGAACAGAGATTAGGCCTCTTTTGCAATTCACACTCGTGTTTCTGATTTATCGTACGTCCAAACCTTAAATTATCGTAGTGAGCGAACGGTTTGTCCTGCAGAGCTCCGCTTGGTCTCAAAAAATTCTAAAACTTCTATACAATCTGAAATTGAAAGAAAAACAATACCTTTATATCAACATTTTTTGAGTTAGGGCGTTTTCAAAATATCAAAATTCATGTTTGAACCCTTAGAAGTGACCTACATCAACCAAAATCTTCGGCACACAACTAGACCCCAAATGGAGCCTACATACCAAATTTCATCAAAATCGGTCAATGCTAAATGGCAAAAGTGCCGCGTACGGCGGACGGACGGCCAAATTTGTATTCGATTTTTGGATTCTACGTACCTACCTTGAAACGTAAACCATGAAAGTTTGAGGGGGTGTTAAAAAAAATTTTTCTTGGTCGATTCCAAAGGTTCATTATTGAAAATAATAAACCAAAAATGATTGAAAATTCAGTTTAGATTTTAACATCAATTAGGGTAAGGGCACCAGTCATTGGCCACTTAACAACTTTTATCTTCATACTTGCTTTATTTTTGAAGGTTTTGTTTCTTTCCTGGGGTTTTAGGAAACTTAACATCCAAATATTATGATACAATAACAATTTCAAGCAAATAAAAGATCTAGTAAGTATTTTATTCAATTAGTTTCGTAAAATCCGTTTTCCGGGAGTTCCTAATATTGGCCACCTCGTCACCAGTCATTGGCCACCCTACATTCATCGTTTTCTGTTCTGCTGTGTCGGAATAATGGTAGGTATGCGCTTACGCGTGAATATGACTACCTCTGTCTTTGCTGTAGCTAGTGCCAGACTGTGTTCTTCCATCCACTCCATTTCTCGTGACATGATCTGATATCGTTCGGCTTGGACTGAATCCATTGTCTTTGCTAGTACTATTGCTGCCACAACATCAGAATAATTCTAAGGAAACAGTCCTCATGCATTTCCAATCGTAGGAGACCATCGTATGATACATTCCACGGTTGAGACCTTGTACATTTCCCTGAGCAGCCCCTGATATGATATATTTTGTTCTTATCCCTTGAGCAGTCTCCTATGTCGGTGCTCAAATGTTTTCACATACTTTCATGAACCATAAGGTTGGCTGACCAGAACCAAAAGTAGAATTTATAGGTAATGAAACGAAGAACTGCGTACAAACTTAATTGAAAACTGAAAATAACAGAACTACAAACTATATAGAGTACGAAGGCATTTTTTGGCTGAGGCTATTCACAGGAGAGTTGACTCAAATTCATATACCATTCCAAGATTTAAGAAGAAGGGAACCAATCAAACGTATTTTCTTACAGAAAGTAAAATACCACCGGAGTCCCTGGAATCATTTTAGTGCCAAAAATAATAGCTTATTGACTAAAAATGATCTGTGATAGATCTGGATGATACATTATATGAACCATTTATATAAGCACGCTTGGTAGTTAAAACCATCTGGCCAATGATTGGGGTAGGACAAATTTGCATCATTTCATTCATTAGCCACCCGGCCAGTGACTGGAGGAATCACCCTTGTTATCATCCAGTTATTAGCCGGCCTTAAATTTTCAACAGTTTGTGAAAATTCCATGTCCTGGTGGCAGAAATTAACTAATAATTTACTAGTGATCATGCAAACACAAGAAAAACTACATAAAATTTGAAAATAACCACATCAAGCCCTTAAGAATGAGTTAAGGTATGCTTATCGTTTTCATAAGAAACAGGTGTGATGATCATAATTCTTGGACCTTCACCACGTAAAATGAGTTTGGGAGGTTTATGTAAGGCTTTACTGTAACCTTCAAGATCCCACTGCGTTCTAGAATACACAATTAATATGGGAAAACATTCAAAATGGTCAAAGAAAGAACTGTCGTAAAACTCGGCGCTGCGCGCCTCGGCGGGGGCTTCGCCCCCTGCACCCCCGGATGATTTCCGCTTAGAGCCTAATGGCTAAAATGTGACATACCTTGAAAAGGTTTTTGCTCCCTCTCCCTCTTTATCTTTCTTCCACTGTAATATTTAAGATACCTCCTTATTCATAATAACATCAGGTTGTCAAGCATATTTGTCGTCAAGCATATGATAAATCATAGCGCTACTTTCCTGTCGCTTTTTCCTGTCGCTTTTTACTGTCGCTTTTTCCTGTCGATTTTTCCTGTCGTTTTTCGGCGGGGGTCCCATCGCTAAAACCTTTTCAAGGTTAAAACGCTGCAATTTTTTTCACAATGGTTTATTATTTTTCTATATAGATCACTCGTCTACAAAATCACCAACCATCCAATATGAAGAAGAAAAAAAAAAAAATCAAAAAATCAAAAACAAAAAAAAATCAAAATCACCAACCATCGACCGCATTTTGGTCAGCTCTAATTTGAACGGGGATTAGGCCTCTTTTGCGATTCACACTCGTGTTTTGATTTATATATATATATATATTTCAATATAAACCCTTAAATTTTCGTAGGGAGCGAACGGTTTGTCCTACAGGTCTCAAAAAATTCTAAAAATTCTATAGAATCTTAAATTGAAGGAAAAACAATACCTTTATATCGAAATTTTTTTAAGTTAGGGCGTTTTCGAAATTTCAAAATTGATTTTGCAACCCTTAGAAGTGACCTACATCAACTAAAAGCTTCGGGGCACAACTAGACCCCAAATGGAGCCTTCATACCAAAGTTCATCAAAATCGGTCAATGCTAAGTGGCAAAAGTGCCGCGTACGGCGGACGGACGGCCGAATTTTTATTCGATTTTTGGATTCTACGTACCTTGAAACGTAAACCATCAAATTTTGAGGGGGTGTTAAAATTATTTTTTTCTTGGTCGATTCCAAAGGTTCATTATTGAAAATAATAAACCAAAACTAGGTGGCCAATGACTGGGGGGTGGCCAATGATTGGTGCCTTAACCATAGTGTAGTTTCTCTCAAGAATTTAAAACGCTAATAATATTGTCGAAATCCTTGGTCAAGATGATGATAACAGGTACCCGATACAATCTTCATACGCAGACCGTGAAGGCAAAATTGTTCCCTAGTCCCTGAAACCACTTAGTCGTATTCTAGTCCTGGCGCCGTGCGGACCATCCATCGACCACGTATTCCACTCCCTCCAGGGAACCCATCAGCTGACTCTCACGAGGTTTAAATTCCGGTAGCGACCTCTTCGCAGCTCAGCCAACTCAGAGGTGGTTTGGATTTCCATTCCGACACTCAGCGGTACGTCATTCGGTCATTTCCAACCTCCGAGTCGTCAACCGGTTCAAAATCGACTTTTAAGACCGTAAATCCCACCGGTCGTTGACCCCTTCCTCACGAAAATCCTATCTAGATAAAGGTATTTCATTGGGTAGTAAGTTGGAGTTCCCGTCAGATGGACCTATAGATGCATCTCCATATATGCTCGAATCCAGAATATTGGCAAGAAATCATGGCCACCATGCACCTTACTGAACATCTTCCCCAGTGTATGTACCACTGCTAATCGGATAGTCTCTTCAGTTGAGAAGATTTCTCGAAGATGTCTTCTTTTCCCCCGATAATTGACTTTAGATTTGAATGCGACAAATACACTACCGATTTCCTCAGACCCAAACAGTCTCAATATCGATGGGTGAAACACAATTCCTTGATAATGATTCCGGGCCCACAGACGCTATCAGAACCATAGATCTGTACCCTTGATCCGAATTTCACGTTAGCTCAAAATTCGAATCGCTTCGACTTATCGAGTTTTCCGACAAATTGATCAAATTTCAACTTACTGAGTTACTAATATTCGTTAGCATTTCTGAGATGGCTTCGTTCATATTCCGACATAGCCATTCTCGCTATACAAATGTAAGCTACTGCTGGTAATTTTTTAAGACTGTGATCGCTAAGGCGTGACACAACTCGTTATTATAAAATAAAATGAGATGTGGCTGAGCCTGCTTGCAAAGAAAAGTTATTGACGACTGGATTCTAAAAGTACCTAATACCCTACTCGTGCGTGTTTTAGAGAACTGAGTCATAATGCAAATTTTGGTTTATTATTTTCAATAATGAACCTTTGGAATCGACCAAGAAAAACATTTTTCAACACCCCCTAAACATTTGATGGTTTACGTTTCAAGGTACGTAGAATCCAAAAATCGAATACAAATTTGGCCGTCCGTCCGCCGTCCGCCGTACGCGGCACTTTTGCCACTTAGCATTGACCGATTTTGATGAAATTTGGTATGTAGGCTCCATTTGGGGTCTAGTTGTGCCCCGAAGATTTTGGTTGATGTAGGTCACTTCTAAGGGTTCAAACATGAATTTTAAAATTTTGAAAACGCCCTAACTCAAAAAATTTTGATACAAAGGTATTGTTTTCCCTTCAATTTAAGATTCTATAGAATTTTTAGAATTTTTTGAGACCTTGCGGAGCTTTGTAGGACAAACCGTTCGCTTCCTACCATAATTTAAGTGTTGGAAGTACGATAAATCAGAAACACGAGTGTGAATCGCAAAAGAGGCCTAATCTCCGTTCAAATTTTAGCTGACCGAAATGCGATCGATGTTTTTCTTCGTGTTGGATGGTTGGTGGCTCTATAGACGAGTGATTAATATTGAAAAATAATAAACAATTATGTAATAATTTGCAGCGTTTTTCAGGACAAACAGAGCGTTGCTTGTACATTCGTTTTCTTCTTCGTCATCTAGGTGGGATAAATTAAGAAATAAGAAAGTTCTCATCAGACTTCCTTCAAGTTTTTCTCAGCATGCCAATATAAGAGGTTAGTTTGTATCAGAGATGTAACCGCTAAATCCATCTGTAGATGAAAAACCAGAATGAACTTTTCGCGAAATAAATGTTCCTTTCCAAGTTTGCACCGAGAAAATCGCCTGAATAGCTCCATTGTGCTAGTAGCGAGTAGAAAAAAAAAGACGCTCCTGCAGAAATGAAAGTGGACCGTTCTTTTGACGCTCTGTGGAACAATAGGAAATTGCGAATAGAGGCGGGTACCTTAATTAATTGAATCCTTCGAACGCGCTGTTCCACCATCAGAAGCTCTAATCGAAGAGGTAATACAGCCTCGCCCTCTCTCCGCCAGGAGCGTGATCGAGTTGCTCTAACGCTTATTACAACCTGGTGGGGAGAGGGTGATGGGAAGTTGGCGAGGTCAGACCAGAATTGGATTTCTCATGCAAATGACAACTCTGGGGTTAAACGGCAGGTAAGGGGGAGAAGTGCATACGACTTGAATCCGTCGCGACACGATGTCAATAACAGAAGCAATCGCCACTCATAAACGTTTGAAGCAGCAGGAATTTCCAGTTTAGAATCACGGTGACTGTAATCGAAATCTTGGGGAACTTTCAGATTGATTTAAGTAGAAGTAGAACCCTAAACAGAAATTAAACTTTCCGGAATGCTAATTTCTTATCAATAAATTTTAGTAATATCGGAACGATAGTTCATTTCCGACACACAGTGATTCTTTGACGAGTGACTGTGGCACATAGCTTCCTCGTACACATAACCTGACTGGGTACTGAATCCAATAGGAAGACCATCTTAACAACCAAGTTTGAGAGAATGATGTTGAATGGATAAAATAATCTAACAAGGATGAAATGTCTAACGGCCTAACCGACTCAATCTCTAATCATTATTTTAGAATAATTCTAATTATATAATAATAATAATAATAATCATAAGTAATTTTTATTATTTTCGAATTTTTCGAATAATTCTAAAATTATTGGAAAAGAGTTATCTGAACGGCAAGTAATTTAGTATCGCATTCTCTTTACTTGGTATTTGTACGATTCTGGAAATGAATTTTGATCGATTTTTGGAAGCAGAATCGAATGACGCCAGATTTGAGTCAATGCAACATCAGAAATTTCGATTTTTGTGAGAAAACTATATTTACTTGGTATTTGTCCAATTCTGGCGATGAATTTTGATGGAGTTTTGATCAATGAAACTCAAAGGTAACCATCTAGACGCCAATTTACATAGTACCTGAAAATGTCATTGAAAGTCGAGGATTACGTGAGTTCGAATTCACGTTCGCGCATAAGGAACCTTCTTTACCCCAACTAGTAAACCCTGATTTTTCAGAAATCATTTCTCCTGGATAATTTATGAACACAATGGAAGCATAACTTTTATTTTGTTGTAAATTTATTAAAGTGGAGCTCGACACTTAAGTGAGGACATTGATTTCCGCCAGAGTTGGGCCTCCATTCTCCCATTCCCCGACCCACCCCAGGAGCCAATGGTCGCCCCCTCCTGGCTCGATTAGCATCTCCCTTATTCTCAACCAAAGTCCTATAAGCACATTATATTAGGTTACTGCAATTATAGCGACTGGAGAAACAAACAGTGTATCAGTTACCAAGCTAAATTTCTGTATCTCCCGCATTCATGATTGGGCAGTGAGATGGAGGGTTAGAATGAATGAGACTAAGTCAGTGGATGTTGATTTCACGAATGAAGGATCAACTATGTGCCAGCCTTTCTCGGTAACAAGGTGATACTGCATGCCAATGAAGCAAAATATCTTGGAATGACGATGGATGCCAAACTAAGGTCCCACGTCAAGAAGAAAAAAGCTGAGCTTTTGATTAAATTCAGAAAAATGTACTGGATGATGGGCCGACGGTCAAAATTGTTTGTCCACAATAAGCTTATACTGTACAAACAAGTCCTAAAGCCTGTCTGGACTTACGGTGCACAGCCCAGAGCAATCGAGATATAATTCAGCGCTTCCAGAATAATGTACTGCGATGCTGCGTTGATGCATACAGATACTTCAGAAATTACAGACTTCACTACGAGCTGAAGATTGAATCTGTCGATGAGGTCATTCGCAGCCAAGCCATAGATCACCTTTTGAGGCCCCCAAGATCATGTAAATGAGGATGTATCCAGCTTCTCAACACAGATGAACTACTTAGAAGACTTGAGAGAACCAAGCCACTCGATCTAATCCACTTAGTGTGACCATCATGAAGTGCAAATATCAGGACAATAAGAACTAAGTGAAGTATCTTGGTTTTCTTAACCCATTAGTGACCGTAATTATTTTTTTCTAAAATTTCTGATGAAACTTGATAACATGCCTCATATTACATCTAGAAGCACTAGAAAAATAATATAAAAAATTTTGGCGTACGAAAAGGTGGTATAAAGGGGTGTGCCCAAATTAGCCCTCTGGGCACTCAGCGTTTTGTCTAAATCCCACCTACAGCATTAGTTCATCTATCCTCCGCTAGGGATAGTAAAGCATTTTTCCCTTGAATCACGTGCATCGTATTATCTCAAGCTTTACCAAAATAGGTAACTGAGCTTATCTCATATGATTCAAAGGAAAAACGCTTTATTATCCCTAGCGGATTATACATGAACTAATGCTGTATGTGTGGTTTAGATGCTCGTGGCACTCAGCACTAGCAGTTCTGGGAAAGTAATACACAGTCATGAATGATCATTGTTCAACAGTTTATTGAAGTATATAAAACGAAACAACCGCCAAAACAGTTGAAAACAGTAAATTTTGCCGAATAAATTAAAAAAAATGGGCAATTAACATATTTATCTCAAAAATGTTGAGAAGAATGTGTCGAAATTGTCAATGCTCGTTCCCTGCTTGTACTTCTTGCACATGGCGCATTGTCAAGCAGTGCAGTTTGTTCCTGAATATCTCTTCATTTTCTTCCCCTCCGTACAAAAAATGTGGTGGTCTGTATTATCATTGCATCGCTGACCCTAGATGTAGAAATACATCTTCCAGAAGTCCCTGGATGTCTCCAGGCGGCAGCATAGCCTATCAAAAACGTCTGGGCCAATTCCGTCTGAATTGTAGATACTTTGGAACTCTTAGTGATTATATCCACCCTTTTTGGATAGATGCGTCTATCCTCAAGGAAAATACCGCCCATCACCATTTCTTGTTTCTATGCCAACGCGGCAAGCAGCGTGCACATGTCCGGCAATTGCTCCCAGTAAGAGGGGTCTTGTGGAAGAACAATAAACCTCTGAGGATTGGAATATCCACAAAACATTTAATTCTTCAACAAAAAGTGGCGGGTATTTTGAATTCATTTCAACTGAGTTTGGTTCATATACTTCATTATTCCACAACAAAGGGTTGATAGCGTCTTGGAGGTACACTCCGGTCTACAAAGAGAGAAATATAAGAAATTATAAGATGGTAAAAATCATCAGATGGTAATAATCTATAAAAGAATGTCATCTCAAACCAAAATTGATCAAATATAAAATCTGTTGGAATAATAATCACGCCATACTTATGATGACTATGTGTATACGAAAGTGTCGCCAAGTGCCCAGAGGGCTAATTTGGGAACATCACGATACAGTTCAGTTTTTCACAGAGTTACCATGGGATATTTACTAAGTTATTAACTGTTCTCGTTGAGTAACAACTATAATCTAAAACTATGCGAAGAAATACCGTCAAAATAAAAATTTGAAGTACTTAAGTACGCAGCCCGTCGACGACCAGATTTTCCCTCATCTTGGATACTAAATAAACCACATTGAGCATCTGATTCATTCAAACTGAATGCACTCCTAACATGGTAGGGAATCTAGGTAGCTTGTGAGACCAAAAAGTAAACAATAGAATCAAAATTACACCAAAAATTGGGAGAATTGCGAGAACAGGTTTGCCGTTCTGCTACTAGCCCGCTGGGCACTAGTGGGTTAACGTACGCTATGTACTTATCAGAAAACTGTTGCTTATAGGTTGTAACTTGGTGCAATAAAACAAGTCCAAAAAAAACTATATTAATTGGAATTTCCACTAAATATTTCATCATTACTCCTTTTTGATCCTGAATTGTGTCCGAAAGACATTTTTTGATGTTGCCCAAAATGTATTGGCAACTCATAAGGTCCAAATTTCCCCCAAAAGTACATTATTTTGTTGATGTAATTGCCATTTAAATGATAAAATAACTGTATTGTGTGTAATAACATTCGGAACCAGTTCAAAATTTTCTATTGAGAATATTCTATAAGAAATGAACATTGTCATTGTTTGAAGAGGTTCATTGAAAATTAAGTTCTCTTATTAAAAAGCACCCACTGCGTGAATATTTTGGTTCTTGATTTGCATTGGACTTTTCAATTGAATCCGATTAAAGGGAGGAAACAGTAACCAGTTAGAAAATGAATTATATGGCTGCCTCAACTTCCTCCAAGTTGAGCCAGAGAACAATTATAATTCCTAATCAATCGCATAATCAAAGAAGTCGATAACTTCCAAAATTATATCCTTGAGTAATGAATCTTGTTCGAAAGAGTGGGTAGGCGTAACGGGGGGATTCCTAACCATTAACACGTCCTCGGTAGGTAATAAATTCACGTTACTCTTTTCATTAGAGACTTTGAGATTTTCAACCGAAGCCGCACATCGGAAGATTGAAACCACTTTGAGTTGCTGGTTATACGTTATCTGCTCTTTTTAGATTCACGACATGACTACACTACAAGCTACTTTGTTTCCCCATTATCGAGGAGAGGGAACAATTATAGTTAACGTGTCTTACTGGAGAATCAGTCGTAACTAGCAACACGAGTGTAGGAGGAGAGCACTTTTGATGTGAGGGCATCATCATCAGGCTCGACTTGCTGGTTACGATGGATTTTCCAATAAGGTACGTCAACAACAATAATAATAATATTGAGTAATAATATCTTATAACTAGCGGATTGAACCTTATACGTTTAATGCCAGGAGATAAGAAAGTTTTTTACTCATGAAGCTGGTCACCCAAAATCAGTTTTCTCTTCTCATTTGGATGCCAAAGCTTTCTGATCATTTCGTATCTGCCGGTTTGTTAGAGTAAGAATAAGAAGACATTGAACGATTTAAATGAAATTAATAGGAAAGATTTGCTCTGTTAAAGACGAAACTTTACGGAAAAATGATCCAATTTTCATTAAATTATGAGGCAGCCACCTTGATCCACAAAATCAGCTCCACTATCGAGAAGTTTATGTTTCGTCTCATATAATCGATGTACCTATCTGAGCTATGATCAATCATTTTCGAACTAAGGAACGTTGATGTGTTACTCTTTGTGAGGAAATTTGACTGCTCATCCAACATTGGCAGAATTTTTACAAGAATTTCCAAAGAGAGAGATCGCGTAATGAATTATCGCATGATCGCATTCCCAAGACTCTCCGAATAATTGAAAACAAAGGAAACAGGAGCGAGTAAAATTATGAAGAGCCCCCTTCGTTGTACCCCGGAGTCATTATCTCAGTTTTGAGTTTAGTAAATCGATAGAAAGCTGAACGTGATGTTTTTAACGAGGAGCTCATCCATTTTCCTGTGGGTGGTGTGGAAGCAAAACACTATTGAAACATGTTCAAGAAGCAAGAAGTTGAAAAAATTCAAAGTCAGGCTAAAAAATGCTTCAAATTATTAAACAACGGTTTATTATTTTTGTGTAAAGATCATCCGTCTGCGAAAAATACGGCTTCTTCCGACCTTTGTAGGGACTTTTCTAGGTGCTAGCTCACGAGGGTGTATTCTAATAAATTTCACAGTAATTACTCATTCAACGATAGCACTAGATTAAAAAATTTAGGGGTGGTCTGGCTGCCTCGTTCTTTCACCACTTTTCTTATGGTATTTGGTGCGCTGAATCCGAATCTGACGTCAGTTTTTTTTGTTTATGTCGGATTTTCAAGATATAGCTAGTTTTAAGATTTTTCTAGTTCTCACTTTTCTTCTTTTTTTAGTGAAAACTCATCTTGCTCAAATCTCCTCAGAAAGTAGGTACTCAGACTTATAGGAAATTTTATGTAGAATCCAAATATGTACTTATTTTTTAAGTAAAACTGTGTTAAACCCCCTATTTTCTACAAAACGTATCAAAAAACACCGGTTCTCAACGTTTTTCTTCGGGTTTTCCCTTACATTTTGCCACTTGAAAAAAAAATTAAGGCTGAAAAAAATTTTCTCGGGCTTTTAATTTGTAGGAGGGACACCCCAGAGGAGAATGAGACCAATCGCAGCCTCCTAAACCCATTAATATCGAAGGAATGAGCTTTTTCATGGCACTGAGATGAAAATTCACAAAAACCGTTAGTTGATTTTTCGAGATAAGTATGTGCGTTCCTAAATCTGTTTTCCTCAAATGGATTTTCCTTTCTTCTACATTTTTTATGCTTGTCAACTATTAAGAGTAAGATCGAGAATAGGTACTCAAAGGGGGAGTAAATCATAATTGGGAAACTCTTGTTTTGTTAAGTGATTTTAATTCAGTTTTACAAACGAAACACAATAAACTGCAGAAAAGTTAACGGTGTAAATCTGTTTCATGAAGGCTCAGATGAATCAATAGTTGGTACAATGTTTGGTTATTCCTCCACCTCAGAGGTTTCGTCGCCGGCATCTATGTAGAGAAAACTTCGCCGCCTATGGTAAATCTCTTTTTAAGGTCCAACAATAGTCCGCCATCATGTGAACTTCCCAATACCCTTTGTACCGTTCTTCCATGGTTTTATATCTTAGTGGAACCTCTGAGGTGGAGGAATAACCAAACATTATACCAACTTTTGATTCATCTGAGCCTTCATGAAACAGATTTACACCGTTAACTTTTCTGCAGTTTATTGTGTTTCGTTTGTAAAACTGAATTAAAATCACTTAACAAAACAAGAGTTTCCCAATTATGATTTACTCCCCCTTTGAGTACCTATTCTCGATCTTACTCTTAATAGTTGACAAGCATAAAAAATGTAGAAGAAAGGAAAATCCATTTGAGGAAAACAGATTTAGGAACGCACATACTTATCTCGAAAAATCAACTAACGGTTTTTGTGAATTTTCATCTCAGTGCCATGAAAAAGCTCATTCCTTCGATATTAATGGGTTTAGGAGGCTGCGATTGGTCTCATTCTCCTCTGGGGTGTCCCTCCTACAAATTAAAAGCCCGAGAAAATTTTTTTCAGCCTTAATTTTTTTTTCAAGTGGCAAAATGTAAGGGAAAACCCGAAGAAAAACGTTGAGAACCGGTGTTTTTTGATACGTTTTGTAGAAAATAGGGGGTTTAACACAGTTTTACTTAAAAAAATAAGTACATATTTGGATTCTACATAAAATTTCCTATAAGTCTGAGTACCTACTTTCTGAGGAGATTTGAGCAAGATGAGTTTTCACTAAAAAAAGAAGAAAAGTGAGAACTAGAAAAATCTTAAAACTAGCTATATCTTGAAAATCCGACATAAACAAAAAAAAACTGACGTCAGATTCGGATTCAGCGCACCAAATACCATAAGAAAATTGGTGAAAGAACGAGGCAGCCAGACCACCCCTAAATTTTTTAATCTAGTGTAGTTGATCGTGTGGATGGTTTCATTCGTTTCTCAAATTGAACACTATCTTACACTGACGGAATAAAAGTCTTCGAACATTCATTATTTAGGTAATTAATTTATTATCCTCATCAGCGAACTGTTGGGCCTACAAAGCTCTGTGTGGTGTAAATAAAATATAAAAAATCGAAACTATTTTGAATCATTAGAAAAACAATATCTCCATATTGAAAGTTTTTGAGCTAGGGCATTTTGAAAATGCTTTCTCCCGCTTCCTACCTCTTAGACATGACTGAACACAAGACCGCAAATAGATCCTATCAATTTTTATTTTTATTTTTGATTTTACGTAGACCTTGATACGTAAACCATCAAATGTTTGATGGGAGGGAAGGGGAATTATTTTTAAAATTTCATGATTGATTCCGAAGGTTCATTATTGAAAATAATAAACCAAATGAACTCTGTTTGAAATGGGACCACCACGGATACTGGTAGAACACATTTCAAAAAGAACCAGACAGATTGGTACCAGAATAAAGAAATAAAAGGTGCTCGGACATACAAAAAAAAAAAAAAAAAAATCAAATCGTCGTCCCAAGACAATACGAATTGAGTACCTCCTCTTTCGCGCGCCTTCGGTGCGTTGAAGTCGGTCAAAAATAATGTTTGATGATAATTATGTGACAAGTTTATGGAACAAAATGAAATAAAATTTCACGTTCTTTTCAACAGTATTCTCATACTTGAGTTTATCTTTTACATTGAGGGAGTTTAGACAATTTTAGTGACATAATGTCAAATACACAAAAAATCTTCAAATATAAAAATTTTGGATTTTCGGTGCAATGTTAGAGGATAAAAGTTGTTGAAAATTAGTTACAGAATTAGTTGCAGTTTCGTCGTTCTTATCCCGAACACCCTGTACTGGAGACCAGTAATCTATGTGCCACATCGACTTGACAGACGGTTCTAGATCGGAGGTATTTGTCATATACCGACTTATCATAACATGGAATCCCTAACCTTGATGTCTGTTAGAGTTCACTTAGGTAGTTCGAACAGAAAATCAATCATCTCAAGGAAATTCGTTGTGGGAAGTGCGTGCTCATCCTAGCCTTGGCTGGTGCGTGAAAAACAAACCTGTGGCCAATGACCACTCCACATAACGGCTCTTTATTTGTATTGAACTTTTTGTGGCTCTATGATTAAGTATCTTTATTTTCAACTAAAGACTCTCTCTAACTATAATGCCTTACTTGAAATCCGAGGAAAATAACACTTCGGCCTCTGAGACGGAATCAAAATTGTCCAGAAAGCTGTACAACACAAAATGCGATTGACAATGTTGATTTTGGGTTGGAGTGCGAGTACAACACTAACTTCGTTATCTTCGATTAAAAGGAGGTAAAATCATGAGACTCGAATTTTTCTTAGAGAGAGTTTATTTAACATCCTACGAAGGAAACACAGAATCGCACGAATCTAGAGGTGGTCTCCTCTTTTTTATTTGTGTTTTGATGTTGATCTCATGAGTTTACAGAAATAAAAAAAGATCATCCGACGGATTACATAATGAAGCAACTTTATGAGTGGGGATAATAAATAGTGTGATTTAGATATGAGGCAGGGATTCCCGATGAGACCTGTAGCTGATAGCTCTATCTTAGAGGGAAAGCCAAACGACCTGAAAGGGAAACCTTCCGCTAACTCAAGTTCACCGATTGTCTGGTCAATTCCTATTTAAATACTGTCGAGTAATACATGATATCCCTAGACTTCAAGCATTATTCTCAAGTATATATTCGTATATTTTTCAAATATTTTGAGACATGACGCCTATGGCAAAGCACTAATAGCAGGAAATACCAGAAAATTTCTATCAGGGTAAAAATTCTTATAGGCATTGCTATTTTTAAATCGCGATTTCGAATGAAAAGCTCTTCAAGTCGCTCTTGCATCTTTCCTTTTTCACATAGATCTTACCAATAAAAAATCAACAAAAAGTTTCATTTTAAATTATTTGGTCTCTTGTGATTCTCGTAAGTAACACTCTTATGTGTGAATAATATTCACACATACGAGTGTTACTTACGAGAATCACAAGAGACAAAATAATTTAAAATGAAACTTTTTGTTGATTTTTTAATGGTATATATTATATACCGGCACAACGATAACATCATATTATGATGTTATTTCATTTATACTAAACGACCTCTCAAACATCAATCTGATGGACTCACGTGAGCCTCATGTCTCTATTTAGAGCTGATTTAGCCCATAAATCAGAGTAAGTAATAGCTTCTTTCTAAACGGTGGAATTCTGACTTCAGAGAACAGAACGTGGTTCATTTTGAGTATTTGATTTCGATAATGTAATTTTGATTGAGGAAGCCAACTTGTGAGCGCCCTGCAAGCGGAACAAGTAGCATGTCGGTTGATATCAAATTAAGACATAATCTGATTCATGACCAGAGTCAGCACATAATCTAGGGTGAGGGTTGCTCTTGAGTGAATGACTCTACGAAACTTGCGAACAACAGTAGGTAATAATGGTACAAATAATAACATCATTGAGGCGGACTAGGGGCCCGGAATTCCGAAATTAGTTTAACCTGCAGGCAGACCGCAGTTTCACTGTCTCTCTTTTTACTTCAACACGTGATTATGATTGACCAGGGTGAGGTAATTGGTGGACTCAACACGGGTCATGTGGTTAGTTACGATCTGATGGGACACTCACAAACTAGTGATTGATTGCAAAATTTAGTGGAAAGAGGACCTGCGTCCGCCCGGGAGTGCCCGAAGGGTAAAAGAAAAATTCAAATATTTTTTCAACCTATTTTGTTTTGTTATTTTCAATAATGAACTTTTGGAATCGGCCAAGAAAAGAAAATTTATCCCCCTCAAAATTTGTTGGTTTACGTTTCAAGGTATGTCGAATCAGAAAATCAAATAAAAAATTTTCCGTCCGTCCGCGCGCCTTACGGCACTTTCCTTAGTTCCCATGGACCGATTTTGATGAAATTTGGTATATCGGCTCCAATTGGGGTCTACTTGTGCCCCGAAGCTTTTGGTTGATGTCAGTCACTACTAAGGGTTGAAATTTTGAAAACGCCCTAGCACAAAAAATGTCGATATAAATTTTAATAATAATAATATTGTATATATATATACAATATTATTATTATTAAAATTTATAAATTCATATATTAAAATGAATATATTCATTATTATATATTATATAAATTATATGGTATTATATGGTACATAAATTTAAGATAGTATTAAATTTTTAGAACCGAATGAGACCACCCGGAGCTTTGCAGGACCAAACGTTCGCTTCCCCCACGAGAACTTAAGGGTTGGGCTTACAATAAATCAAAAACACGAGTGTGAATCGCAAAAGAGGCCTAATCTCCGTCCAAATTTAGCTGACCAGAGATCGTTTTTCGTTTCTTCGAGTTGTACTCAGGTTTGCGTCCTTAGCAACCATTTTTTAAAAATTGAGTGTGAATCGTTTATTTCATTAAATTAAAGTTGAATGTGAAGTGAAATTGAGTTGGTAGGTAGTGATAAAGGCAAAGTTGTGTTCTTTGCAGGCGATTGATCTATCAGAAACATAATAAACCTTTTGGTAATAATTTGCAGCGTTTTGTATATTGCTTCCGAGTTTACCATGGTAGCAAAAGCTTTGTTTTAACTTTTGGGGAGTGAGAAAAAAGTCATCCAAAAGTCAAAGTTATGGATCTTTCTGAAAATTATATTTTGCGTACCTAATAAAAATATAAAGATACGGAACCATCATTGTTCGGAAAGCTACGAAATTTTGGAGGAACCCAATTCTTTTGACCAGATCCATGAGTATTGCGATTCCCTTCCACTGGTGGATGGGATGAATGAACAGCTGATGAAGAGGTCCGTGATGTCAGTTGCTGAAAGCCTTTCTCGGTCAGTTTCTCTAGTCGGATACCAGTCATACCGCAATTTTTTGGAAAGCTCTTACTTAATTGTTACGGATAGCAAAACAAAACAAGTTTCCTCATAGGGGCTTGAGTCATGCACCCCCGGTTGCCCTCAAGACGTTCCCACCACTGTCTCCAATCGACCATCATTCTCTGCAGTCGGTGGTCCAGTCGTCCGACACATCACGATGAGGCGTTGTAAATACTCGTCCAGAGATGGTTTTTATCACTCATTTCGATCATCGGGAGCCCCAACACCGAAAAAAAGTGGTTCACCCCCGACATTGGTATTCCAGGACGCTCTGTCGATCAGCCGGGTCCAAGAAGGCTCGATGGGGACTCGCTTTGACCTTGGAGAAGTCCTGACGTAGATTCTTTCCCGTATATAAACTTCTACCAGAGCCAGCCTTCCCGCATTGTTCAATCGCCCAGCACACAATGTAAGTACCCCAACGAACATGCATGTAGAGTACTTTGCAAGAATGCATACAAGAGAAAAGTTGAAAAATTTGTTCCCTGACTAATTACCGGTGTTACTTATATAACTTGTGTATTTGTCCAGTAAATCAATCAAACAGGTGGTGTCCTAAAATTTCGATTTTTTCAAATTTTATTATTATTATTATTAATATTATTGCTTCAAATTTGTCAAAAAATTGGGTCTTTCAAAAAAAATTATCGCGTACTAGGTAGGTACATTGTATGTATTCGAAACCTCTTAAAGAATTTTCGAAAGTAATGATGTGAAGCACCCAATTTTCCTGTTGTACCAATCCGGGCTCAAAAGTAGGTAGAATAAGAATAAGAAGAGAAGGCACCAAAATGAATTAACAAATAAAACAATAAAACAAAAGAAGAAGAAGAACCTTAAATTGAAGCTCAATTATAATAATATTAAGGTATTTACTCGTATATGGAATCACCATGAAATTTCCTGTAACAAAACTCCATCGCCAATTTAAAAAAAGCTATGTTCAAAAAAGTTCAAGAATACGGTTCAAAAACGAAATTAATGAGGTTTTGGTTGGAAACTGCTATTTTTATCACATTTTCTGTGATAAGATGTAATGAAAGAAAATAGTTTCATTTTCTTCAAAAATTCGCTAAAAAATTATTAAAATTAAGAAATGGCTAAAGTTTGAACAGATTTATTTTAAAATTCTTCCAATTACTTTGAATAAATCTTCCATTACAATTTGATTAAGTTTTCAGGAATTGTAAAGAATGGTCTTTAAAAGAGAATGGTTAGATTTATTACATTTTAAGGCATCTCGTGCAGGAATTTCTGAGAGGACAGTATGATATTCTGAAAGATCAACAAAACTTTAAAACATTTTTTAATCTTGTTGTTGTTTCTAAATAAAGGAGACCGTTTATGGAGTTCTTGTTTCATATCAAAGAATTTATCTTCACTATTGGCTCTGTTCAACTCAATTCTTTGTGAGCAAGGTCTTGCATTTCAAAGATTTTTGTATAATTCCGGTTCAGGGTCAGCAGTCATTCGGTCTGTCGGGGGCCGGTGTTTAGCGCGACCCTGGTATTTGACATGTCATCGACAAGTGTACATAAGGGTTATACCCCACCAAACCTTCGTGAAGTGTTAATTTCTACTTAAGTTCCATTCGCGGAGTGAATGAGGAAATTTTTGAAGAAAAAAAATTTAAACCAATTCCAACTCAAATTTGTTGAATATTTAGCACCTCAGAGTTGCCCGAAAATCATGGCAAACTTTTGTTTATAATTGATACTTTGTCCCAGTTTTGGACTTTTTAGCTACTTCTTAGGGTCAATTATTGTCTTTCATAAACATATGAAAATTTTCATATATTTCACGAATCGTTTTAGATTTCCAAAACAGATGAAAACAATGTCTAAGGAATGAAAGCTACCAACTTTAGTTCAACCTACTGATTGACAGAACCTGAGTCGTTGTATGACTTGCTATGAAGCGTCAAAAGGACTATTTTAATATTCTTCTAAGATGAAACGCTCTTTGACGCTGTCAACTGCAAAGGTTCACATTTTCTCTCTTTTTAACTCCTCGTTGTAACGTGATTCTGTTTCATCAGCAACTTGAGGTGACGAAGGAGATGAAAGCATTTTTACGACTCAACGATTCAACTCAAAACTCCACGATCGATTCTGAAAAAATCTCAGCAGTTAAAGACCAAGTGGGCGCTTCAGCTTTTTTTTAGGTCGAGCAATTAAAAGGTGGAGGAGAAGCAAAAAAGTCAAAATTGTCGCATTTCGAAAGACCGGTTTTTTTAAACGATATCTCTCACGCGACATTCGAGAGAAATGCATTAATAGTAGGTAAAGTATTATAGGCGGTATTTCACCAGACACCTGATGATGTCATTTGAATTGCCGGGTTCCAGTACAGTTTCAATCATCGGGGAATTTCTTCATCCGCACAATGTACAAGTAAATAAAAAAGATGGTATTCATATTGTGGCAGTTAAACACTCCTTTGAAAAAATCCACCCTGACGAATTTAGTGAGTATTGAAGTTAATCGCTCTGGGAATTAACAGTAGAAGGCTTTATAGCTCACCCTGCAGATCCAAACGTCCAAAAGGCTCTTCAGCTCGTCAAACTCTATGTACCAGATTTCATGAAATTTAATAGGCATTGAAAAAAAGGCAGTCTTGTCAAGGAATACAAATAAAAAAGTATCATGGCCTTTTAACGAATTTGTCTTCCGCATTGCTTCCGACCACTTCCAGTAGCCTTAAAGAGGCTTTGTGCTCAATTTCAGAGCTTTAGAATGAATAAGGAGAAGTCTCCGGTATGTTTAGAGGTAATTGGCTCATCCAGCTAATTAAAACCTTACAGTGGTCATCAAGAGGCTGTGAACTCAATTTCAGAAAAAAATTCTGCCAAGTGGGTGTGACACATAGCTTCCTCGCATCCATAACCCGATTGTATAGATGATCCAATGCATAGTAGTTGATCTCAAAACATCAATCTCTAAGTACCTACCACTATCACAACAATCAATCTACACAATCTCTGAATATTGTTGGAAAATTTAGAAGTTATGGCTGTTACAAGGATTTCACGTTTGCGCATGAGCACAAAATACTTTCAATTTGGGGGCCATAATATTCATAGGAGATCATCTACACCCCAACCCGCTCAACTCCTAAAAATTTCATCGAATTCGGAAGAAAATTGTTGAAGTTATGGCTGTGGCAAGGATTTCACGTTTGCGCATGCGCAGCGGCTACTATCAGTCCGGGGGTGATGATTTTCATACGGGACCATCTACACACCAACCCAAACAATTCCTGAAAATTTCATCGGAATCGGATGAGAATTGTGGAAGTAATGGTTGTGGTAAGGAATTCATGACAGACACATAGACAGACAGACAAGGAAGGAGCCAAGGAAGGTCTAAAACGTAAAACGCAAGTGGAATTTTGATTTTGGAGAAATTTTTTTTTTCAACCTTGAAAAGTGAAAACAAAGCTTCCGCTACCTTGGTAGACTCGGAAGCAAAATGAAGAAGTTATGGCTGTGGCAAGTAGTTCACTACTATCAGTCCGGGGGTAAAGATTTTCATGGGGGACCGTCAACACGCTAACTCGCAAAATCCCCGATAATTTCATCAAAATCGGATGAGAATTGTAGAAGTTATGGCTGTGGCAAGGATTTCATGACAGACACACAGACAGACATACACGGAACCAAAATTGTTCAGGAAGGCCTGAAACGTAAAACGCGAGTGGAAATTTTGATTTTGGAGAACATTTTTTTCAACCTTGAAAAGTGAAAACAAAGCTTCCGCTACCTTGGTAGACTCGGAAGCAAAATGTAGAAGTTATGGCTGTGGCAAGTAGTTCACGTTTGCGCATGCGCAGCTGCTACTATCAGTCCGGGCGTTATGATTTTCATAGGGGACCATCTACATGCCAACCCCCACAATCCCCGAAAATTTCATCCAAATCGGATGAGAATTGTAGAAGTTATGGCTGTAGCAAGGATTTCATGACAGACAGACAGACACGGAACCAAAATTGTTCAGGGAGGCCTGAAACGTAAAACGCTAGTGAAAATTTTGATTTTGGAGAACTATTTTTCAACCTTGAAAAGTGAAAACAAAACTTCCGCTACCTTGGTAGACTCGGAAACAAAAATTCTTCACTATTTTTGAAGTTGAATAGCTCACCTATCTTATCGGAACCCCAGAAATTTGGACCTATAGGTCCCGGGAGATCGTGAACTAGAAAATTCGTCGTCTCGGAACTATGTAGACGATCATAAGTATAATCAACACTATTGATAACTTCTATTCAAATCTATTTTAATGAATTAATCTGTGTATAAATAATCCTGGTATTTAAAAATGTGTTGTTTTTTTTTTTTTTTTTTTTCAGGACGGGACCAATCGGTAGCCGTGGGGTAGTCCTCCTGTTGCTCGTGTCAGTGGTCACTGCTGCAGTTGTTAAAGGTGAGCAAAGTCACCGCTTTAGTTAATCAATAGTCACAGTGATAAATTGACTACTTCAATGATCTCTTGCTCGAACGGGGTGATATTTTGCAATGACTCTTAACAAGGTGATATTTTGCTCGGTTGGGAGATTAGCGCGCAATTATCTTGTGTGGGGTATTTCCCAGGTTCTTTCTTGTCGGATGAATCATCATGAATCTTTTATCAGTGGCAACTGATGGGACACAGGCAATATAGGAACAGCATTCAAAAATTCGCATTAACAAAATTCGAATACGAGACTAAACCATCAACATACTCATCAATTCCAATAAGTAAAATTCGGATTGATTCAACTCACAGACATCTATCTGTCATCGTTGGCAATCATGTTCGATCTGGCCGTGAAAAGTAGTAAAATCAATCGATAATTCCCGATTTACGAACACGATTGATGGATGAACCTGAGGAAGGTCAATTTCACGATGAAGGAGGTTTTAAGGCTGCTACAACTTTAATTTCCCCAGGATTTTAGCCATCGTATTGCGAAAAGCCCCGTCAAAATCTAGCTGTTCGGTTGTGATCGAGTAACAGACACTCAATCGATTGATGATTGAAATGCAGAAAAAGGTGATAGAAAGTTTCTAAATAATATTACTGAAAACTGGTTCCCGTTAGATCACCGAAGTTACGGCCAGTCGACTTGGGTTAGAAGGATCACGTCATGTACCAGCATTTTTTTCCAAAAAAATCGTCGTTGGGGAACCCCTCTCTATTTAAGGGGGAGAGGAAATAAGTTGCCATGAGCGAAATCATAGGAACAAATTCTGAACTTCTTAAAAGAAGACAGATGATTTTCGAGACGCCAGGAAATGGTAGTTGGACGAAAATCCAACCAGTTTACTTTCCATTATTAGGTAGGTGTGCCTTTAAAACTGACTAAGTTGTGAAATCACAGATACTTGATTTTCTGGATAAAATACCTACCGATTTCCAAAACGAGAAAAAAATATCCTCTTAGAAGTCAAAAACTTTAAATACGTTTTTGGTTAGTTGCAGGTGCCCGGTTTCCATATAGTTTGACTGAAAATTGTTGAAAAATCAGCTCGCAAAAATCGGTTAGCAACTGTCAGGAGATTCCACAAAACACTGACAAAAACACTTATTCTTTTCTTCAATAATTTACGTCATTTTTTCTAAGGGTGATAAATTATTTCAAGGTTTTTTTTTACCACATTTATTCTGTAAAAACCCTTCAAAACAATAAAATTGTTCATCAGTCAGTGCCTATTAAATTTTAATACCCATGTGTGGCAATGCAAATTAACAACTCATGAAATAAACATGGATACTTGTGAATTCACACTATCATCAATGACCTACTGCTTCAAGATGAAAAAATAACCATCTACTTTGGATTAATATTACCTGCTAAGACCTGTTTCAAATGAAGATTGATCGATAATTATGTTGTTATGTTTTTTCAGACCCCAAGGATTTGTGTAGCTGGAAAGACGCCAACAGAGACAAATGCTTCAAAGGAGCAGTCCAACGATTGATTCCTCATTTAGTCAAAGGTTAGCAGCTATTCAACATTACACAATATATTTTAGTAATAAGCGTACGAAGATTATGAGCGAAAATGCACTTTGAAAGATCTTGGACCTTACTAAATAATTGCCTGAGTGTAGCTATCATGTCAGTGGCATACAAGAAAAAACGTCTGCCAAGTGGGTGTGGCAACTACCATCCTCGTATTTATAACCAGATTATATAGATGATCCGATGCACAGTAGTTAATCTCAATCATAAATCTCTAAGTGCCTTCCACTACTCTCATAGGGGACCATCTGAACGCCAATCTGAACAATCCTGAGAAAATTTCGTCGCAATTGGATGGAAAATGTAGAAGTTATTGATTTTTTTTTTAAATTAACTCCCCTCAAAGACAAAATGTCTTTTGTGACGGAGGGGGCACGCCATAAATGAAAATAAATAAATTAATCAAATATTATGGGGAGGACGCCCAGGAATCACCCGACGCCGGCCCTAATGATGAGGAAGGTGAGGGAGGGAGAGAGGGATGAAGGGAATTGCCTCTATAGAAAGACCACCAATTCAAATATGAGCCTAGCAGGACGCGGGTGGTGATACCATGGAGTACCGAGATGCCCAACTCGCGCAACTCCGTGGCACTTTTCCCACACCACACAATGACAATGTTGCAGCCGTCACCCTGATGTTGTTGGGTGCCACTCCTTTCAGCCCGGACACCGCTTGCCGTAAATCATTTGTATCATACCTCCTTATCTTGGCCCGCCAAGTCTGCTCCATGTCCAAGCTGCCATTGACAACTTGGACACCCAGGATACATTTTTTTTTTTTTTTTTTTTTTTTTTTTTCAAACTCCCCTCAAAGACAAAATGTCTTTTTTGACGGAGGGGGCACGCCATAAATGAAAATAAATAAATAAATCAAATATAATGGGGAGGACGCCCAGGACTCACCCGACGCCGGCCCTAGGGATGAGGGAAGATGAGGAAGGTGGGGGTGGGAGGGAGGGATGAAGGGAAGTGCCTCTGTAAAACGACCACCAGTTCAAATACGAGCCGAGCAGGACACGGGTGGTGATACCACGGAGTACGCCTACTGAGATGCCCAACTCGCGCAACTCCGTGGCACTTTTCCCGCACCACACCCCGCGCCATGACAAGGTTGCAGCCATCACCCTGATGTTGTTGGGTGCCACTCCTTTTAGCTCCGACACCGCTTGCCGTAAATCATCTCTATCATACTTTCTTATCTTAGCCCGCCAAGTCTGCTCCATGTCCAAGCTGCCATTGACAACTTGGACATCCAGGATAATGCAAGACTGGTCGGGCTTGACGGCAACGATGTCGGGCTTCTTACCCTGGTCACTTGGCATGTGATACAATCTCTCCCTCTCAACATCCCAGCCGCTAGATGACAAAGCACCTGCTATCTGCTTGGCGACCGCATCATGACGTAGAATGCGGCCCCCATGAGTCCGAGGACACTGCTGCACTACATGATAAAGATGTTCATTTCCACTCCGACAGGCACGGCAAAGGGGTAGGGTTGTCCCGCGACTACCTCTCGAACACCGTACCGCAGTTGACAAAGTTGCCATTCGGACGGCGTGAAAGTGTCGGTAGTCACGGGCCCCAATGCCCTCCGAAGCCCAATCTACCCATTGGGATGAGACAAGGCTTTCGGAGCACTGTCGGAGTTCTTTACCATCCACTGACTCATGCAGGGCAGCAGCAAACTCAGCAGACGAACTGGGTTTTGGAGCAGATGGTGTTGCTCGGTCGCACCATGCTAACTGCTGCCTGACAAAATCAAGATCAGCAGCCGCACGGGCGACCTCCCAGCTCGACCCTTGAAGGGCTAGCAGGCGCTGGCGGCGCAGAGAAGGGATGCTTGCTGAGAGAGACACAATACCAAGCCCACCGGATTTGACCGGTGCGTGAAAATAGGCACTTGGGACACCAGGTGGGAACCTCAGCCAAGAGCGCACAGCAGAGCGGACTTCTCGATCTAATTCTTGCAACCTCCCCGCGGTAAGCCTGCCAAAGACTAACCCATAGGTCAGCTTTGGCAGTAAGTACGCGCGGAGGAGGCGCAGCTTCTGCTGTGGCTTCAATGGAGCCTTGGTAACGCGAGCTAGCGCTCTACCAAGGTCCACACGGCTGGTAGTAATGGTGGCCACCCCCATGAAGTCGACTCCAAGGTACCGCCAAACCTCCAGCACGGATCGAGACGGAATGGGGGATTGTCCTACGACAAAACCCCCATCCACAACTTTCACCTTATGCTGGCGACCCTGACGGGACCAAGGAGACCGACCCACACTTATCGGGGTTAACCACGAGTCCACACCTGGCTAGCTGCTTAGCAAATGCATTGAGGGCGATCTGCAAGCCCTCACGGGTTTCTGCGAGTAGGATAACATCATCGGCAAAAGCCAATGCTCCTACTCGCACCCCAGGGGCGAGATCAAACCCTACTTCAGTAGGCAGCTTACCCAAGGCCGTATCCACGACCAGGTTGAAGAGGAGTGGCGATAGGGGATCCCCCTGGCGTACCCCACGCCCGATCCGTATATCCCTTGATACCTCGCCCCCTGCCTCGAGGACCGTCACGCCTTCATGGTACAGACAGGCCACATACTCAATTAATCGAGATGGGGCCCCGACACCACGAAGGCAATCGGTCAGGGCAAGGTGACTGACTGTGTCAAAGGCCTTAGCGACGTCCAGCGCGGCGAGATGGAGTTGCCGGCGTTTAATACGGGCCAGCGAGATGACAGTTTGGAGAACTGTAAGGTTCTCCGCTGTGCCATCCGCTGGCCGAAACGCTCTCTGGACGTCACCAATGACACCAGCCACCTGGAGGCGAGATGCCAGTACTTTTTGGAAGTGGCGGAAGACTACCGAGGACACTGAAATCGGTCGATAGCCTCCAGGCCCACTTCCCCCTTTCTTGGGAATAAACACGGTTCGGGTACGGGTTAACGCTTTCGGGGGTCTTCCCGCAAGCATGAGCAGGTTGAGGATGAGCAGCTTAATCGTATTTGGTGCTTTATTCCAGCGACGGGCAGAAACACCATCCGGTCCAGCGGATGTGGAGTTCTTGACACGGCACTTGTGTGCCTCGTCAAGTAGCACCGGCGAGCACAAGATGCTGCGTAAGGAATCCCTGGTGGAGACTGGGGGAACCACTCGCTCCCCAGGGTTGTGGCTGGGAGCACTCAAAAGTGGCTCCCAGAAATCCACAAACTCCTGAAGAGGGGGCTGAACTTGATCTTCCCCAGGCTCCTCCAGTACCTCCGCAGCTACACGTGCCGGATGCTTCCTCCACAAACTCTGAACCCGGTGGTATTCCCGCCGCCTTGCTTGCTTAGCTGCTCTGCGACCTCCACGCAACACCACTCTGGGAGGAGGTCCCCCCTGGTGCTGCGTCACGGTCGCATCCCCAACCCGTGGGAAGATTCTCCCTAAATAGGCTGCAACCTCGTCCTCCAGGTTGTCCAGCCCTTCAGCAGCCCGCCTCGCCAGATCCTGCAGGTAGGTGCTTTCATAGCCTTCAATACGACCTACCTGCCCCCCGAGCCTCAGGACTTCGGTCTTCAAATCGGCAAGAAGACCGGAGGTCCCAGGGGAGGGATACTGAATGGCAGACTGCTGGTCCACGCCAGCAATAGGAGATGCGGGAGAAGCCCCACCGCTATTTGCCAGGATAGCTTCCTGGACAAGCTGCTTATAGTGGGGCTTCAGGCGGAGGTTCTTGATGGCAATGACTGTGCGCATGGGGAAACGTTCGCTCAAGTAAACATTTATATTACGTACCCCATTGCGCACAGCCACCACCTCATCTGCCGCCATCCTGCGCAAATCCTCGGAAGCATACCTAGGCTGCACTCGTTCAACATTAATCTCTTCATTAGCAGCAACAGGATGCTTCCGTCTGACGTGGACACCAAGGCCAGACCTGGAGGTGAATGCCCGCTCACAATGGGCACACTGGTGGTCTAAAGAGGCAGTGGAAGAGGAAGAGGGTAAGGATGATGAGGAAGAAGAGGAGGGAGAGGATGGCCGACGCCCCTGCCTGGGGCGCCTCTGAGCGCCTCCCCTAGAACCCCGCGAGCCAATGGGCTGGCGGGGGCTATGAGGCTGGTGTGTATTATTATTCATAACTGGGGAAGCGCGGGATTTAAGGGTCAGGGAACCCATTGACAGGGGTCCCCTCCCTAATCGCCAGAGGGTCATTCAGCCACCCCTGGAACTTCAAGAGGGGTCCACCAGGGAAACCTAATGGGGCCACCTCTGTTCATCCCAGGGGGCCCGGGTTGCGCGACGGGGACGCATGACCATGACTTGGGTAGGGATAAGAAGGGCTCCGAAGAGATAAAAACACCCTCTATTACCCTACCCCAGCAACCCCAGGAATTGACGTTTGTGCATACGCAATACCTACCGTCAGTCTGGGGACAATGATTTTCATAGGGGACCATCTACAACCAAATTCGCATATATCCTGAAAATTCCATTGAAATCGGGTGAAAAATGTAGAAGTTATGGTTTTTACAAGGCATTTACGTTTGCGCATACGCAGCAAATACTATTCGTCTGGGAATGATTATTTTCAAAGGGGATTGTCTACACGCCAATCCGAACAATCCTAGAAAATTTCATCAAATTCAGACGAAAATTGTAAGTGCTATGGCTGTTACAAGGATTTTGCGTTTGCGCATGCGAAGCTACTGTCAATTTTGAGGTCTTGATTTTCATAGGAGACCATCTACAACCTAATCAGCATAATTCCTGAAAATTTCAACGAAGGATAGAAAATGTGGAAGTTATGGCCGTTACAAGGAAATTCACGTTTGCGCATGCGCAGCTATCAGTCCGTGGATAATGATTTTCATAGGGACCAGGATTTCATGACAGAAAGACAGGCACGGAACCAAAATTTTTCAGAAAGGTCTGAAACGTAAAACGCGAGTGGAATATCGATTTTGGAGAACTCTTTTTTTCGACCTTGAAAAGTGAAAAAAAAAGGTTCCGCTACCTTGGTAAACTCGGAAGCAATAATAGGTTGTTACCGAAAGCAATCTAGGTATATTAATTAACCATCGAATACACAGTACATTCAGTACGACCAAAAACAACACGCTCTTCCCAAATTTACATCTTCTTTCACTTCACATTTTCTTTATTTAACCAGGGACAGTCATAATAGATTACATACATTTTTTACCACCTATATCATAATTACTTGATTAGTTTTTCTTGTTTACGAATGCAACAGAACAAATTATTTACCTAATAAAATTGACCATCCATGCTGGTGGTTTCGTCATGATGTTCTGGGTGTTCTAGTTTGATTATCATCCTCAATCGAAGGGATGGTACAGGACTTCCTGTTGTGCGTTCGCTAGAATGTGATGCCTAATTCTCCTCAAAATTGCTCCCTGTTGAATTTCGAAGACGTAGGACCAAGGCTGAACGGCAGGAGTAACTTTGGTAGCTGGTTCCCATTGACCTTTCTGTTGTTCCACAACTACCTCTTTTTCCCCATGGAGCAGTTGTATTATCGAAGTTCCTCGGATGTAATCTGGAAGAGTCCAATGCTGCCTGGCACTTCTATCCCTCACAATCCTTCTTGGTGTAACATCGAAATCAACCAATGTCGCATCAATAGGTCAGTCCTAAGACGCCTCCAAAGAACAGCTGAGCAGGTGAGAAGACAAGGGACGTAATAGGAGATTCCCTGCACAGCAATTTCATATCATTGTTCTTGGCAACGCTTACAGCTTTCTCCGCCAAACTATTGGATCTGGAGTATCTTGGACTGGAATTCGTCATCCCAAAACCTCATTTTGCAGCTGAGAAACACTCGGCTATTGTAGGGTACGTTGTGGCACACATTCTTCAAGAAGAAAACTTATCTCTGAAAATCTCCACCATTTTTGACACAGGTCATATTCATGATTCCAAATCATTGTTTTCACCAAAAGATAAAAATTGTTTTCACCAAAAGACAAAAATGATATCTGAGCCAACCCTTCGGACCGGTCACTGATGAGGAAGCTGAATCTATACGGTCTTAGTAAATTTCGCCAAAAACATCACTGCTCCCAAATTCACCAAAAATGGATTACAAGCTTGGTTCAAAATAGCTAGGACACCCTGTAAAATACTAAACACATTATTATCGCGTATAAATTTAAAATTTTGACCATGAAGAAACAAAATGATCCTATTTTAACCTTCCGTTAGTGGCGTGTATGTGAGGCATACATGTCTCTCTTCAGTTGCCTGTCAAGCTTCACCCAAGTGGTGTGTGGAGGGCGTCTCCTCTCCGATTCTTCTCTGGCAATGTGAGGAGTCCCACAATTGCCCTAAAACCGCTGTCCTTTGAACCCCAATCGAGATAACGGTACTTTGTATTTGTCACATACATGCCACCCTTTGTGTAATTTTTTTCAAAAGTTATTTTTTCACTTGGAACAAACTTAATTGGTATTTGTCACACACCAATATATTCAAGTTTCAAGCAATATATTCCAAGTAAACCCAACAAGTATGGGGTGAAAGTATTTGCACTCGTTGATGCTCAAGTGTTCTACACTTACAGTGTGGAAATTTACGCCGGACAGCAACGAGGAGGGACCTTCTGCAACCAGCGGATGTGGATTTTTTAGGACGTCCCACAGTAAGACTTGGGCGTCCTTATGCGATCGATCTGGGGTGAAGTTGGACAACACTCAACAGAAAAAAAAAATAACCACACAGTAATCCGTTTTAGACCATTCTGAATCAAAATCCGCGAAAAAAACCATAGGTGTATGTCTGTGTGTGTGTGTGTGTGTGTATGTGTGTGTGTGTGTGTGTGTGTGACAAAATCTTGTGTCGTCTGCACAGCCCTTAGTTCTCAACCAATTTTCCTGGTTCTTTTTTTGTTCGGCGCGTAAAACTATCTAGTTGTGCACTACGTCGCCGGAATTTCGAATTTTGCCTTTTAAGGGGGGGAAAGGGGGGGTTAATGCTCAAAAAACGTGCGTTTTTGGGTATAATCTTGTGTCGTCTGCCCAGGCCTCAGTTCTCAACCGATTTTCGTGGTTCTTGTTTTCTTCGACGTGGAAAACTATCTAGTTGTGCACTACGGCGTTGGAATTTTGAATTTTGCTTTTTAAGGGGGGGTTATTGCTTGAAAAACGTGCGTTTGCGGGCATAATCTTGTAAACTCCGCCCTGGCCTCAATTTCCAACCGATTTGTGTGTTTCTTTTTTTGTTTGACTCAAATAACTTCCGAGTTATACATGATTTCACCAGAGTACCAAAATTCGCAGGGGGAGAGGATGAGTGGGGGGATAATATTCACAAAATATCCGATTTTTCAATATTTCGGCTCCGTTATTGCTTAACAATTTTACCCAACCTTTGAAATTGAGGAAAAATTCTCATTATACCTCCGGATTTTCATGAATTATTCTCTGTACCACCATGGAACTAATAGTGGTGCCACCATGGTGCCAGGACACCATAAACCGCATATTTCGTGTTTTTTTTTTTTTTTTTTTTGTGTTTCACCTTGAATACGGATGTGAACTTCGACGGACTGCCTACTAAACTTAATAGATGAAAGTTCAACGTAACAACGTGTTTCCGCTTTGGTGCCAGACTGGCACCATTGGCGGGGGGGGGGGGAGGGGAGGTTGATTTCGAATTCGCATGTTGGGTATCGTAGATCATGGTTTTTAAAATGCTCTTCAGATTCGAGGCTCCCTTGGCGCTAGAAATGTTATGTTGGATAAGGGTGAGGGGGGGGGGGTCACTATTTCTTGCCTAAAGTAAAATACAAAAAAAAAAATAATAAAAAAATAAATAAAAAAAAAATAAAAAAAACTCACTCGATAAATTACATCGAGTGAAACTGTTTTATCGCTTACCAACTGGTTAAACTGATCTAATGCTTATCCAATGGGACGTCCCCTGGAATGCACGCATTACTAAACAATATGTTTGAAAAATTGGAGTCCTAAAGATCTATTCGATGAATGTATCTGTCTAGTCAGTTTTTTCAAGCGTAGGTGGGCTTTGGAGTCCGAATTTGGGGTTTGGATTTATTTTTTTACAATTACTTTATGAATGAGAGTTCCTTCTTGAAAATGTGATTTACCTATATTACTCAGTCAGCTGTCAAAAGTTTCGAAGCTTATAATTACTCGTAGCTTTGTTGTAGTATCTAAGCATTTATCTCTATGTAAGCTCTGCAATTTAATATAAGACTGATATTTATTATACCTAACACTGATTTTTCAAAAATATGTAACTTGAAAAGTTTCTGAAAAATGTAGTTAAGAAATGTTTTTAGAGACCACATATTTTTTTATTTACATTTTTTCAAAATACAAAAACATTAACTAAACAATTACGTGTCCTGTTTACACAACCCTGACGGTTAAAAAAGGACTTTCTCTATCGGTATACGCACAAAAAGTGTAGTGTATGTGAGACTTACATGCCACCAATCGCGTAAGAATAGAGGTGCCACTAACGGAAGGTTAATGATATTTTCAAAATTACGTCACAAGATGGTCCAAAATAAATCTCAACCAATGTCTGCACAAACGTTTTCCAAGATCTTCGATTTCTCTCCATGTGATCACTCGATTTTCCTTCGATTTGGGGAGTAGTTAGAAACTTGTTCCTCGCTCGAGAATTTCATACCAATCCAATTATAGCAAGTAAATTCTTAGAGGTTAGCCAATTGTTCTTTAAAATCGATAAATCGGAAATGCTAAAAACCTCACCAAGTTACCATGATTGTTTCATATCAACGAATTAAGGTACCTATTCTTTTTGTGAAAGAGCTTTTTTGCCAGCTCAACTTGGCAGACGTTTCTTCTTCGTATTTTGAAATTTTAGTCCTTAGTAACTTAGCTGATAGCAGCAGAAGGGTTGTGTAAATGCGATGTTCAAATTCTACTAAACGTACAGTAAATTTTCATGAATTTATCCTCAATAACGAACTGCATTATTGTGACTTCAAGAAGATTTGGCAGAGTTAGTCTTTTCTCCGGTAGCCACTAGGATGGACTCTATTGTCATTCAAGGCTCGCTTATCGACCTTCTAAAATAGGGATGACCAACATACAAGCGCGCACATCTTGTTCAATCAATGTGCAACTTGCGTGCCGATGTATGTTAGCATTTCCTGGCGGATATCCATCGGAATTCATTCGAGGTTCTGACGTTGATTGTACTTTCTATAAGCTCTCCCCTTTGAAAGCTCGCGACGGAAGCGAACGAGCTCGATTTGAGCCGTCTCAGTGTATTTCCTGTCACAACCAATCCGAATTTATTTGTTATGGAAGTTAGTCGTGATTCAAACAAAGTGGAAGGATGAACGAAGATCCTCACGTTCTAGTTTCCTCACCATCGATGGTTTGTATTCTAAAAATTGGATTCTTGTAAATATAATTTTCCTTGTTTCAGGACTGTCTTAACCATTGTCTTTTACACTCTCGCCTTTCTTGAAGTCTACATAACATCACTCCTATAATTCTCTCTTCAATTTATCGATTCCCAGGGCTTCCAAAGTACGGAATATTTCCGATAGATCCTCTTCACATTGAGCTCCTGGATCTTTCTCACGCTCCAGGAAGGACTCTGGATGTGCGGCACAAATTCATGGACGTCGATTTGATCGGACTAAAATCCGGAGTGATCGACGCCGTTAGGTTAGTACATGAACCACTTGTAATCAAGGCTTGCGTCTTTGGGTGGGCCGAAAAACCACTTTTTGCTTGTTCCGTATCCTAATAGTGCAGAAAAGTTGCGAAATGGTCCCAAATGAAGGGAAATTTGTTTTTGGATTTTTTCTATCAAGTCTTCCATTAGCGCAAAGCTGTTGAAATTGAACAAAAACCGTGAAAATTGATTATTTCCCGAAATGTTTAAACCATCATTAAAATGGTCCTTTGTTGTTCTAATAGTGCGGGACTAACACTATGGACCCTCACGTGTTCAAATCTGTCGAAAAATGTCCAATACGATGATGTTTTCATCTCACACAATGAGCCAGTTAAAACCCCGAAACTCGTAGAATTTGGGCTTCATATAAAAAGTCTTTCAAGTGCCTGTAGTTTTCTTTTCTGGGCTTCAAAACAGCAGTAAGGCAAGGCTGGCCCCTTACGACGTTGATTTGTGAATATTTTGAATGTCCGTGAATGTGAAAACGTGTTCTGATAACTAAAAGTTTTAGCTGATCAGGCTCTTGTGCCCATTCACTCCCTGTCTTCCGCGGTGGATGCAAATTGTAAAATTACCGCTATCATGTTTATTGTTTGTGATTTTATCGCTTCATTTGGGACCATTTCGCAACTTTCCCGCACTTTTAGAATACGGAACAAACAAAAAGTGGTTTTTCGGCCCATCCTATTGTATCTTAGGGGTATATTTAGGCTTAACTATGATCAACAATGAGATTAGTCTCATAAGAATAAACTATGAACTCTCAGAATAAACAAATACCTAGTTTTTATATTTCTCACAAATACAAGGCGAGCAACAGGAAAAACTTGAATCTGGCGAAGGCAGGATAATTGAGAAAAAAAAACCCGTTGCCATGTGAACATACGATAAAGTCAATAATACGAGTATATCAAGAGCTCAAGTCTGATTGGATAAATAAGTATAAAATGCTACCCTTTCAATTACACTTCCTATGTTAATCTGTCGTGTGAGATCGATCTCATTGTACATTCCAATATTGTCCAATATTTTATAAACTCTTCACAGTGATTATAATGTTCTGATCCGGTTCATGTGGTTCACGATTTTTACGGAAGTACTGTGAAATCATCTTTGTTTGGTTTACAGGATTGATCGCGATGCAAATACGATAGAGATCGACGCCACGTTGAAAGAGCCGTTCAAACTGAAAGGCAACTACGTCTCCGTAGGTAAAGTTCTCACGTTGCCGGTCAACGGAGCTGGACCTTTCGAAATTACCCTTTGTAAGTGAAAAGTCACCAATTATTTCCACTAGTTATTAAGGAGGGTTAACAAAAATTAGTTTCGTGAGTAGGTTTGCGATTGCGCAAAACTTTGTGCAAGAATGAAATCTTATCTAAAGGAACCCTCATTTCTATCATATTACTTACATTGTTTTTTTTTAAATGAAAAATCCCATCGTATGAACCCTTCTTCTTGCCTTTTTCGATTGTTCAAAATACGAATGAAATGAGTGCAAAAAGTGCACAAAATATGAGATGTTTTTTGTTGAACCGTCAAAAATTTCAGGTATTTTTTTGCGCTGGATAACGTTGAGTCCTTTTTTCAACCAGGTGAAAACCTAGTTTAAGAAGCATGTAGTTACTAAACATACAAAAATCACACAACTGCATGGTCAAAATGAGCCCTTTATACACAATCTTTATTTCAAATCGAATAGGAACATTATTACTCATTTAAATTCATTTAAATTCACATTTGGATTTTACGTAGGCTATTAAAGAAGAATGTATATTTTTGATGCCAGAGGCATATATGTATATTTTTGATGAGGCCTTTATTTATGTGCGTATTACAGCCTAAATGTCAATATATGTCTCCAAAAGTGATGATTATACAGACCGGCAGAATTTGTCTTTCAATTCAGCGATGAAAATTCTCTGATAAGAAGCAAATCGAGGTGGCTCTAGGATGGGGGAAATGGAAACCTGGCGTAAACCGTTCATGGAGCTATACACATTAATCAACATCAAAAAAAAATAATAATAATAATAAGTTGAATGCGTTCATCGTGTTCATAAATTATTCAGGTTTCTGGAGAAATAATTTTCGAAAAATCAGGATTTATTAGTTGGGGTGTGGATGATCCCTTATGTATCCTTATGTATGATGTATCCCTTATGTAGCGATAAATCGCTGCATCCACTCATACGCAAACGTGAATTCCCTGGATCTTCAATTATTTTTTAGACCATTTTTATGGATTTTCCTGAATTGGAGTTTAGATAGTTCCCTAAGACATTCATTGTCAAATAATCGATCAGATTTCATGGGCAAAATCTGAAAGAACCAAGTAAAAAATCGTGAATTTTTCGCGTAAAATTATTTTGCCTCCAAAAGTAATGATCATGCCGACAAGCTGAACGTACATTTTAATTCAGCGGTGAAAATTCTCTGACAATTTACTTTTCAAAATCTAAAAAAAAAAAAAAAAAAATAGAAATTAGAAGTTAACATTAACCAAAATATGAGAATATGATGTTGAACAGAATGCATATCATTGAAATGAGGTCGCTAAACTTTGAAATTTCATTTTTTATTCTTAACCCTAATTGGACCATGGTGCCACTAGTGTCACCGAAAACATCATAGGAATTCCCCAGCTGTCCTAAGGTGTCACCAGATTAACTAGATTAAAATTGCAATTCAAAACTTATCGGACAATAGCTGCATTTCCGAACAATTTTTTGTAAATTATTAAAACTCAAAAAATGATGTTTTGACGAAAAAATTTGAAACTTTTTCATCGATTTCCTTGGAAGTTTTTGTTATAACTCTATTTTCTGACTTCCAATAGCCCCACAATAATTCTGCTATCCATTAAATTTAAGATTTCAATTTAATTTTGATTACTCCGGTGACACTTTAGGGTAATTGTGGAGTTCTAAGATGTTTTCGAGACACTAGTGATTCCATGGTACAAAATAATGGGGAGGTCTGATGCGATCCATGTGTTACTCGTTAGCAATGACAAACCAAGGATACTTTAGTCATTGAAACAAGTTAATAACTATGATCTATAGTTTTGAAAAACCATAGTCCAATTAGGGTTAATGTGTTTTCAATCATCTGTTTCAGACGACATGAAAGCCACTTTGAGGTACAAAGGTCACCAAGAAAAGAAGAAAGGGAAGATCCACATGAGGATGGACGAGGTGCATTTCCCACTCAAAGTATCCAAGATGCACGTCAACTTCAAAAACTTGTTCAAAGGAAACCCTCAAATCAGTAAGTTGATTTCTTGTCTAATTTATTTGGTATTCATTTTACTTCTAATGGAACACGTAGTGAGTCAGGCTTGTGGATCACATGTGGTTCCAGAGGAAAAAATATTTTGATCGCGTTTGTGATTGGTATAGGAAATTTTATGCTGCTTCCGAATTTATCCTTCAAAAAAATCGTAGAAACACAATCCCATATTTTTCCTATGTTTTACTGTAGGAACCCTAAAAACTTAATTTTGACCATAATTTTGAGAAAATTTGTAGATAATTTTACTACGTAATTATTTTACTCAGCAGTATAAGAAGTTTTAAAGCACAAATAATGCCGATGCAGTGGATTCATAATTTTTAGTAGTTAGTTAATGTACCTTATTAGAGAATCCGTCGTAACCAGCAAGTCGAGAACAGAAGGCGAGCGCTTTAGATGTATAAAAAGAGAGTATTCAGTTCAATGAAGAGAGTTGTGATGAATTTTCGTGTCCATTCAGAGTAGTTACGAGGAGACAACCTTTAGCCAAAAATAACTTCAGATTAACACTGACCGACTCAATTATTCATTTTTCCTCCAATTTTATCTATTTCCTCACTTTGAGGAGTTCATAAATAAGGAATAGATTACCACAATTATAAATGCTTATTTTTCCTTATAAATACTCAATTGTCAAATTTGAGTTTTTATGAGTTAATAACTGCTCTATTTATGACAAAATCTGATTGATCACAAGTGGTACAAGAAGGACAAAAAATGTGGATCGTGGAGTCTTAAAAGAAATTTTCTGCTGATTCCGACTTATACCAAATTTATTTTCCTATAGGTACCTATCCAAGTTCCAAAAAAATCTTAAACGCACAAATGATTTTTTGATCAATTTTTTGATATTTTACAGTAATAGGAAACCAAAAAAATTTTTCACATCAATTTTTTGATATTTTACAGTAATAGGAAACCAAAAAACCCCAATTTTAACTCATGAAAAAGTTGTGGATAATCGGATTTTGTAACTATTCTACACAACCGTAAGTGGAATTAAAGCACTATAAAAACCCATTATCATGAGAAAAATGATGCCAATAAAGTAATAACTGCTCGATTTATGACTAAATCTTGAGATGTTCGTTCTTTTACTACCAGCCTCATACATTAACCATGCCGTGAAGATGGTACCAATCAACATTTTAAATCTATCCGCACCAGTAAAATTAAGAATGTTAATAAATTGTTATCAAAAAATGTTTTAATGTATAACAAAGGACATGCGAACAATGGAATGCTAAGTGGATTCTATTTTAAAAATCCGAGAGACTTCTCCACGGAGATCTTTTACTCGTTTTTTACCGGAGCTGCGAAGGGATTGAATCTTATTAAATCTTACCTTGAAATGGGAATAGCGCAAAAAAAGTTACACTTGGAGTAAGAAGGCCGAGGATTTTTTGTACAGTTTTAATTCCTCAAAGTTATGTCTTCGGGTTCTCTTTTAATTTGCGTCGCGATAAACATTGTGATGTGGGATGATGTTTTAATCAAGTGTGATTTCTCATTGTAAATTGTAATTCTCGTTGTTAAGATACGTGTCGTTTATAGTTTCTTTCATTCAATTTTTTGGGAAAGGAGTAAGCAATTTGAAATTTGCCTTTGAACGAGGGAAAATGGGGATTAATGCCCGAAAAAGGCTCCACCAGGCCCTGAAATTTCCTTAAATTAAACACTTTGAACGCGCGATACTTAATTCCGCGATCCTTAATTCTCAACCGATACGAGAATTTCAGTTATTAATGATTATAAGGAGTTTTTATTATGTTTTCGACTGTCACTGTTGATACCGCACCTTCGTGACCGATCGTCAGGTCACGACTCAGGAAAGCGTAACCGTTTTTATCTTAACAAATGTCGCGAAATAAACGTTAAAATTTTTTTGTGGAAAAAATAACGTAAAATTAATCATCATTAATTATTGTCATTATGACAAGCACGCCCACCTCCCCCCCATCGAATCTTTGGCCCGATCTGTGATAAAGTATAATAAACATAACAGGAAAATAAATCAAGCACAAAAAGGACAAAAATTATGTGTGGAAGTAAACAAAAGTGGAAAAAACTGGTGGCACATAGTTGCCTCACCACTTTCCCATTTTTTGATAAAGGAGCTATAACTGATGAACAACTCAACCCTAAAATCACTTCTTTTGGAACATTTCCTTTGATAGTGTAGTAATGAGCACATGATAGTGGACTCTGCCGCTCCGCGCTTTTTTCCTGGAAGATACGGAGTATGTTGATGAGTGATGTGTTGATTTTGGATTATTGTTTTCAATAACGAATCTTTGGAATCGCCCAAGAAAAAAAGAAAAAGAAAAAAAACGTAGAATCCAAAAATCGAATAAAAATTTGGCCGTCCGTCCGTCCGACCTTCCCCACTTAGCATTGACCGATTTTGATGAAATTTGGTATGTAGGCTCCATTTGGGGTCTAGTTGTGCCCCGAAGATTTTAGTTGATGTAGGTCACTTCTAAGGGTTGAAAATGAAGTTTGAAATTTTTAAAACGACCTAACTCAAACAATTTTGATATAAAGGTATTATTTTTCCATCAATTTAAGATAGTGTGGAATTTTTAGAATTTTTTGAGACCACGCGGAGCCCTGTAGGACAAACCGTTCGCTCCCTACGATAGTTTAAGGGTTGGACTTACGATAAATCAGAAACACGAGTGTGAATCGCAAAAGAGGCCTAATACCCGTTCAAATGTTAGGTGACCGAAATACGATCGATGTTTTTCTTCAAGTTGATTGGTGGTAACAAAGACAAAGCCGTGTTCTTTCCAGACGAGTGAAAAACTGTGACGATAGAAAAAAAAATGTACCTTTGTGTAATAATTTGCAGCGTTTTCTTTCGAGTCTGGCACCCTACTTCCTAGATGATTAACGTAAAAAACAACTTCTCCGCAACATAATCTATTACCTCGCTTTTTTCACTTTAAATGATTTATTTTGTACCTATTGACGTTTCCATGTTTTTATGGCAGTAAAATAAAGATTAGTTTGTATTGATATGGACAATTTCTTGTGCCCGATGTGTTTTGTTGGCAATACAACGTTGATTGTTTGGTACCAGGATGACTCGTTGGAGGAGCCCCCCTCGAATGACTCGAAATCTCATGTCGGGTATCGTGAATCTTGGATTGTATAGCGCTGTTCACTCGCATGTCTCTAGAAATAATATGTTAGGACTGTATGGGGGGGAATATACATGTTGGGTACCTATTTATCGACGATTTCCGATTTCAAAATACACCTTTTCGAGCTCTCATAATGCTAAAAACTATATTTATGTTACTTCTTCAACATATTAAACAAATTACATTGGGTGAAACTGTTCTGTGAAGTAGAAAGGCGAATAAAAATTTACGTTTTGTTGATTACTAATTGAAATTGAACGATCTAATTCTTACCGGTTGGGACGTCCCCTGGAATGCATTGTTCTACCTAACATTATGTTTTCTTGTACCTCGGCTTCAACTGTTTGGATTTTAACGAAATCCATGAAAAATAATCTTGTTCTAAACTCTGTCAATTTGAGAAACAATCGTATAGTTACCAACCGCCCAATTCGAGGCATATTCGTAGCCTCTTGGTAGATGTAACATTCAAAAGTTGTTCACTCCCTAATTAGGTGTCATTTAAATTCGAACCACGAAAGACTAATCAAACTCCTTTATCTTGAGTGATCCTCAAAAAGACTACCTACTCTTTACTAACAGTTAGTAGGATCTTGACAGTCACCGGTTCCTTGAGTAATTCATTCGTTCCGTACAGGATGTTGTGTTGTTAGTCTTGGAGCAATTAATTCAGCCAAATAACCGGAACGATACGGTATCGTGGTTTTAATTTTTATTTTTGTAATGAGGCTTTGTTATTATTTTTATTCAGGATGTAGGTTTTAAGAATTCTAGCAGACAAGTCAAAAGAATAAGATTAAGAGACTCGAGGAAGTTATGATTTAATGTTGATACCGCCAATCGCTGTAGTTGGGATTCATTCGAGGATCAGCTACCTCGTACATTCCTCCACGTCGTTTCTCATTCCCCATTCACACGTGCTTCGTTTGCTTAGGTGACGCCATCAACGTGGCGCTCAACGAGAACTGGGAAGACGTCTTGGACGACATGAAACCCTCGTTCGAAACCGCCATTGGACAAGCCTTCAAAGAAATCACCAACCGAGCCCTCGTCAAGATCCCCATTTCGGACCTCATCAAAGACTTCTCGTAAACTCCGGTATTTTGAGTGAAACAAAAACTTGTCAAATTCAGCGAAAGGAAGGAAACTTTAATTTATTGTGATATATTTTGTACATTTTTTTAGATCTTAAGGTCAATTTATTTATTAAATTACGAATTTAAAATCAAAAATAAAAACTTTTACGACAATCTTTATTTTGGTTTATTATTTTCAAAAATGAACCTTATGAATCAAGCAAGAAAAAAAGTTATCCCCTCAAATTTTCTGTCTTACGTTTCAAGAATCATGAACTCCAAAAATTGAATTTTTTTTTTTTTTTTTTTCAACTTCTGGTTGGACCTAAGTAACCGATATAGAAGAATTTTTTTAATAGGCTCAATTAGGATGTAGTTGTGCTCTATGTTGAAACTCAGCTCTACGGTCAGTTATTTGTGAGGAGTGAACAATAACGACTGAAACATTAAAAAAACCGCGCTCGAAATTTTTGATGTATATTTATTGTATCTTAAACACTGTAAAATAACGAAATTTTTTTAACCGAATGTGACCACCCAGAGTGTGTTGGACCAACCGTTTGCTTCCTGTAAGTAGTTAAGGATTGAAAGTAAAGTGAATCAGAAACACGAGTGTGAATCGCGATTATTCCTTAGTAACAATGGAACGAGTTTGACGACATTTATTTAAATAGGCTCTATTTTGGATCTAGTTGTGCCCTGTGTTGGAACTGTTATTGTCAGTCATTTCTAAGGGGTGAAAAATAAAGATTGAATCTTTCAAAACGACCTACTTCTAAAACGTTTTATGTAAACGTATAGTTTCATCATCAATATAATATATCATGGACGGTTTTCAATCGAATGGGACCACGTAGAGCTCTGTAGGACCAACTGTTTGCTTCCTGTAAAGAATTAAGGATTGGAAGAAAAAGAACCAGAAACACGAGTGTGAATCGCGAATATTCCTTAGTATCGATTGCTTTGGGATCTAGTTTGTATTTAGTATTATAGTTTAGTATTTCACCAATCCCTTTGTGAAATCACAGGTTATTGTAGCCACTTCTAAGAGGTTAAAAATAAGAATTGAAACTTTCAAAACAACCTAGATCGAAAACGTTTAAAGCAGAGGTGCTCAAACGGTCGATCGCGATCGAATGGTCGATCGCGAGTGCTTTTTGGGTAGATCTCGAGAAGAAAAAAAATTTTAATGAGTAGGTAGGTAACTACCTAAACTAAACTAGTTTTGTGTTCAAAAGTTTTAAACACGGAGGAAATTATGGGCATTGCACAAAAATTGTGAATCTCATCCGTTCACGTAGCTTGCAACGGCGGCTCTTTCAGTTGCAGTTGGAAGATAGGGAGTCAGCTGAACACACTGATTTACTACTTCACACGGACGTCAGATGGTTGAGTCGCGGAAAATTCCTAGAAAGGTTTCATGAATTATTGCCCGAAATAACAGCGTTTCTAGACGAAAGGGGTGATGACACTCAGATTTTGAAAAACGAAAAATGGCTAAATGATTTGGCATTTTTGACTGACATCACAATGCACTTAAAGGAAAAACTATTATTGAGATGTTTAGCGTAGTAAACGCATTCAAAAGTAAATTGCAACTTATGATAGATCAACTGAAAAGAAAGGATCTGAAACATTTTCCGTCTTTGAAAGCAAAGATTCCTCAGTTGAATTATGATACGTATGAGGGTGAATTATCAAATATTTTGGGACAATTCGAAATGCGTTTTTATGATTGCAGTAAATGGGAAAATATAGCATCATTTATGAGTTATTCTTTTTCATGTAAAAAAATGTAATGTAAAAAAATTGAGGAATTAGCTATTGAAATAGCAAGTCAGTTTAATATGAACTCATGTTCTGTTGAAAATGAGTTGGTGCAGATTATATTACAAATATTATATTACAAATTTCTGGTGTTTTATATCTGAAGATAAATATCCGAATGTAAGGCAAATCGCCCTTCAACTGACGGCATTTTTTGGGTCAACTTACTTTTGCGAGTCTGCATTTTCTGAAATGAAGATAATTAAGTCAAAATATCGCAATCGACTAACTGACGTTCACATGTCATTATGCTTGCGATTAGCACTCAGTGGTTACGTACCATCTTATGAAAAGTATGCTGAGGACATGCAGTGCCACGCTTCAACATCCAAAGCCAGTCTTTAGTTAAGTTTAACACCATAATATGGTGTTACATATTACAGTTACATATTACAGTTACATATTATGTAACTTTTTTGTTTTGTAACAACCAATAAACTCGCAATTTTGAATAACTATGAGTTTTTTCATTGATATTGTAGAGAAGAACCTAACTAAACCTAACCCAAACCTTGACTAAAATAATGTACCTATATTGTGCAGAAAGCTAATATCTATATATGCTACGGTACGCCCTACCTAGGTAGGTAGGGTGTATCGTTTATGTACGACAACCCTGCATCACACACACTTGCAGTCTCTCAGAGTCGATCGTAAGTAGTCTAATAATATTGAGGTAGATCGCCAGCAGTTCAAGTTTGAGCCCCCCTGGTTTAAAGGCATTATAAGCATTGTTTCTTCGTCAATTTAAAATAGTACCGAATGTTTTGAATCTAATGATTCGATTAATAATAACGGTAGGATGAGTAATGAATCAGAAACACGAGACTGAATCGCAAATGAATGTTCACAGACGGAAGCAGGCAAAATCTCGGTTCAAATTTAATTTTAATTGGTAAATTGACAGACACTGATGACGCATGCTTGAAGAAGAAAATGAACTATTGATGTCCAGGGCACTACGATTTTACTAAAATATGGATTATGAACTGTCAACGATACGTACCTTCGAGGGATCATTTAATCCATTTATAATAAACCTACAAAACTATGGCAGATTCTTCAGAGTCAACGTCCGCTATGTGACCTTGAATCTTGAGTAATTCTTTTTTCATCGCCTTCTGGTCTTTCCTGTTCATTTCTTTCTTCCTTATCTTCTTAATTAGCTTCCTCATCTGCTTGTCGGCAATGCGATCTATCAGTATCGCTTTGACTTTCAAATTCTTCCTGGCCGTCAATGGAATGTTTTTCAGAGATGATTCACTTATCTCCCCATCCTCCTCTTTCTTCGTTAATTCCGCCCTATCCTCGTTGCTCAGGTCGACTTTTCTGCACGATTTAACCATCAGCCGTTTGATTTGTTTTATCAAAGAGTCTTCCGGCGCTTTGGTCCTCTTGAGTCTCTTTATATCTTTGATTCTCGCGTGCGGAACTTCTGGCTCCGGCTCTTTCAATTCAACCGAAGTCATTCTTCCCAGATTCCCTTCGTCGACGGCCTCTTCGTCGCTGTCGCCGTGGAAAATATTGGGGAAATATTCGTGGAGATTGAACGCGTGTTCAGAAGACGCGGAGAAAATGAGGTTTTTGTAGTTGTCGATCGAAGAGATGTGCCCTGGATCGGGAAACCCACGGAGAATCTCCAAAAAACAAATCGATGCAAGAAATTAATTAACCCAGAAAGGTAGGTAAAAGCGCAAGTTATAAATCAATTGGCTGCAACCGGGTTAATTTACATACAATTTTCTTTTTTTTTCAACTTTTGAAATTTGTTTTCAAACAAATACTAGACCAACTTCTATCAAATATGTGATTATTGAATTTTTCTAATAACCAGAAAAGAAAAATGCCAGAGTTTTTTTTAAATTGTCTTGTTCTTGTTGGATCCAATTCAGAGAGTATTGGAAAATAGGGATCCCAAAGCAAACTTATCCCATATGCCACAACCACTTGACAGACTCTATTTATGTGGTTTACCTCCTCTTCGCTTATGCTGACGATTTCCAGGTACCCTGACCCGCCAACTAGAAGAAGGTCGTCTTTCAAAGGTCCACCCGATTCAATAGCCTCTTTAAAATATCTGTAAAGAATGTATCTAATAAAATAGGTATCTGAAATAAAGGAGCCACCAAAATTTCAGACCCCAAGTACCTGAATTCTTGGTAAAATCTTATAATCTGGTAACTAGAAGGGAAAGGATGTTTCTGACGAATCAATTATTGCGTTTGGACACCATCAATCTGGAATCTATGAGACAAGGCGGCCCAAAAGGCCACCCTATCCCATGTATAACTAGCGACTGCCACCTATCTCATGTTTAATTAGCGATTACCACCTACCTCATGGTTAACTAGCTATTGTCATATATATCCAGGTTAATTAGTGACTGCCACCTGCCTCATGGTTGATCAACCACTGCCACCTATCTCATGTTTTATTAGCGATTGTCACCTATATAACTAACGACTGCCACCATCCCACGGATACTTAGCAACTGCCACCTAACCCATGGTTAATTAGCGACTGCCACCCTATGCCACGGTTAGCTAGCGACTGCCACCCATCTCACTGATAATTAGCGACTACCACCTAACTCATGGTTAATTAGTGACTGCCACCTGCCTCATGGTTGATCAACCACTGCCACCTATCTCATATTTTATTAGCGATGGCCACCCTATCCCTTACTTAACTAGCGACTGCCACCCACCTCACGGTTAATCAGCCACTACTACCTATCTCATGGTTAATTAGCTACTGCCACCCTATCCCATACTTAACTAACGACTGCCACCCATCTCACGGTTAATCAGCCACTACTATCTATCTCACGGTTAATTAGCGACTGCCACCCTATCCCATTCTTAACTAGCGACTGCCACCCATCTCACGGTTAATAAGCGACTGCCACCTATCTCATGGTTAATTAGCGACTGCCACCTATCTCATGGTTAATCAAACACTACCACCTATCTCATGTTTAGTTAGCGACTGCTAACCATATCGTGGGTAACAGTCAGCGACTTTCACTTATATCAAGGGTATTTAGCTCAGTGTGCATGCATAAAAATCGTTTATTATTCAATTATACAGTATATTTTGTAAGTCTATCAGTGTAAAAAAAAGTCTGCCAAGTGGGTGTGGCACATAGCCTCCTCGTATCCATAACCCGATTATATAGATGATCCGATGCATAGTAGTTAATCTCAAAACACCAATCTCTAAGTTCCTTTCACTACCCTCATAGGGGACCATCTACACGCTAATCTGGACAATCCTAGTAAATTCCATCAAATTCGGATGAAAAATGTAATTGTTATGGCTGTTACAAGGATTTCATGACAGACACACAGACAGACAGACACGGAACCAAAATTGTTCAGAAAGGTCTAAAACCCAAAACGCGAGTGAAAATTTTGATTTTGGAGAACTTTTTTTTTCATCCTTGAAAAGTGAAAACAAAGCTTCCGTTACCTTGATAGACTCGGGAGCAATAGAGGACTTGAGTGTACGTACCTGAGACTGTAAGGGAATCCACCACCGTGCCATCGATTCAATGGTTTCAGTACTCGGTACCCGTCCGTTCTCATGTCAATCAGCATGATTTTCCCTTCTTTCGTCCACTGACCCACAGCTATTGTGTTGTCCTAGCAATCAAAACAAGTTGCTGTAGTTGATGAGGTAAATTTATTACACATCGCCGTTCCCCTTGCACTATGGGGGGTCCACACATGGGTTTTTGAATACATATTATAGCCTATAACATTACCAGTGGTTTGCCATCGAATCGACATCGTTCGATCGTTTGAAATCGGTTCATAGACTTACATACAATTGTAAAGTAAGAGACTTGCGATTGTAACCGTCTTTCGGGGAAATATATTGAGATGAATATCCCCTGAGCGATTATTCTATACTAATTGTAACAGAGTTCACTAAAGGAAGGAGTGTTTTATTTTCCCTCTCGTGATAAATGTCTTCCACCGAATTCCCAAGTACCCAGGTACACAGAGTTTCCACTTACCATCGAATCTATAGTGTCTCCAGCTACCACCGGGCCGACGATGTTTCTACACGACGACTGACACCTCACATCCCAAAGCTGAAAATTCATACTTTTTAATTATTTGAGGTATACTATTTTATTTTTTGCTTGAATAAAAATTACATTCACAATTTTTTGAAGATTTTCAATATTATTATTATTAGTTGGTTAAATCACACATTCTGAAGATGAAGACCACAGGGGTCTACGGCACTTGGTACTCAGTTTCAGTTATTGCAACATTCAAAGTCGAATTATCATGATATCAAGATGCCATATTTTGGCTGTAAAGAAACATTCCTAGCAATTTTCTCAATTTTGCAATTTTCAACATGAACGCAAAATTCGAAACAATCTTGTTAATTTTGTCAAACAGTATTAGTGACGCGATTTGTAGCATGATACTGATAATTAGAGAGAAATTTTGAAGGTAACCTTTAGAGGATTGCTGTGATGTCGTGACGAGGTGCAGTGGCATCACCCAATCAACAGAGTGAGCCCGCTGGATTATGCTATCTTGCCTATGACCTACAAGGATAGGATTTGAAATCCCAACCTCCCTATTCAGTTAAGTGAGCCAACAAGACTTTAATCCTTTCCTACTGACCCATGAGACTAGAATTCGAAACAGAGCCTCTGCGTGACTGCTAAGTTAAAAGGATGAGGTGATGTTATACTCTTATCAGTGATGAGCTGATTTATACATATTCAACTTGAATTGTACACGAACATGGAATCAAGATGAAATTACAGTTTGAATCCTGAGAGACAAGATGATGTCCTTTCTCGTCAGCTGAGTGTGTCAGCAAAAGCTCTGTAGAACTGCTGAGTAAGAGCGAACAGGTGCGGTGAACCTCCCTATTCAGCTAAGTGACCCTGCTGGTTCTGATTCTTTTTCTACTGACCTATGATACTGTAATTCAAAATGGATGCTAAGTTACAAGAAGGAATGACTCCCCAATCAGCTGAGTGAGCCCTGATGCTAAAATCTTTCCTACAAGGTCAAACAAGGATGAAATCTAAATAAAGTTATTGAATAAATTTATTATAATTAGTGAGAATTCTATAAATTATGAGGTCACAGATTTAGGGGCTCTGTTTCGATCTAAAAATTCGTTGTTTTACACATAATATGTGTAAAAAACAGAAATATTATTTCTACCTCAGAAATAGTATTACCTACAGAAATATTATTTCTGTAGGTATTTTTACGAATGAATTGTGTCAGGTATTTATTCGTATGATTAACTGCATTTCAAGTCAAAATGTACCTGTGAGAGTCCATCGTGCACAGAGAAGTACCTACATCCAACTCCTGTCAAATTCGTAAATAAATAGCTGTTGTAATTTGAAGAAAATTCGATGCTTTGTTCAATTTAGAAGGACGGGACTCACTGCTGCAAATATTCCTCTGAAAAAGAATCCTGTACGTGATGTACAGCGTAGAAGAAACAATTGAACGTCGGCGTAGTTCCTGTCAATCCACCAACTCACATCATTAGTCTCCGTAAATCGCTGTCACCATTGATCCAACTTTCACAGTCTTCCAGTTCCTTCTTTCATGACGAGCCAACTCACAATTCTCCATTCACGAGGTCTTCATAATACTACTTTTTGTTGCAATAACTCATCATGTTGAATGTAACAAACGGTCAATATTAAGATTCAATACAGTAGCAGCTCACACTTCGTTTTTGTCGCAGTAACTCAAGAGTTTTCATCGAAGTATCACGATTTTAAAATAATTAATCATTGTTTCACTGAACCGTCGATTTGAATCCACTATATAAAGCTGGGTTTCATCTGGCACTATTTACTTTGTAAGAGCAGGTAACTTTTATTTTCAATACACGTTTTTCTTGTTCTTCTTCATCATCGGTGAAATAAACGATGACTTTGATTTCAAAAAACGTTGTTTAGATAAAAAAGAAGATAATAAACGTTGCTTGAATAACACCATGAAGTTATTTACGGAATGGAAATTAATTACGATCGATAACGGATGAAGTGCACATTACTACTTAACCCTTAATTTCCCACTTGTGTCGAAAAATGTGTTTTTTCGGACTTTTAAAAATGAATGATAGATGTATTGTGACAAATATATAGAACATTTGAGCAGAAGGTTTCTTAAGGACCTATTACAGTATCAACTCAAGAATGATCTTTCCAAGGGCCACACTAGCGCTGTCTGTCTTTAAACCCAATTTTGTTGAAGTAGAAGAAGGGAACTTGGAAAAATCCTTGGTGGGATGTTGGGGCAGTTATTTCTCATAAAGTAAATAACGAAGGAATAAGGTGTGAAAGGTTCACTACATAGAGGGATTTGTGCTGCCTTAGGCAGTGGCGCCATCTCTGACGAGGAAATCCAACTAGTACCCTACAAGATAATAAATTAATGAGGGTAGAAGGTACCCCGAAGGCCGTATTTCATTCTGTCAACTCGAGAATTATTTTGTTTCTTCTTTGAGTAGGTATCAAAACAGCCAATGGCCATCATTTTGGCTTAAAAGTCGATTAACTGTATTAGGTAAAAATTGGACGTCCCAAAAGATACTTCAGGTTATTAAGGGTTAATGGACCATTTTATCACTATCCCTATATGATGAGTATGAAGTCTTCAACACTGATCAAAATCTAAAAAAATGCAGAATCACTCCCCTCTGTAGCTCATTTTTATGTTGACCGTCAAGAAGACACCTGAGAAGTGACCTGCGTCACATTATCCAAATTATAGGTAGTAAATGCGATGCAAAATGAGTCTGACGCCGATTTAAATCATCTAGGAATAAAAAGAGTTTCACTAAAATAATGAAAGATTTCTTGGTTTTCGTTAAAAAAAAAAAAAAAAAAAAAAAATACTGTTCCAACTGTTTAAATATACCTAGGTATATTTCTTAGTACTGTGAAGATGTTCTGGGTACGAAGTAGTTTTAGTTACGAATGATAACGGAGGTGTTGATGTGCACATTTCTTCCCAACGGTTCATTTGCACCATCTATCAGTCTGTCCAACACCAACCATAATGCGGAATCAATCCTCTTTTTGGACTCGCTTGATTGACAGTTTTGGTTGGTAATTTTTGTAATTCACTTGTACTTGTCTTTTCGATATTATAATTTCCATTGTGTAATGATTAGTAATGGTGAGTTGGTTCTGTAAGGAACTGCACTATGATTTTTGAGACAGATTAAACGGAATTTACCTGCTATTACTCAGTTATAGTACACAGGTATGCATACATAGATACCTTGAGGATTCCATCGAGACCTCCAGTGATGAATACTTGTTCCTTGGAAGTGGAGAATTTGGCAGCGTAAACTTTCATGTAGTGACCCTCGCCACCCATCGTTCCGCTGTTCCAAGGACGAACGTACGTTTTGTTGCAGTCTTTATTGTAGCCATAGTACGTCGTAACCACCTATAATAAATTGAGTTCTGCTTATTATTTAATTCGAGATTACAGCCAAGAAACATAAATATTGTACAAGAAAACAAAAAATTTAATGGCAGAATGGGATGTATATATTTTGACAGAGCTATTCGTAACAAAATGTCAACAGGTGATGGTTTCCATCACTATATGAAAGTCTTTCGTGATACACAGAGTGCAAGTGTCCAGGGAAAAGTCCAGGGAAAAAACCGACTACGTCACTTTTTTTCACAAATTGAGTTTTTTATATCGTTGAACTCAGAAAATGTTGAACTAGAAAAAGAGGAAAAACCGACGTAGTCGGAAGTTATAGGGCTTGGAGTTTTTGGTGTACAGGGAAAGAACCGACGATGTCTTCGCGTCCTGGAAAAGAACCGACGATGTCACTGTTCCTTGACTGAACCCCCAACAGCGCAACTGGTGGTTCTCACCACCTTGCCTCTGTGATTCACAACATTTCTTATCAGTTCCGTATTGTTTCCTTCAACGAGTGTGTTCTACAGTTTTTCTCCAGTTCCTCGAAATAATTCTGTGTTTATTTTTAGGACGTCCCACAGTAAGACTTGGGCGTCCTTATGCGATCGATCTGGGGTGAAGGAAGACAACACTCAACAGAAAAAAAAAATAACCACACAGTAATCCGTTTTAGACCATTCTGAATCCAAATCCGCGAAAAAAAAACCATAGGTGTATGTCTGTGTGTGTGTGTGTGTATGTGTGTATGTGTGTATGTGTGTGTGTAACAAAATCTTGTGTACTCTGCACAGGCCTTAGTTCTCAACCGATTTTCCTGGTTCTTTTTTTGTTCGTCGCGGAAAACTATCTAGTTGTGCACTACGGCGCCGGAATTTTGGATTTTGCTTTTTAAGAGGGGGAAAGGGGGGGGTTAATGCTTAAAAAACGTGCGTTTGCGTGCATAATCTTGTAAACTCTGCCCAGGGCTCAATTTCCAACCGATTTGCGTGTTTCTTTTTTTGTTTGACTCAAATAACTTCCGAGTTGTACATGATTTTACCAGAGTACCAAAATTTGCAAGGGGAGGGGGTGAGTGGGGGGATAATATTCACAAAATATCCGATTTTTCAATATTTTGGTTCCTTTACTGCTTACTAATTGTATCCAAGCTTTGAAATTGAGGAAAAATTCTCATTATACCTCCGAATTTTCATGAATTATTCTCTGTACCACCATGGAACTAATAGTGGTGCCACCATGGTGTCATGATGCCATAAACCGCTTATTTCGTGGTTTTTTTTTTGTGTTTCACCTTGAATACGGATGTGAACTTCGACGGACTGCCTACCAAAACTAACAGATGAAGGATCAATGTTACGACGTATTTCTGCTTTGGTGCCAGACTGGCACCATTGTTGGCGTTGGGGAGGTGGTGGGGGGGGGGGTGAACTCGAATTCGCATGTTGGGTATCGTAGATCATGGATTTTAAAATGCTCTGCAGATTCGAGGCTCCCACGCCGCTAGAAATGTTAAGGTGGATAATGGTGAGGGGGGGGGGGGGTCAGTATTTCTTGCCTAAAGTAATAAATAAATGACATCGAGTGAAACAGTTTTATTTCACCTAGAATACGGATGTGAACCTCGACGGACTGCCTACTAAAACTAATAGATGAAGGATCAATGTTACGACGTATTTCCGCTTTGGTGCCAGACTGGCACCATTGTTGGCGTTGGGGAGGTGGTGGGGGGGGGGGTGAACTCGAATTCGCATGTTGGGTATCGTAGATCATGGATTATAAAATGCTCTGCAGATTCGAGGCTCCCACGCCGCTAGAAATGTTATGGTGGATAAAGGTGGGGGGGGGGGTCAGTATTTCTTGCCTAAAGTAATGAATAAATTACATCGAGTGAAACAGTTTTATCGCTTACCAACTGGTTTAACTGATCTAATGCTTATCCAATGGGACGTCCCCTGGAATGCATGCATTACTAAACAATATGTTTATAAATAACTATTAAAATGTCTACTAGTGGTTCCGACAGTGTTGAAGAACAGTGTAGTAGAGTGGAAGCGAAGAAAAGAAAACGTTAGGGCCGGGTACATGATGTTGCTAAAAAGTTGAGGATTGCTACTCATGAAATGGGATCACTGTGTAACTGCACGAGGTTCAAATGTTTTGAAGAAATGTGGCACAAGTGATGTCTGTAAGTATGGTCGAGCTCTTACTTCCAAAAAAATTATGTACTTTTTTTGTAAATCCTTAACAAATGAATCCGATACCTAATGAGTGGGAATGGTTTTCTTTTGCTTCAGATGGTGAAAACAGTTCAAAATGCTACCAGGAAAAAAAACACGTCTACCTACGTTCGTCAGAATTTAAAATTTCATTTTTGCTTGTTTTTTTTTTTTTTTTTTTTTTGTTTTTTTTTATTATTGTAATATAATTAAACGACGTTCGAACAGAAAAAACATGTTTTTTCTCCATTGGACGAGAATTGAAATCGTCGGTTCTTCTCCTGTTTTTTGGGGGGTTTGCTCAGTTTTTGAATTTTTTAACAAGTAAGTAGTATAATAATAGCTTCAACATTTTGTGGAACACTTTAATAGATGTTTTAGTGCATAACAAGACTTATTTCAATTTTTTATTTGCATCTAGTCCAACACAATCGCGTTTAAAACTTTCAAAATGAGTTTTCTCGTTTTTCAGAAAAAGTGACTTAGTCGGTTTTTTCCCTGGACCCTTCAAGTATGGTATATTCCTACCTGGAACATAGCTTATTAAACTTCATTTCAGACCACACCTCATATGGGACATAATCTTAAGTAAGTGTTATTTCTCTCCACAACGTGAAAACCTATAAAAAGTTGAGTTTCACAACCTAAATATTACGGTGAACTACTAACTTTCCTAGTTTTTAAATCGTACAGCCTGATAGATGCATCTTGTCCTGCAGTGATGACCTTCGTCTCCGTGCGATCAATGTCGAGAGCCTCGATCTCGTTGCCTCTCTCTGGAAATAAATTTTCGAGTCATTAGAAGTTAAATGACGGAGTTAAATCACCTCAAATACACAATTTGGAAATCATTATATGCTTCACACAACATTCCTCACCCGATGAAACAAGCTCATACATCCATATCGATACCTTAAAGCACAAAGTCCACCCATCTTCCACTTTTGCTTCCGAGTATACGAAGGTAGTGGAAGCGTTGTTTTCACTTTTCAAGGTTGAAGAAAAAAAGTTCTCCAAAATCGAAATTTCCACTCGCGTTTCATGTTTCAGACCTTCATGAACAATTTTGGTTCCCTGTCTGTCTGTCTGTGTATCTGTCATGAATTCCTTGCCACAGCCATAACTTTCACATTTTCTAACCGATTTCGATTAAATTTTCTGGGATTATGCCGATTAGGTTGTAGATGGTCCCCTATGAAAATTATTACCCCCTGACTGATAGCAGTCACTGCGCATGCGCAAACGTGAATTCTTTGTAACAGCCATAACTTCCACATTTTTCATCCGACTTCGATGAAATTTGCAGGAATTATGCAGATTAAGTTGTAGACAGTTCCCTATGCGCAAACGTAAAATCCTTGTAACAGCCATAACACTTACATTTTTCATCCAAATTTGATGAAACTTTCTAGGATTGTTCAGATTTTTTTTAATCTCAGAAAATCTCAAATCCAACAAAAATACCTATTATTGACAAAAGTATTATTGACCTTATAGCTAGAAAATTTCATGAATAAATGAAAGAGTTTAGTTTAATAAGCCATTATTTTAGGAATTGTGCACTGGTAAAAACTTCTTTTGCGTTTTTCTCAAAGCTTCGTTTTTGGACATTGCGCCTTTGTGCTTTAAAGTATCCATACGTTAACTCTTGATTCAGTAATATTGGGAAATGGACGGAAATCGTTAGCGCTGAGTATTTTCTTAGCGGCTGATGATGGTTTTGCATCGATGATTGCTAACGTCCGGAATCCCGGATAAGGCACAATAATTACTGAAGATGTTGAACGACATGAACATCTGTTGGTTTTCTATTCACTAATCACTTTCTGGATGTCCTTGGAGCACAGGCGTTGGGAAACAGTGTTCTTCAGTGCTCTACGAATCAGGATGGATGTGTACAAAGGAGATTTCGTTACCACAACATACTTTTGCTTCGCTTGGATTGATGTTTAGAATTGAATGGTCTAACTTCTCACCAGTTCCAAACCGATAACATTCCCAAGTAGCCACTGCAAAAGGATAGGGCTTGACTCTCATCTGTTTTTCTAGCTCGTTATCCACTATTTCCCCCTCCTCTTCCAACCGCTTGTTTCTCTCTGATGAACTTGGTTTCATCATATCGTCATATCGGCTCGCCATTCGCAAAGATCTTGCGTATCTGAAAGAATTATATATTATTATTATTATTGTTATGTCGGCGTGTCGTCGTGTGAAGGCAATGGCGTGGCGTCGTGGTCTTCACGTCGGCTTTTCGATTTCTATTGGTCCCTACTCAACGAAGGAGAAGGATGGGACGGCACTTTCTGCCTGGCGCGTTACCGCCTACCGCATGCAGGAGTGCTTAAGGATGTCAGCTAAGCCGCGATCCTCGGCGCGATTGCTCGCCGACCAGAGGGAGGCAGTACATTTACCTAGTCCTAGTTGGGGCAGACAACTCTAGGCGAAATGGGTGCGGAGGCTGGCGTGATGTGCCTACTGAGACCTCCGAGGCTTCCAAGAGGAGACGAGAGAGAACAAGAAATAATCAAGTCGATTGTTAGAAGACAAATGCATGAAGGTGAAGCCCTGAGTCCTCCTTTTATACTACTTTAACAAGGTGAGGGGAGATTAGAGGAAGGTGACGTCAAGTGACGTGTTTGTCCCCCATACCTCACTCTACCTACCCGGCCAATGAGTCACTCAGGGTTTCCCTTGTCTCCTTTATTGGAGAACTAACATGTTTGAGTATATGAGTCATTACAATTATTTTCTATTTTCTGCATTTTTCTGGCATACTATCAAAATAGAAAACCTTTGAATTCTTGCCGCAGGTCAAAAAATCGAAATTTCCACTTATGATTTGCGTTTTAAGCTTGTTGAAAGATTTTGATTCACGGCGAACCCACTATTTTAGGCTAATAATGAAGAATTATAGTATCTTTTTTTTTCAAATAAACGAGATTTCTATGAGTTTCATTACGAGGGTGAAGAACCAACATAGCCTAAGTCACTTTTTTTCGGTTTTGAGATAAGGACATATTCTTATAGAAAAAAGTGTGCTGGATCCAATGGTGTGGTCAGATGAACAGTTTAGCCAACGGAAACGGGAGAAAAATCGTTCAAGGCAACACTGCTCAAGTCAAACTGGAAGATCACAAGTGCCTAAGTCAGTGTTTTCCTTATCATCGAGTATGGTCGCCCAGCCTCCTCCGTGAAATTGTAAGTTATTTATAGTAATTTTTGTGTTCTGAGCATGTGGAAATTATTATTAGTGTAGTCAGTAAACCCATCGAACAAATTAGTATTGAAAAGTGATAGATTGTGATCATTTTACCAAGGTAAATGATGCTAGAAAATCTTGCTTGACTTAGGCCATTATGTTTCTACCCAGTTCGGTGACTTAGGCTATTATTGCTCGGTCTTGGGTACTTGAGCTAAAATGGTTCTGTCTCGTTTGTTGACTTGGGCATTTTTGGAAGGGGTTGAGATGCCTTGTTGCAGCATAAATTCATGAAATTGTAGGTAACTTAGCTTCTTACAGAACTTTGTTCGTTTTTTTTTTGTAGTTTGAAAATGTCTAGTCCCACAAAAAATATGGATGACAACGAGTTGATGTATTCAGCTGATGAGCTCTGCCGATCATTGGCTGATGCGGGGTACCCAGTAACAACTGGTTGGCATTCTCTGAACAAAATCTCGCAACAGGATCTTGAGGACTTGGCTGAAAGTGAAGTCGATCCATTTTCAAAAGAAGGTAGGTACCTACCTACTCCTAAACATTGTTTGACTCATGTCTGCCTGACCTGATGACAAAATTGTATTTTTGCCCCATCCCTAATTTAATAGATTGTTGCATCTCATTTCAGATCAATTGAATGACAACATTTTCGAGAGCTTTTTGAGAGACAATGAAGATGAGGCAGCAGCAGCAGCACCCCCTGTTACAGAACCCATTATTCCTGCTGATGAAGAGGAAATTCTAGCTGGTAACGAAGTTGAAATTCTAGCTGGGAACGAAGTTCCACAGGAGTCAGATGAGCACGAATATCAAGAGAGAAGAATCAGACAGTCGCTCCCTCAGAAAGAAAAATGGAGAAAAGAGGAGACAAAAAGAAAACGATGCCTCGGGGAGCCCTATGTGGGGTATAGGAGGAAAATTAAGGGAAAAACAAACCTTCAAATCCAAGATGTACCGAAACCACCTAGAGTTCTAGGACCCAGGTGCTCGTCAAAGTTCTGTGAGAGGTCGTTAGAGGCAAGAAAGTGTTCAACAATTGAAGAAACTGATAGACAGAACCTTTTTGACTATCTGTGGAGTGTTGATTGGAAAGAGAAAAAAATGTTTATCTGCTCTCTGATTGATGTGAGTGAACCCAAGCAACGAAAGGTTCCAGAAATGTCTCGACGTAACTACAGCTTCACTTACTACTTGAAACGAGGAGCAGAAAAAGTCCCGGTATGTCGATCAATGTTTGAAAATACGTTTGGGCTCAAGTGGTCTACCATTCGCAACTGGTTGTCAGATTATTTAAACATTGGCAAACCAGATGATCACGTAACCGAAGAAACAACTCACGATGAAGAACGTGATCAGGTCGAGAGAGAGGCGATTCCCACAAACCCAGATAAACTGAGCCGCAATGAATTCCTCACCAGATTCATAAGCAACTTCCCAAAGCTTCCCTCTCACTATTGCCGACGTGACACCATGAAACTTTACCTCCAGGACATTTCTTCCATAAAACAACTGTACAAACTGTATGCGGAGCAGTGCCGACTATCAAGCGTGAAGCCTCTCAACCGGAGCTGCTTTAGAAGAAAAGTTAAAGGTTTAAACATTGGGATTTACCAACCGCGCAAGGACCAGTGCGACACTTGCTCATCATTCAAAGTAGGACAAGTCAGCGAAAAAGACTTTGAGGAGCACCTCCGCAGAAAGGATAGAGCGAGGAACGAAAAAACCACAGACAAGCAGAAAGCCTGCGAAGGAGAGTGCTACACACTGTGTGCTGATCTTATGGCCGTCCGAACTGTGCCACAGTTACTTACCAGCTCAGCTTACTACAAACTTAAAATCGCTGTGCACAATTTCACTGTGTATAACCTGTCCAATCGAGAAGCAACTTGTTACTACTTTGACGAAACGACATCTGGTTTGTGCGCCTCCGTCTTTAGCTCTTGCTTGGTGGACTACATAACAACACTGCTCGAAGCCAAACCGCTGCCAGTAATCATCTTTACCGACGGTTGCAACTACCAGAACCGCAATTCAGTTATGTCAAACGCGTTATTACATTTAGCTATAGAAAAGAAGGTAACAATAACCCAGAAGTACCTCGAACGTGGACATACACAGATGGAGTGCGATTCTGTGCACAGCACCATCGAGCACGCTCTGCGAAAGAAGGAAGTTTATTTGCCCAGTCAAATGGCGGCTATTGCCAGAACGGCAAGGAACTCAGAACCATACAACGTAAAAATCCCCAACCATTCATTTTTCCACGATTATTCCAAGGTGGAATCAACTTTTTATAATTCAATTCGTCCTGGTAAGAAGTCAGGTGACCCGACAGTGACGGACCTAAAAGCGCTTCTTCATCACCCAACTGGGATAATAAAATTCAAACTGAACTACGATGACGACTGGCAGGACCTTCCTACCACTCACCGCAACCGCAAAAAGGTCGAGGCAACGAGCAAGTTTCCCAAATTATATAATCAGAAATTGACAATTCCGAAGGACAAATTTAATGATCTGCAGGATCTCAAAAAGTTCCTTCCACTCGACTGCCAAGCGTTCTATGACACACTACCTCATGAAGACGAAAGCAGGAGAGCCATGAAGAGGCAATCTGGAACAAACTCGAACAGCAAAAACAATAAAAAACAACGCGTTACCAAAAAAAAATAGTGTATCTCATTTTGTGATAGTGTAATTTCGAATAGGTAGGTACCTAGTTACCCTTTGCCCTTTTACTTACCTTTTACTTACCTGGCACCGTTGTGCATACCTTTGATATTGTACGTTAAGTGGTATTATTTTTCTGTGATTTCGTACGTTATTGATATTATTTTTCTATTCTATTCTAATTAAAAAATAATAGACTAGGTACGCCAAATTGGCACCTAGATTGGCCTTGTGCAAAGTAGATTCAATTCTTGTGATCCTGATACAAGCAAAAGTCTTGAGTCTAGTCTTAATTTTAAACAATGAGACTGTGTAACCGTGATAACACCTCTGCCTGTGATAAAGAGGATACCAATGTGATTTCACTAATTATAGTACATTTTTATACATTGTAATTTAGTTTAAATCTATCAGATTTCCCTGGCTAGGGAATGGAAATTGATGATGATACGCATTCTTTCGTAACATGTTTTTAGAAATTATATGATATTCGTTCCACTTTGTGAATTATTGAATCGTCCTCTCATTTTAAAGTGCAAATTGAGTTGCCCTAGATGGCTCACTAACGTTGGAATAGCAATGTTAACAATTTTGTCGAACTTTTGTGTTTTGCTTCAGGGGTATCACAACAGCCTAAGTCAAAAAATCTGCCCCCAACATAGCCTATCTCAAGTAATTCCACTTAGCCAATATTTTCTCAAAAAAAAAAGCTATCAGTTACTTGTTGTAGTCATTCGCGAACACAATGGTGTCAAAAACATTACCAAGAAAGACGTGGTTAAGCCGTGAAGCAGTTTTTTGAGCCTCCTGAAAAGTTGACAAAAGTGAGTTAGGCTATGTTGGTTCTTCACCTAGCTAATTTAGCTAGGTAGGTGTTTATGTTTTAGTCTGAAAGGTATTGCAAATAGAAACTCCAATCCACGACGAAGTTGCCAGACGTTTCTGTAATACTTTCTGAAAAGAGTGTGTGTACCTGCTATTGATTTACTCGTTATAATGAGATTCCTTATTGTGCCCAACTCACGAGACTGCAATTTGCAAGGCGTCTCGGGTCAAATGGGTAGTAGCGCACTCGTAACTCGCAACTAACTTGCAACTCTGGCAAACTCCTGTGAAACTACTGCGAAACTAGAACCAACAGACTTTCACGATGATGAACCGAGCCGTACCTTGACTTGAAACCCTGAAAAATGTCTTGGAAGGGACTTGCTTGGCAAACACCAGTTTGTAGGTCATTAATGAGTCGGAAATTGGGGAATTAATTCAATAGGTAGAGAAATAACTGAAATTGAGAAATTTGAAAAGACTGGAATGATCTTGGGAGGTTATGCAGTAAATTAAAATGCTAAGGAATCCAAGCAAACTAGCCAATTTTGTCCAACGTCACAAATTGTCCAAATTCCATGATTTTATGTTTTGGTAGAAACTCGATGATTTTGGCCTTCATTTACTTATTCCGAGTGTATCCCCGTTTTTCAATTGAAATAATATATGAAATATTATGCTTAATATTGAAATATTATGCTTTTATGGAAGCTGGGACAACTTTTGATGTGACAAGCCACCTCTTATTTTTTACATAAAGAGCGCCATCTCTTATCTCGGAATCTTCCTAGAGGGTCTGCAGGTAGATGTTTCTCTATACTTCCCGTCACATCAATTTTGTTGCTTCAGAAAACAACTGTATAATGTAAAAGTCGGGTAAGACGACGCATTCGATTTTTAAGGTGAATGATTCTGAATAAAGGGCGTTACTTACATCGCAAGGGACCTCTATAAGCATGATTTCCACGAATATAAACCTTTTTTCAAGTACTAGAAGATGGAGCAGTTGTGTCAGTCGTGGATTAAATTTATCGCCACATACCATAATATAAATCTCTTAGTTCCAAACTTAGAGGATCTGGGATAACTTCCTTAAAATACCCTTTCTAACAAGCCTCGAAATTCATGTTTTGGAACTTTTTTCGCGGGATTACCGTTTGTTCCTCGACCGATTTTCATTAAACTTAGATGAAGTTTGGCTAGCCTTTTTGTATTTCGATCATCTGGGTGAGATGTAGAGCTCATATGAGGATAACTTCCTTCCTGAAATTAAATTTGCAGCCTCTCGATGATCATTGAAGTGATTTGAACCGATTCGAGGAATCAGCTGTGTGAACCATGATGCTAACTTATTTTTGGATTCTTCACTCGCCACTTTCTTTCCTTGTTCTCAACCGATTTTCATGAATGTATGACGAGCTGAAACCTCTGTTTGGGGTTCAACCAACTGGGTGAAAAATTAGGACCTTTAGATGTCCCCAGTTCAACCTAAAGCACTGAAATTCAGTACACAGCCTCTCGAAATGTGGGATGCCACATTAGCTGTGTGAATCGAGTTAATTATTCTTTTTGATAAACCACAAGTGTCTTCAGTTATAACAAATCGAAGTAATAACAGGTTGGAAATAGATTGAGAAGGGTTTGAATATAAACCACGCCTTATTTTGCTTGAGGTTTTTTTTTTTGTTTTTGTTTTTTAGACAGCTCACAATTGGACTGCATAATAATTTATGTACATTTTAATAAAAAAGGAGGAACAAGTGTGTCTTCGGCTAAGAGAGATGAATGTACTCAAATTATGGCAAAAACGTACTTAACTCTTCATTTATCTAATTTTATGTGGGAACGAATTATAGTTAACAGCGAATGTCCTGAATGACAATAATAGAATACTGTTAGTCACGAATTATGAATTACGCGTGTGAGGCTTGGCGTGCTCGCACGAGAACCTCTTCCGACGGCTCATCCTTGAACTCCTTCTTCGGAGGTTTCAGGCCTTTGAGTTTGAACAGGTAAATTTCTCCGCTTCTATTGCAAGCGAGGAACTTCAAAAACGGGTCGCCGAAGTGCTTGATCCTGGTTATCCTTCCGCGTCTGTCGTGAGGCTCCACGGCCATCACTATTTGATTCTCTCGATCCCAGAGCTGCAAAAAAAAAGGTACGTAGCAAAAAACTGCGTTCGATTTTTTCCCGTACTTGTACTAGGTAGTTGTTCTTACCAACTGGTTTTCTTGTTATCTGACCAGGAATTAGAACTTGCATCGTTGTCCGTATATCTAGACAGGAGCGAACTGGCCAGGAAGAGGAGGTTACACCTCGACCATTGCGGAACATGGACACTAAAGCAGGCCAGCTCAATGACGCGAATCCGCAATATTACTCAATAATACGTATAACTCAATACTAATGAATATTAATGATGAATATTCATTCATCGTCAATAAAAACCAAACGAGTCGTGCAGGGTATTTGATGACGATTTCTTATACCAAATATGTCACTCGTTTATTCAGAAACCTAGTTGATTCTATCTATTCTTACCACAGGAGTTGCAAAAGATGTGCATCGGGTTTTCTCCTTCCAATCAGCTCCCAAGGAAAAACAAGAGCTGTAGTACGAAGTTGGAATGTCTGAACAAACAAATTGTACTTTCCATGATGAGCCTGAATCAAGGAACTTCCTGTCAAGAGCCTAACTTCAGTTGCTAATATAACTACCGTTCTGCCGGTGATGGAGAAACACAACGTAACAGTCCAGGAATCGGTGAAATGTTTAATAACTGCTGTTTCACCTACAGCAAACTTAGCAAAGGTAGAAACCAGCCATTAACCTTGATGGGTATTGACGGAGACCAATCAGATCAAGCTCTAGCCAGAGGTCATTAGTCTAAACTACTAGGTACATTGAATGGGCACAAGCAAATAGCCCACATGTACAACGGTCCAAAATATCTGTCCTTTTCTGCGTTCTTCTAAACTGGAAGTACTGCAACCCCGAATCCCAGGGCGGTAATCAGCTTGGGTACTTACATACTCACAGGACTACATCCATATCACTCTTGGACTTACGTAAGCCGATGGGGCTATCAACCAAACCACTCCAAAACTGTGTATTACAATATACAATTCTTCTAGGCATTGATACAACATAGTCTCCACTCTCCCATAAGAGGCATTGCTAGGCCTGATTTCATTGAAAAGCACAAATAGCTTCCAATACCACCGGCATTCTCCTCTCATTATAGTCAGAATAGACATAGATCCTACAATCCAAGGATCCCATCTCCATAGTTTTCAACCCGAGGTTGGATGAGGGCTGAGGTGGGACTGCAGTGTCTATTGGTTTGCTTGTCTGTCTTCTGAAACAGAGATGGATCGCCCAGCTGACGATCATCATTAGCTTGTGTTTTAGGTAGGAACTGAGATATCCGAACTCAAATCAAGAAGGCTTCCCTTTGCATAGATGGTTTGGGTAACTCGCCCATCCTAGGTATGAGTGAGCCCTATAATTTTTTTCTACTTATTTTTCTCTTCCCATAATGGATGTTATGGATATCACTACATAATGCCTCTCCTCGAGTGAAATCATAACCAAACTGAAACATACTTTGAAATCGCCGCTTCCATAACCGACCACCACGTCCTTCCCATCGCGAGAAACAGCAATGCACGACACCCCTAAAAGCTCCGTTTTCTGAAACACAGAAGTCAACTTCTTGCCATTTCCATATCTATAGATGCCGTGATGTGGATGGTAGTACATCTTGAACTGCTGCTCTTTTAGCTTGTAGAATTTCGCCGTAGCATCGCTGAAGTAAGACTGCCTGAAAATAGTGATGATTAGAAAATATAAATAAAGTAACAGTACCTTCTAGAAACGCAAATTATCAAGACGCAAAATTGATCTACCAACTTGAAGATAAATAAATACCAGAGGTGGAACCTAAGCTTTTTCATGAACTAGTACCTGGCCCCTCTCCATAGATTGATAACAGCCTCTGCACATGCGCGAACGAAAAATCCATCAAGCTAAGTTTTCTCACTAGACCTAGTTGTCGGATTTCTCTCAAAATTGGAGAATAGGTAGACAGAGGAGGACGCTTTTACTATACTCTATGAAGTCCAGCAAATTTCAGGTATTGTGCGGGTTGTGTTCTAGATGGTCCCCAACAATTCCACCCAGTGGGCAGGTGTTTTTGATAGACGAAATATTTCGTATTAACACCCCTACCTGGAAGTGTGGATCTCGTCGAATTTAGACATTCTCCGCATCGGCTCCCGTTTCTCTACAGATATTTTAGCTCGGCCGTTGAGCTTGAGAAATTCTTTTCTCTGCGCCTTGGTGAACTTGGACATCGTAGAGTACGGAGGAACGAATTCGTCATCTTCAGGGCCTGCCTCGTAGAAGACTTCAGCTGCTGAGGCATCCTCGTCTTTCTTTCGAGCTCGGCGGTCTTTGATTTTTCTAGGGCGATTGATAGCCGCCTTAAACCTACAATAAAAATCAATTTGAAAAGAAACTGGTCCAATGGAAACAGCCTACTAAGATTGGTAATTCGAATGGAACAGTCATCTTTGCTGAAACTCGTTCATCATTAGAGCATAATGATTGGTGATGCGGTCCAAAGTTTTCAGAAGTTATCCCTAAACTTTGTAATCTACTACTTGTGAACTTGTCCGATCCTAATAGCCACCATAGTATCGTTTATTCCTCTAGATACTTGTCTAGGTAAGAACAATTTTGATTTTAACGAGATTATAACATGTTATTCATGAATAAGATAGTCACTTACAAATCTTGATTGGGCAATTTCAGCATTTTAAATATTTGTACGATACGGCTCTAAAAAATAATGAATAGGAAAAAAATACGCGAAAAAGATTTTTCCTGAATTGCAATAGTTTCCATAGTTGCAATCTATCTTAAAATACATACCGAGATAACGTTACCAAGTAATTATGGAGGACTTCCTAGATTGAGACGAATCAATCTTGCACTATTATAGTGCATTTCTATAATAGAAATGAAACTGTTTTTGAAAAAAGTCAAAACTATAAAGAGTCTTGGTACTTTCCAGAACTTTCAGGATAGCCTTTAGGCTCTCTCATACATTTCATGATCGAAAGAGACTTTTTTGGACCACCTTCTTTGTTCATTACTGAATTGCACTTTCTTTCTCTGTCAGATTTTTCCTGGGCCTTTTTCTTCTTTTTCTGGTCTTCTTTTTCTTAATGGATTTTTTTTCTCGCGAAACAGTACATTATCTTTCACACGTGAAGGGTATTAGTGAAGAGTGTTTCACGCCCAGAAACTTCTAATTAAAATCTTGGAGATAAAGATAAGATAAGATAAAAGGATAAGATTCAAGGATATGCTAGCAAGAACGAGAATAATTAAAACTTATGAGACCTGCTACGAAAGGACCAAGAGAACCATGAGGAGGGAACCACAAGACTAAAAGAAAAATATATTCTCTAACTTCCTTTTCGAAAGACTAATTTTTTTTGTAAACCCGTGTAACTCCTCCCCCCCCCCCCCCCCGACCATCACAAGCTTTGGCTTAGGTGGGGCTAAGCAATCCCATTTTGGTCAGCTACAATTTGAACGGAGATTAAGCTAATTTTGCGATTCACACTCGCATTTTTGATTAATCGTAAGCCCAACCCGTAGGCCCGTAGGGAGCGAACGGTTTGTCCTACATAGCTCCGCGTGGTCTCTAAAAATTCTAAAAATTCAATACCTACTATCCTAAATTGATGGAAAAACAATCACTTTACATAGAAATTTATTGAGCTAGGGCGTTTTCAAAATTTCAACCCTTAGAAGTGATCTACATCAACCAAAAGCTTCAGGGAACAACTAGACCCCAAATGGAGCCCAAATACCAAATTTCATCAAAATCGGTACATGGGAACTGAGAAAAGTGCCGCGTACGGCGGACGGACGGCAAATTTTTTATTCAATTTTCGGATTTTACTGTGAGTCTCCACTCACTGGGGAACATTTCCAGTGAAGAGACTGGGTTAATTCGTTAACTCCCTTCCGATCCGAATTTGTCATAGCCACCCGCGGCGATGATTGTCAGATTCGGGTCCGTGGTCAGCTCGGAAGGTGACGTCACCCCCCCCTCAGCATGAAGACGCCGTCTCCAGCCAGAGCGTCCCTCCCTCGGCGGGGGGAGCCAATCAGAAGTCTCCACCTGGCAGGCGCCCGTCCGTCGAGGGAGCGGAGGGGGACCATCCGGAACAAAACCAACGAGCAGCCCCCTCCACAGGCAGACCCCCCTTGATATTCAGTACAAGTCATTGAGAGCCCTGCTGCCCGTGAACTTAAAACTGCTAGAGTCAACCGCCCCCGTAAATACCTTCACACGCTTTTTTCGTAAGATCCCTGACCATCGGAAATTGCCGTGTCGCGCCGAATTGATCTGGAGGAAGAGAACTTGGATTCCCTGGACGTCCGTCGCCACAACCACCACAACCGCCACATCACACCTGGAAGGATACCTCAGGGCCCTGACACGTGTGAGTGAAAACTATAACTTACCTTCTAACCATTGGCCAATGCAGTTAGGACAGTGCGTAGAAGTAATTCTGAAACAATTGGACAAAAGTCGTAAATTTGAGAGTTGTAACTTAATGCTAAATTCGTACCTGAAACACAAAGTTAACCTATACTTACCATACTCACCTTTGTTGAAAACCTGGAACGTTGAACTGATATACTCTGGAAACCTGAAACATAAAGTCAAATTGGAGTTATTATTTTGTACATTTGAAACATTATCTGAAAATCTATCCTATTGAACATTGAATCTTGTGCCATACTTACTTGTGTTGTTGCGCCCGTCAGGCTTCTTTTCGACACACCCTTCGGTGTGCCTAGTCAGAAAACCATTTGCATATTTAATAAACTTACCTTTTATTGTTGTAAATCTGCATTTGAATATCTTTTCTCATTTTACCTGGTTCCTCAGTGTGAAAAACCGGAGCTTGGTGACGCGTCACACTCCGCCATCTTTTCCGAAGCGTCCCTCAGACGCCTTCGTAGGCCCCTTCGGCAGCGTCGCATTTGGCGGACGCCATTTTCTCAGTAGGACGCCCTTAAGGCTAACATTTCAGATTGCATCATCCCGAGGAATTCGACTGGCCGCTTCACCGCCTCGTCACAGGTAAATACCACACGCTACCCTTGTAAAATTAACTATTGTTTCGATATTTGTTTGTCTTCCCCTTCCCACCTGAGCTCGCCACGTTAGGTTTTGTGTCATCCGGTGAACTTGGGATCGGCACGTGGCGTCACAACCTCGTGCTGCTACCAACTACGCCGCGGAACGAAACCTTAACCCTGTCGAACGCAAATCCCGCTTACAACTGGTGTGTCGCCACAATCGTCACAATCACCACGAGTAAGCCGGGACGCTACCTCTGTGGTCCATCGACACAATCGCCACAAGTAGCAGGCCTACAAATTTGGTGGCAGCGGAGTGGATCCCGGTGTGAGTAAGCCTCACACGAGCCCACTCAAACTCGTAGGCCGTTCGACACGAGCTCAGTTTTAAATTTAGAGTCTATCGAAACAAACTTCAAAAATAAAACACACTGAGACAGGTAAAAATAAAAATAGGTAGGCTGTACATCCATTTATTATACAGGAAAAGTGACATTAGAAGCAGCCTTCCGCACGAAACGACGCGAGAAGACGTCTCTTCTCGTAGTTGTATTTTTCTCGACTTAGACCGATTCACGCCGACAGACTTCTTCGTGCCTAGGTGGTAGTTAGTATCAATCGCTACCATGTTCCTCAATAATCCGACACCTAGCGACAGGGGGACCGAGACCCAATCGTCCTCCGGCACGGAAGCTGTAGAAACAATGACTCAGACAATGAAGGAGATGAACATTCTCCTTCAGCGATATAATAACGTAACACACGAAGCCGATAGGGAGGACATACCGCGCTCGGTATTCCTCGAAGTAGAGTCGTGGGACCCAGACGCGACCGGTGCATTAAGTGTTGTGTCGTTTTTTGCGAATTTTGATATGGTGACCACGGGTTTGACCTCGCGACAACGATACCGTTTACTCCGCACAAAAGCGCGGGGAACCGCTAAGCAATTCCTTATCGATCGGGATGATACGCTCGACGTAGACAACGTCTACGAGATCGTCCGTGACGACATGATCAAGTGGTTCCAAAAGGAAAATCCACAACACGCCGCCGCCCTCCTGTGGACAGTCAAGCGGAACGCCACAGAAACGCTCCGCCAATTTGCCGACCGAGTCCGCAGCCTCGCCCGGTGTGCCGTCATGGAAGAAGGAGGACAACTCCGACGTCACGAACGCCACGACTGGGTAGAAAGAAAAACCCTGAGCGCTTTTATACGTGGTGTCAGCAAAAACATGAGCGCACTGCTCATCACAAATCGCCCCAGATCGATCCAGGACGCGCTGAGCAAGGCGGAGGAATTGGAGGAAACCCTAGACGACACAATCGACACAGACGAACGTTGGGACTTGGCGGCCATTACCAACGACCGCCGATGTTACAACTGCGGAAGTCCTGAACATTTCGCCGCTCGATGCCCGCGAAAAGACGAACCCCTACAGCGTCATAATCGACACAGGGAGGAGGACCACCGCCAAGATAAGCCCAGCGAGCGCCGAAGCGCCGAGAAACCAACCCCGCGATATCCGTGTATGTTTTGCGCGGACAAAACACATTTTCCCGTAAGTTGCCCATTCAGCCCGAACAAGACCATATTTTGTGACTTCTGTGGCGTCCGAGAACATCTGGAGGAGGATTGTTACAAAAAGAAACGTCTCCTCCCCGTGTCGCAACCTATCATGGCGCCGGCACATTCAATGGAGGTCGCCCGTTACAAAAAGCCAATCGAGGAGGCACATGTTCCCGCCGTGGAAGCTCCAATGTCGCGGACGATGAAAATCACCGTGGGACTGGGCCCGGAGGAACGAGAGATGACCCTGGACACCGGAGCTACGCTTTCGGTACTTTCAACACCCGTAAAGGGAATTCCAATTCTCCCAACCCGAGCGATCGCGTGGGGAGCTGATGGAATGCCCCTACACTTCTCCGGGGAACAGCGCGTCGTCACAAGGATCGGCGAATGTGTATTTGAACACACATTCTTAGTATTCGCAAGGAGAAGCGCTACGCTTGATCTTTTGGGGCTCGACGTACTTCGAAGGGTACCCATCACATTTACAACGGGACCGGAAATGAAATTCCGCACCCCTAAAGGCGTCATCCGCCCATATACGCCGGTCGACACACCCGAGGAAATCTACAGCGTGGGGGTAGTGTTGCGGCCCGAGGGGCGGGAATTTGGGACGTTCGTGGATCAAAATGAAAGTCATGATCACAACGCTCCTCTCCCTAGCACCCCTTCGGCGGCAACAACTGCCTCCGCCACGCAAAAACCATCGTGCGTGGATTACCAAGAACCGGACGACGCTTCGGAGGTGCGGGCAAATTTCGCCACAAATCAAGATGGCGCCGGAAGCCTGAAGTTTTGGAATCGGCAGTTCAAGGGCGTTTCTGTCCCTATCGATACACCCGTTGAGCGGTACGACGATACACCCCACTACAAGAACTTGACGAAGGGTCCGGCCCAAAACCTTCCACTTCCTCCGAAAGTACATTTCAGCACACCAATCTCACGACATTGTGCAACCCCCACTACGCCTACCGAGTTCCAGGAAGTTGACGACGCAAGCGACAGCACTGATCCCGCGCCGGACTTTGATGGGAAAACCTCCCTCGAAAAATGCCTCGATCGGATGCTCCACGACTACCATCGGACTTATGTCGACACGGTGGATCGACACAGTGCGACACAGTTCGTCACAGAGGATCGTCACAACGCGACACAGTTCGACACGGTGGATCGGCACAGTGCGACACAGTTCGACACGGTGGATCGGCACAGTGCGACACAGTTCGATATGGTGGATCGGCACAGTGCGACACAGTTCGACACAGCGGATCGGCACAGCCCGACCCAGTTCGCCACAACCGATCCATGTGTTGAACCATATCCCGATATAGTCGATACCCCTGATGAAACGAGTTCTAACGTATCCCTTAGAGAAGAAAAGGCCTGCGCCGAGATTTGTTCTATTATTCCCCCGATTCAAAACTATGAAAAAGAAGTATGTCCCGGCGCCACGCCAGACGGTCTGGAAGAAGAGGAGTGGGGGGAGCTACCGACCAACCAATGGGAAACCCCGTTACCCGAGTTCGACGTGACCTTGCAAGAGAAACTGCGACATCTCACAACTTCGGACGCGGAACCAACTAGGGAATTGTTGTGTAAATTTCGGGACTTATTTAAGCCACCTACGGGGGAGGGATGTCGATTGAACGTATTCCATGAGATAGTTACTACTCAACCCACCGTTACACAACAAAAACCCTACCCGGTTCCCCACGCCCTCCGTGACGTCGTTGAAACTCAAATCAAGGACATGCTGTCAAATGGGGTAATTAGCCCGTCTACTAGCCCGTGGTGTGCGCCGGTACTACTCGTCAAAAAGAAAACGCCGCCGGGAGAAAAGCAGCTTTGGCGATTTTGCACGGATTTCCGACAGCTCAATAAAATCACCAAAGGAGACGCTTATCCTCTTCCCCGATTACAGGAGACCCTTGCGATGTTAGGTCAGTGTAAATGGTTCACAACCATCGACTTAATATCGGGTTATCACCAGATACCAGTTCACCCCGAGTCAAGGGAGAAAACGGCCTTTTCAGTTTTAGGACGTCATTTTCATTACGAAAAGATGCCGTTTGGACTGAAGAATGCGCCCGCTACATTTCAGCGAGTCATGAATGATACCCTCGATGGAATCCTCGGAGATCATTGTCTCGTTTACCTGGATGACATCATAGTATTTTCCGCCACTCGAGAGGAACACCTCCAGAAATTGACTCAGGTTTTCGATCGATTGACCGAGGCCCGCCTGCAAGTGAACTTGTCGAAGTGCGAGTTTTTGAAAAACGAGGTTCGCTTTCTAGGTCACCGCATCACGCCCGACGGAATCCTTACCGAGCCCGAGAAGGTCAAGGCCATTAAGGAATTTCCCGTACCTACCTCGGCGTTGAAACTGCAGTCGTTTTTGGGGCTGGCTGGGTTTTACCGGAGGTTCATACCTCGATACTCGGAGCTCTCGGTACCCTTGACCGACCTCCTCCAGAAGAACCGACCCTTCGAGTGGACAAGTAAACAACAACAAGCGTTCGACGAACTCAAGGTCAAGTTGACCGAGGAACCCGTACTCGCCTTTCCTGACCTGAATAAACCCTTTGTGTTGGCCACCGACGCTTCCGGCTCCGCTTTGGGGGCTGTCCTTTCGCAGAACTTTGAAGGGGAAGAGAGGCCCGTGGCGTATGCAAGTCGAAAACTAAATCCGGCCGAAACCAGATATTCCGTCACGGAGAGAGAGTTACTCGCCGTTGTGTGGGCGGTCCGCCATTTTCAAGAATATCTTTTAGGTCAGACCTTTGAACTTCAAACGGACCACATGGCACTCACGGCCGCGATGCACCTCCGCGACCCGACATCGCGAATCGGGAGGTGGGTTCTCAGGCTTGCTGAATACGACTTCGTTCCCCGATACAGACCCGGAACTCAGATGAAACATGCGGACGGATTGAGTCGAATGGACATAGCCGTTGTAAATCTCGATTTCCCGCGCGAGCTGATGATCGCTGCACAGGATCTCGATGATTGGGTCCAATCGATGGTTTTGAGTCGCGGTAAAGAAGGATTGCGAAAAGCTAACGGAGTGTGGGAAATGAGAGTGCGACACGATGGTAGACACGAATGGGTGCCCCTCATCCCTAGTTCACTTCGTGAATGGTTGATTGACCGATGCCATAAGAATGAGTGGGCGGGACACCCCGGAGCCGACGTAACGGAAAAGGTGGTGAGACGACTAGGAAACTGGCCCGGACTATCGAGAGACGTCAAAGAGCAGGTACAACGTTGTGAAACGTGTTTACGTCGCAACACCCCGACGAATCTGAAAAGTCCGATTCAGAAGCCGCTCCTCCCCGAGAGACCCGGACACATCGTTGGTATCGATTTCGTGGGGCCCATCGTGACGAATGGAAAATCCAAATACCTCCTCACCGTAATCGACCATTTTACTAAGTATGCTGAAGCATACGTTACCACCAATTGTACCGCCTCTACTGTCGCGCAAATTTTAGCGAAGGAATTTATACCGAGACACGGTGTACCCGAGAGACTTGTTTCAGACCGTGGAACCGCCTTCACCGCCGGATCGACACGCGAACTTTGTGCCCAATGGGGCATACGGCAGATCTTCACGACCGCGTACCACCCGGAAGGAAATGGGGTGTGCGAGCGTTTCCACCGAACCTTGACCAACATTTTGGCGAAAATTACCAAGAAAACTAAGGACTGGGAAACCATGTTGCCCGTAGCACTCGCAGCGTATCGATCCAGCCCCCATAAGAGTACTGGATTTACTCCAAATTTTCTTACCTTTGGGAGGGAAATACGCCTTCCGAACGACACCTTTCAAGGACTTCGAACACCCTTACCTGAGTCCTCCTTGTTGAAGAATCTCCGAATGGCCCGTGACGCCACGACACAGTGCCTACACGAAGCCTGGAAGAAACGGACGGAAGCCATCAACGCCCGCCGCTCTCTACGCTCTTTTGAGGCAGGGGATATGGTGTACCTAAAAGACATGCAGCCGCCCCCAGGTGTCGTGAAAAAATTCTGGAGTCCATGGAGTGGACCGTGGACGGTGCTAAAGAAACACTCGAATGTTACTTACGAAATCAGGGACTCACCCGATATAAAACGTCAGGTAGTACACATTAACCGCCTCAAACCGGCCTTTGTGCTGGGTGTACCGGACGATACGTTCCTGGACCATACCAAATCCCATCAAACCCCGGAAATAGACACAATAAGGAACATTCACGAAACGGAAACGGGGATACAGGAAGAAATGATGGAAGACTCGAATGAGGAACTACGATGGCCGCCTCCAGGACCGACCATGATGGAATGTGGCGATGTGCCGACCGAATCTCACGAGAACGCTCCCACTACACCGTTTTCGGAAAAGTCGAACCAGGGGACTGCTTCGCCACAACCGACTCACCTCGAGGACGCGGATCGACACTCAGATCGCTCCTCGACCAGTGAAGAAGATAAAAGCGTCAGCTACCCTTCGGGAAACTCAGCCGAAAATCCAGCGGGAAACTCACAACGCCCGGTCAACCATTCCGAGGACGCTCGCCACAGCGAACACGATCGCCACAGCGAACACGATCGCCACAGCGGACACGATCGCCACAGCGAACACGATCGCCACAGCGAACACGATCGCCACAGCAACCACGATCGCCACAGCAACAGCCCTCACCAGGAACCAGTAGTACGCAAAGCCGAAGAGCCGTCGACACCTGAAGGTCTACCTCCGAAACGACTCAGAGGAGAGGCGCCAACCGGAACCACGCCGTATTCGTTCCGCCAACGTGACCCTTCCGTGAATTATAAGCAACTCCACTTAGGCCGAAAGACAAACTGACTGACTACTAGGAAAGACTGACCACGACCTCGACACATGGTCCTTCAGACCAACAAATTCAGCTTGGGTCCTTCAGACCAACCAATTTCAATTGGGTCCTTCAGACCGACAAACTTCACTTAGGTCCTTCAGACCAAGCCGAACCATTACTTCTGCTACCTTCCTAACAAGGCCAGAATAATTTGTGTGAAGTACCCTGAGATCAATTCCTGAGTCACTTTTCCTAGGCAGGATGTTACAGTAGGGCGTTTATTTGTTTGTTGTAGGATGGCACAAGAACCGCTAGATGAGTGGATAGTAGACGGGGGTCCCCAGTCACCGGACCCCATGGTGGAACTCATGAGGAGGCGGACCGAAAGATTTATCGCCAACCTTCGAGACCAGTCGCCGGGACACGTGAACACGCCCGCGCCACCCGACGACCCTTACGACGTACTGGAAACGCTCTCCAACTTCGTGCGATTCACAATGTGTGGCGACACCCCAACCAGCCGCCACACGTCAGGGAATTCGGCGCTCCTCACGATCCTCCAGATACACAGGTGGATTCCCATCTACCAGAGGATCGTGCAGGAGCGGGATGCGTTGTTGGACCGCCAAGCCAAGTGGCTGCTGGATCGACAACAACTGATCCAGCAACGGGACGCAACCGTGGCGGAGTCCAAGGCAGCCAACGCACAGGTGGTGGTGGAGCCACCTGCGGCGAAGACCGCCACACCTGAGGCAATCAACCAGCTATCTGCAGAGGCACCTGCGGCGAGGTCTGCGGAGGCTGAGGAGAAGTTGGCTCGCTCCCCGGCTCCGCCTCCAGCTTCGTCCCCCGCCCCGTCACCAGTGCCTCAGGCCATCGAGGTTAGAAGCCCAGCACCAAACCCGTACGTGGCCTTGACACCACTCCACTCGCCGCCAACGACGCCTCGACCACCCCGGCGGGCGCGTGGGAGAGTCAGTTCCTACGAAGAGTCACCCACCCGGGACGTGCCACCGACACCCGGGCGCTCTCCCACAACCTCCAGCGAAGACGAGGCAGCACCGGCCAAGACAATACCACCTCCGGCCCACCCAAGGATCGTGCTACGGATCAGCAAAAAGCGTCAATGCCCTGTCTGCACCAAGAAGGTACCACAGCTCTTCGTCTTCCGGTGCCCAGGGTGTAAGGAGTTCTGGCAACGTCTAAAGAACTTCCATCGCCAGGGACGACCACTGCCGGAGTGCCCCGAGGACCATCGGGCACAACGCGACCCAGCCAACTGTCGCGGGTGTCGTCGCCACGCCTACGAGCTGGCCATAAGGAAGGCGCGTCCCTTGGCTCCTCTGGGAATACCCAGCGTCGTCTTTGACAACGCTGGCTCCCGGAGGGAAGGGGGATGTGAGTCTCCACTCACTGGGGAACATTTCCAGTGAAGAGACTGGGTTAATTCGTTAACTCCCTTCCGATCCGAATTTGTCATAGCCACCCGCGGCGATGATTGTCAGATTCGGGTCCGTGGTCAGCTCGGAAGGTGACGTCACCCCCCCCTCAGCATGAAGACGCCGTCTCCAGCCAGAGCGTCCCTCCCTCGGCGGGGGGAGCCAATCAGAAGTCTCCACCTGGCAGGCGCCCGTCCGTCGAGGGAGCGGAGGGGGACCATCCGGAACAAAACCAACGAGCAGCCCCCTCCACAGGCAGACCCCCCTTGATATTCAGTACAAGTCATTGAGAGCCCTGCTGCCCGTGAACTTAAAACTGCTAGAGTCAACCGCCCCCGTAAATACCTTCACACGCTTTTTTCGTAAGATCCCTGACCATCGGAAATTGCCGTGTCGCGCCGAATTGATCTGGAGGAAGAGAACTTGGATTCCCTGGACGTCCGTCGCCACAACCACCACAACCGCCACATCACACCTGGAAGGATACCTCAGGGCCCTGACACGTGTGAGTGAAAACTATAACTTACCTTCTAACCATTGGCCAATGCAGTTAGGACAGTGCGTAGAAGTAATTCTGAAACAATTGGACAAAAGTCGTAAATTTGAGAGTTGTAACTTAATGCTAAATTCGTACCTGAAACACAAAGTTAACCTATACTTACCATACTCACCTTTGTTGAAAACCTGGAACGTTGAACTGATATACTCTGGAAACCTGAAACATAAAGTCAAATTGGAGTTATTATTTTGTACATTTGAAACATTATCTGAAAATCTATCCTATTGAACATTGAATCTTGTGCCATACTTACTTGTGTTGTTGCGCCCGTCAGGCTTCTTTTCGACACACCCTTCGGTGTGCCTAGTCAGAAAACCATTTGCATATTTAATAAACTTACCTTTTATTGTTGTAAATCTGCATTTGAATATCTTTTCTCATTTTACCTGGTTCCTCAGTGTGAAAAACCGGAGCTTGGTGACGCGTCACACTCCGCCATCTTTTCCGAAGCGTCCCTCAGACGCCTTCGTAGGCCCCTTCGGCAGCGTCGCATTTGGCGGACGCCATTTTCTCAGTAGGACGCCCTTAAGGCTAACATTTCAGATTGCATCATCCCGAGGAATTCGACTGGCCGCTTCACCGCCTCGTCACAGGTAAATACCACACGCTACCCTTGTAAAATTAACTATTGTTTCGATATTTGTTTGTCTTCCCCTTCCCACCTGAGCTCGCCACGTTAGGTTTTGTGTCATCCGGTGAACTTGGGATCGGCACGTGGCGTCACAACCTCGTGCTGCTACCAACTACGCCGCGGAACGAAACCTTAACCCTGTCGAACGCAAATCCCGCTTACAACTGGTGTGTCGCCACAATCGTCACAATCACCACGAGTAAGCCGGGACGCTACCTCTGTGGTCCATCGACACAATCGCCACAAGTAGCAGGCCTACATTACGTACCTTGAAACGTAAACCAACAAATTTTGTGGGGGGGGACTTTTTTTTCTTGGTCGATTCCAAAGATTCATTATTGAAAATGATAAACCAAAAGAGTCCGACCTTGGTAGACTCGGAAGAAAAATAAATAAATGAAAAAGGTTGGGGCCATTAGATCTTTTCAACATATTTCGATTGTCAGTTAGAAGCCACCCAAATGAGAACACGATCGATGTAGGACAAGTTTCATTATAAGGGAATTCAGCAGCAGTTTTAGTACGACCTCTCTTAAGTACTGCTCTTATTTACATCAATGCGAGTTCTTCTCCAAAAATATTAGTTTTCTGAATAAAACTATGATCGTTGTTGAGTTGGTAACGATTATTTGTGAGAATCCAAGATTTTAAGAATTTTGATTTTCGGAAAGTCGTTCGCGTAAACTGATGTTTTCATTCGAGTGATTTTGACCGTGTTTTTCAGACATTTCTACTGCAACTCCGTTGGGCTGACCTGACACCTGCTTAATACCGTTGAAATCTCCATAACAAGGACTATATTTCCCGACTATTCATCAGATCTAATGGTGATCAAACAGAGTAATGATTGTAATATTTTACCTTACTAGTAGATTACGAACTCGTACCTTTTTAAAATGAACAGGGTATTGGTTTCCTACTTCTATGAGTCTACAATGATCAATCGGTGATATCCAGGTCCAATTTTAATGATATTTTCAGGGATTTTACTCAAATTCCAACTTGTTTTTGACTGAATTCAAAACACCCAAAAACCCGAACGAGAAGATCTTTCAGTTTCATGTTGATGGAACGACCTTTTTTAATAATTGAAAGGGGCAATATAAACGTCTGCAAAAAATAATACATAATGGATAATTGAACTTTGATAATATCAAATATATTATATTGAATTTCATACATTTTGGTTTATAATTTCAATAATGAACCTTTGGAATCAAAAAAGAAAAAAAAATGTTAACCCTCCCTCAAAATTTGTTGGTTTACGTTTCCAGGTACCTACGTGAAATCCGAAAATTGAATTAAAAATTTTCCGTCCGTCCGCCGTACACAGCACTTTCCTCAGTTCCCTTGGACCGATTTTGATGAAATTTGGTATTTGGGCTCCATTTGGGGTCTAGTTGTTCCCTGAAGCTTTTGGTTGATGTAGATCACTTCTAAGCCTTGGAAAATAAGGGTTGACATTTTAAAAACGCCCTAACTCAAAAAATTCTTTTAAAAAGGTACCTATTGTTTTTCCATCAATTTAAGATAGAATAGAAGTTTTAGCATTTTTCGAGACCACGCGGAGCCCTGCAGGACAAATCGTTCGCTCCCTACGCGAACTTAAGGGTTAGACTTACGATAAATCAGAAACACGAGTGTGAATCGCAAAAGAGGCCTAATCTCCGTTCAAATTTTAGCTGACCGAAATGCAATCGATGTTTTTCTTCATGTTGGTTGGTGGTAACAATGGCAAAGCCGTGTTCATTGCAGACGAGTGATCTATATAGAAAAATAATAAACCTTTTTGTAATAATTTGCAGCGTTTTTATGTACGATGAAAAGAGAAACCCATAACTCAAAATCAAAATTTATTATGAATCCTGAACCATTACCAAAAAAACAAACTCTATCCTAAATGTCAGAATTAATCATTTTGATATCTGTATTACGTGCCTACCTATTATTTTAGTATTCCTCAATTATCATTTTATAAATTAAATTCGTTCAATGAGATTTTTCTCAAGCTTGGACATGTTTGTGACCTGGCACACCATAAACGGGACGCCAGGAGATATTGAATAGGCATATCTACGATGCAATAAGTAGGCTTAAAGGAAGAGAATCCGGTGAGAATCACCCGAGATCATCCACTGAGCTTCTAAAAGGCGATAGTTTCATTGTAACCCCCGTTTCTGAGTTAACGCATCGACTGGATATCAGAGAGCATACCTACATAACACCACATGCCTACCACATTCTCGGCACGGTCGGTCTTTCGCAACTTATGGCAGAATTCAGGTGACCGTAGAAATACCGTCCACAAAGAGGACAAAATGAACTGAATCCTGAGGTTGGAACGAAAGGTCGAAATTTCATTATTGATCAAAATTAAATGTCAAGCCTCTGAAACGGAACCTATTCAATCCCACATGGTTTTGCAATATTTTCCTAGTAAACACCATTGAAGGTAACCAGCCCTTTATGGTAAAAGCTGCTTTAATGAATCTTCTACATAGGGTGTTTAAAAAATATATCTGAGTTTCAAAGAGCTCATTTATTAATAATATAAATGGAAAAAAAGTTTCAATAAATTTTACTCACTACCCAGGTTGTTTAAAGTTGTTCAATGTGCCTCCGACGAGTAACTCTCACACCACCCTATCAATATTAACCCCTGGTGTGTATAAAGTGTCAGACAGAAACGAGTGAAATTTCATTCTATTATGTTGGCAGCAGTGAGCCTCTAGAATATCCCAGGCGCTCCAGTACTTGTCCCCCTTTTATAGATGGTTCAATTTCAAACCTTCAGCTCTGATCTAACCGCCACGAAAAGTACTTTATTCCCTAGTTTCTGAAAACGTACCTTTTCGGGCATAATTTTGTGTACTCTGACCAGGCCTCGATTTCCAACCGATTTACGAAATTCTTTTTTTGTTCAGATGACTTCCGAGTTCTACATTATTTCACCAGAATATAGAAATCAGCATGAGGAGGGGAGATAACATCCACAAAATATGCAATTTTTTAAAAAATGTCAGTTCTTTTACAGCTTACTATTGTACCCAAACTATGAAATTGAGTGGACATTATCAATATAGCTCTGAATTTTCGTGAATTAAGTATTCTTTGTGCCACCATGGTGCTAGGGCACCATAAATGTTTCGTGGGTTTTTGAGCGTTTCATCTTTAACACGGATGTGAACTTCTGCGGAATACCTACCTAGACTGGCCCAGTTGCGGGAGCAATGGGGCATTCATTACTGTTTTAGGGGTATCGAGCAGCATGTTGAGTATCGTAGATCATAGTTTTTGAAATTCTATTCAAATTAGACTCCTTGAGACCCCCGTAAACTACTTGGGAGTAAGTCTAATTACTTTGTTTTAACTAATAAAATGTTGGTTTGACTAAAAATATATTAATTAACCCATCATGCGTCTCAAAAACAACTTTACAGTTGCTTTGTGTCTGTCAGACCCTTTATACACTGGGAGTCCATCTGAGGGTTTATACACACCAGGGGTTAAAATTCTTCCCAAACTCTAACATATCAGGAGTGACAGTTTGAAATGCACCAGTAATCCTTGTCCTTAGTTCTTTCACATTCTCAGGCATTAAAGATCCTTTATTCTTTTAATAATTATTTCTTTAAGATACTTTATTCAATTCTAGGAGTGCATCTCGATCCATACCGGGCAAACAGGAATCCAGTGGGGATTGAGCTGTTGGGACCTGTTTTCTGCAGAGCACTGTCTCTCACCCGAAGGAAAGATAAGGCTGTCTGACCACATATTCAGCACCAGCAGTCTGCGCGACTTCAGCCCGTTCTATCGAGAAACCGAAGACGGATTGTTCAAACCGAGAGCGCTTTTCCTGGACTGTGACGACAATGTTTTGGAAGGTTAGTACTGGTTATAACAAACAATTCAAATTAAGTACACACTATCAAAGAAAGGGAAAATTTATACTTCGTATTCTAGCAGCGAACAAAAAATTGGGTCCTCCAAAATTTACATTTTTGCCTTTCAAAGGTAATTGAACAATTTTGGTTCCGTGTTTGTGTAACTTTAAAAATAGACACCGTTAGAAAGAGCGTTGATATCCCATCTCCCTGAGGTATTTGAATTTTTTCCAGTTGGTCAAGTAGGCTAAAAATCAACATAACACGAGAATTTCTCTTTTTTTTTTTTTTTTTAATTACTGTTTTTTTGAAACCAAATGGTGGAAAATCTCACACATTACAGAAAAACTTGCCCAAAATCTCAGTTCTCCAACGGTATAATCAAAAGATTTTTTACAATCGAATTTAGAGGAGAAATTGTGGGGGGGGGGGATATCTACTCCCCCCCCACCCTCTTCGGGCAATCCTGGAGTCCTATACCAAAACGTTGATTTCTTTAGAAAATTCACATTTTTCTGCGTTCAAACATAAATTTTTACCCCAAAACCCAATTGTAAAATTTTTTTATCATACCGTGAAATCCTGGGCCAGTTTTTACGTAAAACTAAACGAGAAACAACTCAGAAACAGGACACTTACTGCTGGTTTTACATTTGAATTTCCTTTGTGGACATTTTATGTGTTTTTCCATCAAATGAATCTCATCAAAAAGTTCGGTTTGACATCAGGGAAAAAAGAAACTTTAGCACTCTTCTCAACAGTATCCTCGGATCTAAACTTACTGGATTAATTATGGTAGTTACAACAAGGTTTTGTGATGCAAGGTCGAAATCACGAAAAAATCTCAAACGTGAAAAAAGTCGGATTTTGAGTTGGGATAAAAATATATTTATGTTATGAGACATTTTTTGTTGCAAGTTAGTTGTACCCCATAAAGTACTGACCACTTCATGTGACACACCCTGTATACCCTGTGTCCCTGATCCAAACTTCAGGGACTCATCCTGCGACCAATTTGCAACAACTTTTGTGCTCTAACATTTTTTTCTATTAGAGTAGGAAAAATCCCTATCGTGATGGGCAAAAATATTGTGTAAAATTGCTGAAAAGTTTGACAAAAAATTTGAACTTTTAATGATTTGTTTTTGAAGTAGTTTTTTGGGTTTTCAGATCGTGTGAAAATTTTTGATTGTGTAATGCGCTAAGAGAGAATGAAATGGTATTTTTTATTGGTATCCTAAAATTTGAATATGAGGATAATTTAAGGAAGTTACGGTCTTACAAATGAAGATTGAAAACACGAAAAAATTTAGATAAGTCCGATTGAATGGGGGATTCGGAAAAAATGCTGTAGCTCGAAAGTTGTTGCAAAGTCCCTGAAGTACCACGATCTCATACATCCTGTACACAGGGTGTCCCAAAATTAAGGGAGTTCGTGAGACAAAATCGAAAAATTTTCGAATTTTTCGTTTTTATTTTTATAAAATTTTGCAGGTTTTTCCAGACATTTTGGTATATAAAAATATTAAATTTGAGCAGTGGAAAGCAGAGATATGAGTTTTCAAAGATTGAGGAGCCAAACGCTGTTTCCGGGGGATAGCTGTTTCCCGCTCCAGGCTCATAGTTTCTATATTTCTGTAACTACCAACCGTTCTTTCAGTGTTCATGAGTTCTGATTGATACCTATGTCCAGATGGTTCCAGCACTGGTTCCCATGCCACCAAATAGTACAAAAGTAGCATAGCACTAGACTTACGAAGAAATTAAGTGAACCAATAGTGTACGAGTATAACTCGTGTAACCATTCAAAAGCAATATTATTTATTGAAAAAATATTGTTTGACATACCTAATAATTATATTAGTTACAATAAAGTACATAAAAGTGCACCATGCAAACCATGAAATAATTACGAACTATCGATCAAATACCTCGACAAACGGTAACCTTTCACAAAACCGGAAAACCCTTGTTTTTCGTCACTTAGGTAGGTACCTGTTTCTCGGCAGCCAATCGATCTGGCAACTTGAATTTTTTTCATATTGGTGAGAGGGGATTATTACCGTCACTGAACAAGTTAGGACGGAAAACTCCCAACATAAACATGGCGAAAATTTAAAAATCATAAACATGAAAATTATGAAAAAACTGTTTTGCTATAGGTATTGTCTTTAGGTAAAATAATATTTACACAACAGAGTTGAAACTCGCTCAATGGTTATATGAGAATTGAAAAAAAATTTTTGAAGATTATCATGAATATATCCACAGAAACAGGTACATGAAAAAGTGTTAAATTAGAACAGACTCATGAACCCCTTAACCATCCAAATTTCAAGAACTTATCCTGCGACTAATTTGCAACAACTTTTGTGCTATAAAATTTTTCCCGATACCTCCATCCTCCTGTAACGAGTGAAAATATTGTTTAAAAATAATGAAAAATTTGACATAAAAATTGAACTTAAAATGATTTGTTTTTTAAGTAATTTTTTACGTTTTCAGCTCGCGTGAAAATTTTTTGATTGCGTGATGCACTGAGAGAGAATTAACTGTTTTTTTCATTTCATCCAAAAATTTGGATTTGAAGATAGTCTAAGGAAGTCACGGTCTTACAAATTAAGATCGAAAACATGAAAGAAAAAAAATTATAATAAGTCGGATTGAAAGGGGGATTTGGAAAAAATGCGGTAGCTCAAAAGATGTTGTTAATTAGTAGTAGGTAGGATAAGCCTCTGAAATACTGACCACATTATCTGATACACCCTGTGTCAAAGAATAGTAAACTGTTGAGTAATAATTTGCATTTTCTCTTGTTGTTGACCAGATCCCATGTACGGCTCGAAGCTTCGGCGTGTGGACTCCCCACAGAAGGTCCTCGGGACGAGCAATTGCGCGAGCATCTTCGGCCAAGGGCTTGGTCACAACGGAGACGCCGTCCTGGACAAGAGCCTGGAGGCGGTTCGACGGCTCATGGAGGAATGCGAATCGCCTCAAGGACTCATTTGGTACCACTCGTTAGGCGGAGGTACCGGAAGCGGGTTCACGACTCTCCTCGCCCGAGGGATCGCCCGTGAGTACCCGGAACTGAAGATGCACGAGTTCTCTCTACTGCCGGGTGCTGAAGTGAGTTGATATTGATATTGGTAAGCTCGGTAATGGGCACTTAGAACTACACATATTTGCCTACATCCATGTACTCTTATCGAATTGTAGTCCCTGGAAATAGAAGTCCAGTAAACATTGATTCATGACACGTATGACATCGGAAAGACAGACAAAAACATTTATATTACATTGGTGGGTATATGGAGTCACCATATTGATGAATTACGGGTGGAGTCTCTTTTTCAAGGGTTTATTACCTCAAAGGTTCGGCGAAACATCGTCGCCTTCATCAGCCTTTGAACATCATTCTGGGGATATAACCTGTTGCATTTATGATTCTTCGTCCATTGTCATTCATGGAGGGCGCCCTCACCGGTTCTTCAACCCTTCTTGTTTTTGGTTTATTATTTTCAATAATGAACCTTTGGAATCGACCAAGAAAAAAAAAATTTTAACACCCCCTCAAAATTTGATGGTTTACGTTTCAAGGTACGTAGAATCCAAAAATCGAATAAAAATTTGGCCGTCCGTCCGCCGTACGCCGTACGCCGTACGCCGTACGCCGTCCGCCGTCCGCCGTACGCGGCACTTTTGTCACTTAGCATTGAAATTTGGTATGTAGGCTCCATTTGGGGTCTAGTTGTGCCCCGAAGCTTTTGGTTGATGTAGGTCAGTTCTAAGGGTTCCAAAATCAATTTTGAAATTTTGAAAACGCCCTAACTCAAAAAATTTCGATATAAAGTTATTATTTTTCTTTCAGTTTGAGATTCTATAGAATTTTTAGAATTTTTTGAGACCACGCGGAGCCCTGTAGGACAAACCGTTCGCTTCCTACGAAAATTTAAGTGTTTATTTTGAAATATATATATATATAATACAAAACACGAGTGTGAATCGCAAAAGAGGTCTAATCTCCGTTCAAATTAGAGCTGATCGAAATGTAATCGATAGTTGGTGATTTTTATTTTTTTTTTTAATTTTTTTTTTTTTTTTGATTTTTTTTTTTATTTTTTTGAATTTTTTTTTCCTTCATATTGGATGGTTGGTGATTTTGTAGACGAGTGATCTATATAGAAAAATAATAAACCATTGTGTAATAATTTGCAGCGTTTTGAATATTCATCTCATGCCCACTCCCTTCACTCCACTAGCCACGCTAATTGTGTTGTAGATAACTAAGTTATTTCAAACCATTAGACTGGTGATCCAGTAATTCACATTTTTCAACATTTTTTCAATATTATGTAGCTTTTATTCACCGATTATTCTACAACTGTTGTGGTACAACACAATTAGCGTGGCTAGTGGAGTGAAGGGAGTGGGCATGAGATGAATATTCAAAAAACAAGAAGGGTTGAAGAACCGGTGAGGGTGCCCTCCATGAATGACAATGGACGAAGAATCATAAATGCAACAGGTTATATCCCCAGAATGATGTTCAAAGGCTGATGAAAGCCACGATTTTCGCCGAAACATGTACCTTTGAGGTAATAAACCCTTGAAAAAGAGACTCCACCCGTAATTCAACATTCATATTGTAATTATAGAACCACAATTTTTCAGCTGACGTGCGCAACGACTGACGTTTACAACTCCCTCCTCGGTCTTCACAATTCTCTGGACATGATGGGCTGCTCCTACCTCTTCGACAGCGACGTGCTGTACAAAACGTGCTTCAACAAGCTGCACGTCAACAATCCAAACCACTCTGTGCTGAATACGATTTTGGCGAGGGTGGTGGCTGACGTGACCGCGACTTTGAGATTCCCGTCGATCGTCAATGCAACGATGGAAGACATAGAGGTGACTACAGCCAAAAAAGTCTGCCAAGTGGTAGTGGCATATAGCTTATTCCTATTCATAATGTCATTGAATTAACAATTGGTACCGTTAACAACCATATCCCTCTGCTCTTTGAAATACCTATCGTTTCCGAGATAAAAAAAAAACTTGTAACTACCGTTCAACTCTTTTTTGAGCAGAATTAAAACACACAATTTTTAAGTGTTAACTAGAATTCATAATTGCCAATTTATAAATACGAGAATAAGATTTTTACGACCAAATTTTTTACGAATACGAAATTTTTCGTTCAACGTAATATTTTGTGATAAAATCACCTGACACTGAAATGAGAGTTTGAATGAACTGTTTTGGTGAGTAAAACGCAGCAATTTTGTTTTCAAGTATATCAAACAACCAAGTATGCACGGTTTTGACTTGTTTCTTATTGAACCTCGTGGTGACTAGGTTTTAATATGGTATCATCCTATCAAAGTGAATGTTAACAATTTTGAAGTAGCGCACTTAGTATGTAAATACCGACCTATTCTGACCATGGAAAATTGATAATATATGGTGCAGCCTAAAATTACCCACTTAAAAATCACTCGATTTATTTCGGTTTCGAGCGCATTTGAGGGAAGATGAGCACAATTTTGTGCACTTGAAAAACTCGAATGTTTTTTCCTTGAAATTTCAAGTAGGATCTGAATTTGCTAATACAGCATTTACAGATTTATTTCAACCTTTTACAGATTTATTTAAACTTTTTACAAATTCGATTCAACCTTTTACAAATTTAATTCAACCTTTTACAAAATTTAACTCATCCAACCCATTTAAAGAGAAAAAACATCGGGTGGTAAGGAAAGTAAAAACAACACTTTTGGCTTAGCTGATGTAACGGTTGCCCTGTAGGTAGCTGAGGCAGGTGAAATAAGGGCCCGTATTCACAAAAATCACCAAAGTGACACTTGAAGTCGCACTTCCGAAAGTGATACTTTAGGCCAAAGTGAATCTTGAGGAGAAATCGCTATTCACAATCGTTTTTAGTGTAGCTGCTCTTAGTTTAGCTTTAGGTTCAACTGATAAGGAAATTGAAGGAAAAACTTCGTAAAACGGCTGTCGAAGCAAGCAAAATAGACGTACTTCTCGTCAAAAGCTACACTGAGGGCCAGTAAAGTGTGGTAGGAGCCTAACTTACGCGGAGAGTAACTTGACGAAAGTTCAACGGTAAAGAGCGGCTAAAGTGACACTTCTTCCAAAGTTTGGTTCGTGAATAGCGTTTTCTCTAAAGTACAGCTCTAAGTGGAGCTTACAAGCTTCACTTAGTAAAAAGCCCCACTTAGTGCAGTTTGTGAATACGGCTGAAGGAGCATGTCCATCATATATTCAGTCGGAGCAATCGTTTAATTAGCTAAGCTAAAAGTTTTGTTTTTACTTCCTTATCACCCACAGGACAACAGGAAAGATGTTTTTTCTCATAAGAAGGTTTGGGATAAGTTAAATTTGTAAATAAGTTGAATTGAATTTGTAAAAGGCTGAATTGAGTATGTAAAGGGCTGAAATGAATTTGTAAAAGGTTGAATTGAGTGTAAAAGGGTGAAATAAGTCTGTAAAAGGTCGAATTCAATCTATAAATGCTAAAAATAAAAATTCTCCTGAGAACAAAACAAATTTAGTGCGTTATTGCGCTCGTGCTTAAACTTGTCATGTTTGAATTTTCCCTCTTTTTGACCACAAAACTACACATAAAAATCGGAAAAAACCGTACACGAGCCAACCGAGAAAGAAAGCAGTCAATATTTTCGGATGCAGCACCGTACTGAGACTGTCTCACCCAGGATGAGACCAAATTGCAAGTAAAACAACCGTGAAATTCATTGGGGACTACCATCACGCTCCCCGACACCCCTGCGTCCATAATTAGTCCATCGTCATCCATTACCTTCGTCATGCTTCCCTGACAGGTCATAATTCACGTCTTTCAGTTCAATTTGCTGCCGATTCAACGCATGCCTTTCCCAGTGGTTTGTCTTCAACCGCTGCTGCATCGGAACGCAGAATGCCACGACGAACATTTCAAAGATCTCGTCATGTCGTGCTTCGAGAGAGGCAACCAAGTGCTCAATTGTAGCCCAAAAGAAGACAAAATAATAAGATCGTGTCTTGTGCTCAGGTAATGAGATCACTTTTCCCAAATATTCATGTAACTTGTAAATTTATCGTAAAACACTATCGAGCTGGACATATAAAGTTGGCCATTCACCAGCGCTCCTTCCAGCCAATTGGCATGGTGGCAGGACTTTTTTGCGATTCACACTCGTGTTCCTGATTTATCGTAAGTCCAACCCTTAAGTTCTCATGGAGACCGAACAGTTGATCGTACAAAGCTCTGGGTGGTCTCATACAATTCTAAAAATTTATTACTATTTAAAATTTTTGAAAAAACAACATCGTTATATCGAAAGTTTTTCAACTAGGGCGTTTCGAACATTTTGTCAGCTCTTAAAAGTGATTGGAATCAACCAAAAGTTTTGGGGCACAACTAGACCCATATGGAGCACATATACCAAATTTCATCAAAATCGGTCCATAGTAACAAAGGAAAGTGAATTTTCTTGGTCGATTCCAAAGGTTCATTATTATTGAAAATAATAATCCAAAAAGCAAAACTTCAGCTCATCATTCCTGTGGCTAAAATTCTCAGAATAGCCACAAGCCTTTCTAGAGGCTAAAATTTTAATGAATTTTCGTATCTTTCTTAATATCAACGTGCCTTTCTCTTGAACCAGTGGAGATATCAAACGAAGAAGGAGATAGTACGACTCCTCATCCATCCTCAAATAATTTTTCCAGTCTGCAAGTCCGAAAACTAGTCATTCAATAAGTTCACATGGGCGAACTGATTTCTCTTGAGAAGCCATTGTTTTACCCATTATTTAGTTTTGGGTTTTCTCTTCTTGGTGTAGATACAAACTGCTGTGTAGTAGGTACAGTGGAGTATCGTAGCACATGACAAGATTGTACGTACGCGCAGCAGGTAACTACACAACACTTTGGAAGTCAGATCTTTCCGGAACCACCTCTTCTGAAAAGTTCTATATTCAAGCAGCCTAAATCGAAAATTTTACCCATTTTGCAATGATTTGTGTTTATTTGCTGTGTATTTGCCGTAACTGAAACTTCCTCATAAGAAAATTGTGTGTTTTCAGAGGTTTCATAGACATGGAGGAAGTTCGAGACGGTTTGAATGCCTTGAAAACTGACAAAGAATTCAAATTTGTCACTTCGTTCTCAAAAACTCACACGGTGAGATTTTTTGCCACAATAACTATATGAGACAATGTTTTGACAACGACGGAATTTTATCGAATTTATTCAGTTAGTTTTTCAGCTGTTGGCTCTCTGGTCGTTTTGAACTATTTTCAACTTAGCCCAGATAACCCTGAAATTTTTTTTACTACATTTTTCGAATGTTTTCGTATATTTAGAGTCATAGATGTTGTCTGAAGACAAATTTGGCACACTTGCAATTTTTCCCCATTTTAACCCTAAACTCGGCATTGAGCCTATTTAGGCTCATCAATTTTCCCCGCACTGTTGAAAAATCCCAGAAAGTAATGGGGAATTTTCTTTACTTTCCTGGCATGTGGTAACACTTCATCTACCGAAAACCTTCGTTGTGGTTACTCAAAATCAGGTTATATTATTGTTACGAGCGTTTTTGTGAAGCAGAGCCACATGCTTGGTGGTCTCTCGAATTCGGCATCTTACACGTAAGTTTTCAAGTACTCTTGTTGTTACTTTCGGCTCAAATTTTTTTTTTTCTGTGTGAAGTAAAGTGTAGCAGGTGTTGTAGAAGCACTTCGTTTCTATGAATTGTGTACAGGAAGCCTAGCAAATAAAAAAAGTGGTTGAGCCTTTTTAGTCTCATTGCCGAGTTCACTGTCGAGCTCTAACATGTTTCAACGTATGCAATTTGGATGTTGATCAACAATGATCGTTGTGTAATAACATTATTAGTTTGTCAATTTTTTCCAGGAAATATAGAAATTTCAAATCGCGAGCAGATTTTCATGATTTTTTTAGTTCTCTTGTTTATCAACATTTTGTTTTGGGTAGGTTGGTACCTACCTACCTAATTTTTCGAAATCATGACAATGAAAGAATCTTGTTTCCTATTATTGACATAAACATGTCTTTTGGCTGGGGGTCAAGGAATTTTTCGCGACACTTTTTTTTTTGCCACATAAAATGCAACGCGGATACCAGTAAACAAAATCATAGCTACATATCGGTAGCTATGAAGCAAGGTTCTCTAGAATTCTGCAATATTATTACGTGGAATCGGAGTTTTTTTTAGAAAAAAAATTTAATATTCAAATTACACCTACAACAATGGTCATATCCATGATCTATTGTTTTTCCACAAGAATTTAGCTGTAGAATGTGAAGAATTTAAGATTCTTCTGTCCAATATCTTTGAAGGCTCCCGAAGATGAGGCTGATTAGTATTTTTTCTAGTGTTTGAGGTCTTTCAGGACCGTCGTACCTACCTATTTCTTGTACTTACGAGTTTGTGATTTAGATTTTATCTCTGGTGATTTGTGTAATGTACCTATGTTATGGCTGTGAAATGTATTCGTATTTGAGACCAAGAGCAAGGGGTATATTGAAAAATGAAAAATACAATTCAGTTACACAATGTTTTTGGATTGTTTTCCTCGTTTTGCTTCCGAATCTACCAAGGTAGCGGAAGCATTGTTTCCACTTTTCAAGGTTGAAGGAAGAAAGTTCCCCAAAATCAAAATTTCCACTCGCGTTTTACGTTTCAGACCTTTCTGAAAATTTAGGTTCCGTGTCTGTCTGTCTGTCATCGAATCCTTGCCACAGCCATAACTTCTACATTTCTCATCCGATCCCGATGAAATTTTCGGGGATTGTGCGGGTTGGCGTGTAGATGGTCCCCTATGAACATCATCACCATCGGACTGATAGTAGCCGCTGCGCAAGCGCAAACGTGAAATCCTTGCCACAGCCATAACTTCCACAATTATCATCCGATTTAGATAAAATTTTCAGGATTATATTAATTGGGTTGTAGATGGTCCCCTATGAAAGACATAACCCCCGGGACTGATATTAGACGCTGTGTAGGCCCAAATTTTTTTTACATAATAATTCTGTTGATTTTTGAGATCAGATGTGACTTACAAGTAACTCGGCACTGAGCCTTTTAAGGCTCACATAGAATTGACGGGTAACTCGGTAATGAGCCTTTTTAGGCTCATCCATAAAAATGACCATAGAAAATGACCAGGGCCGTAGTGATTTTTTTAGTTATTTTTCCCATCATTCTGAGTAAATTTAGCACTAGGAAAAAAATATTTGGATTAACTCAATGACATTTCATTTTCCTTGCCGAGTTTAGGGAGGAGGTCATAAATGGACTTCCTTTTTCCTGTCTTTTCGTCTACTTCCGTTTCTCCAACGTAGTGTTCTTTCTTATAGAATCTAAAAAAAAACTGATAAATCCAATAATATTATAATTTAACATGATTGGAAGGCTGCAAACTGTACGAAAAACAGTTCGAAATACTCGAGAGGTGACAAATCTTGTTTGGGACCATGCATTGGGGACCACTAACTAAGTACAGTTGGAAGAGAGTAGTTTTTTGTCTCCACTTGTACGATTTATTGGACGGTTTTGGTTTACGGACTCGATATCTCCGCCTTTTCTTGTTGGAAATATTTCCATTGGAAGTTGACGGTTGGGAATCACCTTCGCTTTCATCATCTTCATCATGAGAAGGAATGATATTCGAAATTGCAGGAGCAAGAAGTTGACTGCGGGGCAAATTATCAATAACAGGGCTCTCATCCGGAATCTTCATCAGTTAGGTAATGAAGGGCATTTGTTGGAGGTAATTAAGTTACATCGACTCCCCCTTGACCTATTGCGTCATCATTTCCCTGCAAAATAAGCGAAAAATTCAAAAAAATCAGCTCACGAAAAAATATAGGGACGGAACAATTTTGAATGTGTGTTCTACTGACGTCCTTCCAGAAGGATCGACGCAAAAAGTGGTAATAATGGAGACAAAAGAGGCAAAATTACATCAAAACATGCCAAACCCTTAGTAGAGAGTAAGAACAATAGAATATATACGACGAAATTTAAAAAAAAATGAAAAGGTACTTGCCCATCAATTATGGATTCTGGGTGACCGCTCATGATTGAAGCACTGGGGAATAAACTGCACTGACCACCTGTAGGTGCTGTAGTGCTGTCTGAGCTGTTTGAAACGAAGGTTGGACTGAGACAAGGTGATGCCCTTGCTTGCCTGCTCTTCAGCATGGCTCTTGAAAAAGTAGTGAGAGACGCACATTTGCAAGTAATGATAATATATTCCATGGTCCCGTACAGCTTCTGGCTCATGCAGATGACATCAATCTCATGGCTAGGACTGTGAGGGATCTGGAGCGTGCTCTCTCATCGCTAATGTTGGCGGCGGCAAATATGGGGCTAACCATTACTCAAAGCAAAGACAAAGTACATGGTCCCAGTAAAAACTACGATGAAATAAGAACGCCAGACATTCTCCTGGGCCCGTACTGCTTCGAAAGGGTTGATGTTTTTAAATATCTTGGTTCCTCTGTCCACGAAATAATGATTGTACGATCGAAATAAAATCAAGAACACTAGCTGCTAATCGATGCTATTTTGGACTACTGCCGATCCTGAAATCCCGAGTGCTCTCCAGGAGGGTTAAACTCACCTTGTACAAAGCGCTGCTTCGCCCCGTCCTGACATATGCTTCAGAAACGTGGGTCTTGACAAAGCAATCTGAGAATGCCCTTAGAATTTTTGAGAGAATAATCTTTCGGAGAATATTGGGCCCTATGTTCGACCATGGACAATGGAGGCGGTGCCACAATGAAGAGCTCTACTAGCTGTACGATGATTTTGACGTTGTCAAATTCGTGAAGTTCGGGAGATTAAGGTGGGCCGGCCATGTTCTCCGAATGGATGATAACGATCCAGCTAAGCAGCTCCTGGTTACTCGCCCGAATGGTGCAAGGAAGAGAGGAAGGCCACGATTAAGATGGAGTGACAATTTAGAAGAAGACACAGCACGGCTCGGGTGCTACGACTGGATGACAACGGCACAAGATCGTTCAAGCTGGAAAGATGTCCTAGAGGAGGCCAAGGCCCACCCTGGGCTGTAGCGCCATTTAGTAACTAAATGGCGCTACAGCCCAGGGTGGGCCTTGGTTGTTAGTCAGTTAGTGAGCACCTAGTAGGTCAAAAATGAAGACAAAATCGGTCCCCATCCCTCCGTTGGGATGTAAACAACAGTTCACAGCCATACCGGACGACAGTGGTATAATAATACATGAGCAAAAATTCAGATAGTCGACCTAAGACCAACATCCTTCCAAAAGGACGTTAGGGCCACCAGGATTTTTTATTGGTTTTTTAAAAATATATAAGTTATACAGTTCAACAATCATTTAAATAATATATTTATAAATTGGACAACCTATAAGTCAGAATTGTTCAGTTTTATGTTTGTCCTGTTCTTTGCGCAACTGTCCGTAACTTGCGACAACTCCTCAAGATGTCTCTTCATTGTCAGGACGTTTTCTCAACAAAGAATCCTGAATCGATTACTTCCATACAGCTATTCCGAAAACTACCAAACTCGCTGCAGAGTTAACTATAGGGAAGGGAACATTGTTGGTAAATGCTGCAGTTTGACTAATTATGATGGAAATTTATACATTGTGCTCAATATTTTCCTTGAAGAGGTGTAAACCAATTTTAACATGGAATGTATAGGGTTTAGTCTGAACTCCGAGTCAGCAGTAGGAATTTAACTCCTACCAAACATACCTGTTTGTAAGTTCCAAAGACTATACAATATTCCTTGTTCACAGACTTGTCTACTCAATTCGAAATTGGTGGACTTCGCCGACAATATTGTGTCGGTCCCGAGAATTCAAGTGTGTTCCTTGACAAACTCCGTGTCTATATCCGGTATTTTCAAAGAACTGACGCGGAAATTCGACATGATGTTCCAACAGAAGGCGTTCCTTCATTGGTAAATGAATAATTGTAATTTTATCAGTTGATGCTCTTTTATGATTGGTAAACAGTTTTTTATTAATGAATAAGTACCTACTAGGAATACATGTTGACTAGTATCAACACTGACACTTAATTGAAAAGAGCTTGTTGATTTGCAAAAAGCCAGTATCGTCTAAAATACTCGTAGTAGTAGAAACGTCGCAATTTATGAATGGTCATTATGAAACAATCAAGGTAATATCTTTCATTCAACCTTCATTGTACCAATAAAAGAATGATTAAAAAACCTTCATCGTTATAACTCAACAAAACAATATCAAAATGTTTTGAAACTGATTTTTCAAAAGAATTTTCAAAACGTTCATTATCAAAAAGTATTCAATTTTTGCAATTACTTCTTTTATGTTCAAAAACGCTACAAATTATTACACAAAGGTTCATTATTTTCCTGTACAGATCACACGCCTGCAAAGAACAGGGCTTTCCCATTGTCACTACCAAACAACCATAGTTTTGCTTCAAAATCAAGTTTATTTTGAAGAAATGAAGCTGTAGGTGCCTTCATTAGGAAATTTGTAAACTGGTTGCTAAGGACGCAAACCTGAGTAGGTACAAATCGAAGAAACGAACAACGATTGCATTTTGGTCAGCTAAAATTTCAACGGAGATTAGACCTCTTTTGTGATTCACACTCGTGTTTCTGATTTACCATAAGTCCAACCCTCTAATCGTCGGCTTACAAGTGAAATTCACTAAGTCAATTTTTTTCAATTTCCGGTTTATTTGCTACTCCTATGTATTTTTTGACACCCGAACGGTGGTGAAGTCAGTTCTGAGACAGTTTTGAGGTTTCCTTGGAAACCATTCCTCGGATCTCAAAAATGACTTCACCAATCGTTCGGGCGTCAAACAATACATAGGAGTAGCAAATAAACCGGAAATTGAAAAAAATTGACTTAGTGAATTTCACTTGTAAGCCGACGAAATTCTCGTAGGGAGCGAACGGTTGGTCCCACAGAGCTCTGGGTCTTCGATTCTAAAAATCCAATACTATTTCAAATCGATGGAAAAACAATTTTTTCATCCCTTATTTTTCAACCCCCAGAAGTTACCGATCGGTCCATGATAACTACAACAAGTACGGCTGAGTGACGGACTTTTAAAATTCGATTTTTTGGTTCTACGTTGTACCTTAAATCGTGAACCAACAAATTTTGAGGCGGAGAGGGAATGAAAATGTTTTCTTGATCGATTTAAAGGTTTATTATTGAAAATTATAAACCAAAATGACTTATAAGGGCTGTTGTGTTGAGGAAACGGTAGGAATCACAAAGGAAGAGAGAACAAAACCCAGAAGTTGGTAGAACGTGAATCTGGAACAGATACCTACTACAAGAAAACAGTCTTAACATACACAACATGTTTTTAAAAAAAATTGGTTGCCTGTAAAGTCGGTATACGAGCGAAAGTTTTATTACGTGACAACGACTTTGAGTGGTAAAATAATTTTAATGTTAATATTCATTCGTATAGTAGGAAGAAGGATAATATTATTATTATAATAATTTTTTTTATTATAATAATAATAACAGGAGAGAAAATGGCCTCGGAGGTCACTCAGCTGATCAGTGACCACTCAGGCGCCTTCAGCATTCTCCATTGACCCTGCTTCTCAAATTTCAGCTTCCTGCGTTCAACAGGAGAGAAAATGGCCTTGGAGCTCACTCAGCTGATCAGTCACCCTTCAGGCGCCTTCAGCATTCTCCATTGACCCTGCTTCTCAAATTTTAGCTTCCTGCGTTCAACAGGAGAGAAAATGGCCTTGGAGCTCACTCAGCTGATCAGTCACCCTTCAGGCGCCTTCAGCATTCTCCATTGACCCTGCTTCTCAAATTTTAGCTTCCTGCGTTCAACAGGAGAGAAAATGGCCTTGGAGCTCACTCAGCTGATCAGTGACCACTCAGGCGCCTTCAGCATTCTCCATTGACCCTGCCTCTCAAATTTCAGCTTCATGCGATGAATAGGAGAGAAAATGGCTTTGGAACTCATTCACCCTCTCACTCGCTCTCATTGTGAGCGCATAACGTGAGCGGAGCGTAACGCAGTTTCTTGAAGTGTCACCCGGCAAACCAATTTATAAGACGTTGTCACGTCAAAACGAAAATAATAATAAAATTATGGGTTTTTGACTTTTTTTAACCCTCTATGTGTATAGTGTGTCCCACAGACACCTATTTAGCCTAGAAACGTGGTCATTTTGGATTAGCGAGAAACAAAACACTCAAAACAAGATTGAAAGTTTTGAATTTATTATAATTTTTATTTTGAATAATTTGGAGTGGAATGCTTTTAAAACCACCACTCCAAATTATTCAAAATAAAAATTATAATAAATTCAAAACTTTCAATCTTGTTTTGAATGTTTTGTTTCTCGCTAATCCAAAATGACCACGTTTCTAGACAAAATAGGTGTCTGTGGGACACAATATACACACAGAGGGTTAAGAAAACAGAAAAAAACTTGTTAATGTCAGACCACTTTGAATCACCTGCCTCTTACAGTCACGTTATTTGCCTTTTCTACAGTCATGACAAGACTTTAATCAACAGGTCAAAAAATTATTTTTAGTAGGTATCTCTCACTAGGTGTCTTTGACGAAATGTTGTTATCCAATTTTACGTCAATCGTTGCTGTAATATAAATCAATATAGATAGTGATATTCGCTTGACCGCAGGTACTATTCAGAGGGCATGGAAGAGGATGATTTCAATAATGCTAGAGATGAAATGGAAACGCTGCTGGTGAAATACCAAAATTTAGAAAAATAGCTTGAGAAGTGTGAATCTAATGCAAAATAATCGCGTACTTACTCACCTAGTTGTCTCCATTGGCGTCGCATATGCCTGTTAACCTACCTACATCTAATAAATATCTGATCTATGAAAAATACGCATTAATTTGATGATTAGTTTACATGCTAATGAATAACCTAGAGTTAAAACTCTATTTCTGACTAAGTAGGTATTAAAAATTTAATTATTTGAAATTGGCCCAACCTTATTAGAACTCTGATTAGAAAACTTTCCAAATTATTAAACAGCTGTTTATTATTTTTCGGAAAAGATCACCCGTTTGCGAAGAACTCGGCATTTCCAATCCTACCACCAGCTAAACAGCGTTATCACGTGAGTGATTTGAATTGATTTGATTCTGGTTTTTAAGGAAATGAGTGACATGAAATTCCTCAATTCATTCGTGGAATGGGGTGTGCGCATGGGTCGGGAAAACTGTTTATTGTTATTTTTAATCTAAACTAGACCTCATTCTGAGAATTTCGACACCAACCGCGACCTTCTAGCGTGGGCAGACCTTTTTCTATGATTCTTCAAAGTTTCGAATGTTTATGACGTCACAGTGGGCTGGGGGTTCCCAGGCGGGAGGGGCGCGTGATGTTATAAACATTCGAAACTTTGAAAAATCGTAGATTAAGATCTACGCATCCAAAAAGAGAACGGCTGGTGTCAAAATTCTCGGGATGAGGTCTAGATTAGATTAAAAATAACAATAAACAGTTTTTCCGACACACGAAAAAAAAAAAAAAAATTGAGAATGAATTGAAAAAAAGAAACATTTTTTGAGAATTTTTTGTTTGTTTTTTTTTTTTTGTTTTGAAAATTTGTTAGAACAATTTTTTTGATAATTTTTTTTTTAGTTTTTGGTGTCAAAATTCTCAGGATGAGGTCTACTACTAAAAATTGAATTTAAAAAAATCAGGCGCACCCCTGATTGATCAGCTGAAATTTGGATCACTTTCGTCAGAGAACGTTCATCTGCAATTCACACTCGTGTTTCTGACTCATCATTAGTCCTACACAGTAACGGAGACAACATAACCAACCACGCGGGAGAATTGCTATTTTCGTGTCAAAAGTATGTCAAACTGTGAGAACCATAAAAATATGTTTATTAATTAATGATGACTGGATCAAGAAATAGTCTGAAGTTGTAGTACTGTTTCAAATTTGGGCTGGCATTTTCGTATTTATATAGGAAATATTATGAATATTACGTAGGTACCTAAGTTAGCGTGAAAATTGGAAAAATATCAAGTCTTGTAGACTTTAAATTAATTATATATACTGAAAGAAGAGAACTTTGTACAAACAGGTTTATAAGGACGCATGCAGTAAAACAATAGCTCGCAAGATCAAACTAACAGGAGTGCTATAGTACGTGGAGTTCAAGTATCGTCACTTTCATAGTGAATTTTCATTTGATAACCCGCATAAGGCTCCCGAAACCATTTTGGCCTTTCTTCACGTTCCCCACGCTTTAGGTGCTTTAATGCAAAATTTGCATTGAAGCATTTAAAGCGTGGTGAAGGTTTCATTTAATGAAAACATTTAGGAACTTGTGTCCCAAAGTTATATCTACATTTTTCCAACAGGATAGAGATCCTACATATATTGTCCTTGGTAACAGCAATGAATGGATCATTTTCTACCACTTTGAGAAAGAATTTGTTTTAATAATAATGATCATTATGAGCCGGAGCGCCTTCCGTCCAATCTCTACTAACCAGCTCAGCATTGTTAAGTTGCGGGCTCACAGATAGACGTCGGCATATCGGGTATCTTCGGCAAACTCCGGCGCTTATCATTATCATCTGATATCGTTATCAAATGAAATACGCTCCGGTTTGTTTTCGTTTTTGCGACCGAATCCGAACAGCGAGTTTCGTGTACTTCTATGAATTTCAACGTAGAACTTCGATCAGTTGATCAGTATTGTTGAAGATTAGTTACTTGTTATCGAGTACAACAGAAGAAGATTTTGAGATAGTTCTTCGATAATGTTGGATGTGTGTCTGAGAGTGTTTACGAGCAAGAAACGAGGTGAGTTTTGTAAACGGAAGTCATTCTAGGTAAGACAAAAACCCTTCATTCACTTGGTAGGAAGGTGGATTTTCATGATCTTGTTGTTGGTTTTCTGAGCCGAAATTTGGAGCAACATGATTGTGAAGTTGTTCGCCATAATGATGACCACTATTTCGGG